>VZQC01008534.1:2237506-2368972 GCA_009823505.1 Rhizomys pruinosus | reverse complement strand
TGACCCTGCCTTCAGGTCATGTAACGATAGGTACCCGAGGGAGACCCCAAAACCTGAAATATAATGGGCGAGAGAGAAGAGCGAGACTTTGCAAAGGTTGTCAAAGTCTAATTTATTGAGCAAAGACAGCAGTATATATTTAGCAAAAGGCGGGAAGCATATAGGGGGAGTGTAAAGCAGGGTAATCAGTTGGTCGGGCTATCTGGCATCAGAGGAGGGTCTGTTTTTGCAAGATCACTGAGTTGAGACATCGGGCTGGAGTATCTGGTGACTTTTGCTGCATGTCCGCACCCAGCTCTTGGGAAAGGCTGGTGGCTTTTACTGCACGTCCGCACCCAGCTCTTGGAAAAGGCTCAAGGTGACAATTCACAGAGTCAACTTCCTTGTAAGCAAGCTCAGCGTAAGCAAGCTAAAGCCTGTGGCTCCTTACATACCACATTTTCTCTATCCACTCATCAGTTGAGGGGCATTTGGGTTGGTTCCAGCTCTTTACTATTGTGAAGAGAGCTGAAATAAACAAGGCTGTGCTTTTATCTCTGTGGTGGGGTGTGTCTTGAGGGTACATGCCCAGGAGTGGTATGGCTGGGTAGGGTGGAAAGTTCATTCCAAGCCTTCCAAGGGTTCTCCACACTGCTTTCCATAGTGGCTGTACGAGCTTACATTCCCACCAGCAGTTGATAAGTGTTCCCCTTTCCCCACAACCTCTCCAGCACTTGGTATCATTTGTTTTCTTGATCCTAGCCGGTATTATTGGAGTAAGATGATATCTTAAAGTGGTTTTGATGTGGATTTCCTTAATGATTAGTGATGTTGAACAATTCTTAAGGTGTTTCTCAGCCATTTCTAATTCATCACTTGTGTAGTTTCTGTTCAGTTTTTGTCTCCCTCTATTGAGTGGGTCATTTGTTTTCTTTTTTCTTTGTTTTTTGAGTAGTTTATATATTCTGGAAATCAATGCTTTTTCAGATGTATCTACGGTGAAGGTTTCCTCCCACTCTGTGGGATTTCTCTTCACTTCCTTGGGGAGCCTTTTTTCAAACCAACTGGTCACCCCAATGAAACGCAGGCTTGTCTTAGCCTGTATGCGCACAAAAATTAAAAAAAAAATGATGGCCGCGACTTCCACAATGATGTTAATTGGAATTCATTTTTTTTTCTTTTTCTAAATTTTTAAATTTTTATACCTTTTATTTTTTATTCCCAAATGCCCAAAAACTTATTAACACTTTAATACAACGAAACCCTGGTTGTATCTTTGTTTTAGATGTTGAAAGAGTCTAACCAGTAGGTGGCAGTGTAGATCCATTACTTTAAAAATTTTAATAGATAACCCATAACCTTTGTTGAAATTGAATTATGTTTTGGCTGTTTAATATAAATTTGCGTCTTGAGAAGGAAGGGTCACGTTCCAACTCAGAGACAATGTTTTTACTCGTATCATGGTTGTTAACATTAAAATATACTTAGAACACAAGTACACACATCCATATACACATGTGCGTGCACATACATACATACATAAGATTTGTTAGGTTGACCTGTAAGAGAAGAAAGCCATATTGTTTAATGTCCAATGAAAAACATGAAATTTTTATAATTTGTTATGGGGTTATTTTTACAAAATTAGAATAAATGACCTAGTAATGCATGAAATAGTTGAGATCCATAGGCCTCCTATTGGGCCCATTTCCAACCATTTGCCTTTAATGAACTATCTCTAAAGTTCACTCCTATTCTTTCCCTATCCTGTCCCTTCTGGTTAATTACTCCTAAGCTGTCCCTATGCTAAGCCTAACTGTCCCTATACTATTTACAAATCTAAAGATTGAGGATTTCCAAAAGTAGACAGACCAAAGTTGTTTGCAGTCTTGGAGCAATCCATCTTGTCTTATTATTAAGGACTTTGGAATAATAATAATAATAATAATAATCGACAATCACAACAATTATAACCATTATTAATTACCAATAATTATCATTAACCATTATTAGTCACAACAATCAATAATTATTATGAATTATTATTCATAATATTGTCAATAATAATCAACAACAAAGAAAAATTTACCATTAGACTGAATTTCTATCAATTGTTATTAATAATTATATCTATAACTATAACTATTAATAATAATTACTAATAATAATTAACAATAATCTATCATTAAACTGAATAATATGCATACTATAAACCCAATTAAAAATTGTTAACACTGGGGGCTGGAGAGATGGCCTAGTGGTTAAGAGTGCCAACTGCTCTTGCACAGGACCCAGTTTCGATCCCCAGCACCCACATGGCTGCTGAAAACCATCTTTAACTCCAATTCCAGGAGAACTCCCCTTCCAGGGGAATCCAACACCCTCTTCTGACCTCTGTGGCATTGCATGACACGGGTGCACAAACCTACATGCAGACAGCACATTCATACACATACAAGAATAAATAAAAATAAAAAAAAATTGTTAACACTAAGGGGTACAAAAGAAACATTTTCTATTAATTAAATCTATTTTTTTATAGTCAGTTAAATAGATTCAAACCTGTAGGATTATAATGAATTAAAAGCAGGAACTCGCATTCACTCACACATACACAGCTTGAAGATGGGCTTAAAGAAACATAAAACAGTTTTATTCAAAAATTTCTCAGTCAAATTGAACCAAAATATCAATTCATGTTGTTAAAGAGACTTTTACCAATGTTCCTTAAAAAAAAGACAATTTATCAGAGCAAGTTTGTTTTGTTAGAACTCCAAGGCCTGTAAATTCTGCTAGAAATCCATCTATTTTGTTTCCAAAATGCTGAAATAAAAAGGATGTTACCTAAAATCAAAATTTAAAGAGCATGATTTAGATGCCATGTGCTCAGTCTGGCAGCTGGTATGCATGCACAGCAGAGCAGGCAGGCTTATGGTACCAGGCCAGAGCTCAGACCATGTGTGATCAAGAATTTTGTGAGAAGTGATTTTTAAGGTGAAACACATTTAAAAGGAGCAAGATAAAATTAAATCAACCAATTAATTTTAACTGTGCACATATATTTACTCAAAGGATATCTAGGGTACTCAGGGGTTAAGTTAAAATATTACACTTTAAGTTAAGCATGCAGAAATGGATTTGAATTACTTAAGTGATACAACTTGGTAGGGTGGAGGTCCACAGTCTGTCTCCCAAGTATTGGAATCAAAGCTGCACCTTTAAAACACTAAGAAAGAGGAAGCATTGCCCTGGGCAAGAGCCTGAGACTTTATGCTTCCCAGTGAAACACAGAATACTGTAAGGCCAGCCCTTCCCCCACCAGCCATCCGCTGTTTCCAGAGCAGGAGTGGGTCACAGAACAAACATTGGACTAGATTAACCATAGTATCTACAAACAGCTACAAACTGAAAAATGTAACAGCTTCATGTTTTGCCTTTGGTCTTTTCAAAGCAGGGCTTTCTTACAGTCAGAGCCAGCCAGGAGGTCACTCTGTAGACTAGGCCAGCCCTGAACTCACAGACATCATTTTGGATTAAAGGTGTGGACTAGCACCAAGTCTGGAATTTACAAGGTCAGTTTGAATCAAAGAAGACTGGCCTCTAGACGAGATCTTGGGGGAAGTTTAGCAGACAAAAGGAAACTTCAGCAGAATTAAGCACCATTTTACACTATCTACAGAAAAACATTTAAGGAGGATACTTTTTAAAAACACATTTAGATTGTGGCTGGCTTTTCACAAGATTCCATGCAAGCCAATGTTGGTAGATTAATTCCAGGGTGGTTGCCTCTACAGCCCAAGCCTGTCTGTGCAAAGGTGCAAATGAACACCTCTATGGAATGCTTGCTGCAAAAAGCTTGCTTGCTCTGCGGGCACGCCTGTCTTTCCAGCCTCTGTGTTCACCACCTGAACTGTGGCCAGAAAGCAGAAACCAGGACCCCAGGCTGCAGGGCAGGTTCCAAGCACATTTCAAAACTTCTAGAAGGTAAATGGATGGGAGAAGAAGGGCTCCTCTCATGATTTCTCTGAATACCTGCCACCTGGGAAGGCTGGGGAAGCAACAGATGCCCCCAATCCAGGGAAGCCAAAACAGCACGCATGGGCTGCATAATCTTGTGAAAACCCACAAGAAAATGCAAGCTTCCCAAAGCCTAACATAGAAAGGGTCTCTGGCACACAGGCCAAATCTCCATCAGCGCCATCCCTAGGCTCACCAGCAGAGTCAATAGGAGAAATCCCTCTGTGTCCATCCTTAGTCCATGCCTTCACTGATTTGGAGATGCTAAACTTTCTCCATGCCACAACTTGAAACGCAACAGCCACAGCAAACCACAGCACACAGTCAACAAACACATGCCATATATCACAAAACAATTCCTCCTGGAACATAGCTTCCTTGAAGGTGTTATTTCCCTTCTTGCAGAGATTCTAGCTTACCAAACTGGTCTCCACGCCCCACGTTGGGTGCCATTTGTGGGGTCACTGCTGGGATTTGTGGCAGGGCCCACTGTGTCCCAGGACGACCCATGTGGAAAACTCATTCAGGAAAGCATACCACGTGTACACAGGTTGAGGTCAAAAAACAGAGAGAGCTTTTATTCTAATATGTCTGCTTAAATATACATCATGACTCAATCGTCAGGGCCAAATTCTAAATCTTTTCATCACTACACTCCAACCCATGGGTATGGCCAAGGAGGAACCTTTGGCTTAGGAATGCTACCCATCTTAACTGAGTTTTCCCATATAAATCTAGAAAAATAAGTAGCCATTCTTTACACCAACTACAAGCAACTGAAGAAGGACTACAAGGAGACCTTCACACTCACAATAGCCTCAAAAACAATAAAATACCTAGGAACAAACCTAACCAAAGACACCAGGGATCTCTACTACAAAAATGTTAAACCCCTGAAGAAGGAAATTGAGGAAGATATCAGAAGATGGACAAACCTCCCATGCTCATGGATTGGGAAAATAAATATAGTAAAAATGTGCATTCTACCCAAACTCGTGTACAGATTTAATGAAATCCCAATCAAAATCCCCAAGAGATTCTTCACAGCCTTGGAAAAATAATATTCAATTTCACTTAGAAAAACAAAATTCCCGAAATAGCCAAAGCAACCCTGAGCAAAAAGAGCAATGTAGGGGGGATCACTTCACCAGACATCATATTATACTACAGGGCTATAATCATAAAAAACAGCTTGGTGCTGGCACAAAAACAGACCAGTTGACCAATGGAATAAAACTGAAGGTTCAAACCTGATCACACACAATTTCAGCCACCTCATATTTGACAAGGGGGTCAAGAAGACACAATGGAGGAAAGACAGCATCTTCAGTAAGTGGTGTTGTCAAAACTGGATCACCACCTTTAGAAGAATGAAATTAAACCCCTACCTCTCGCACTGTACAAAAGGCAATTCCAGATGGATCAAAGACCTCAACATGAAACCCCAACCTCTGGAGGTGAGAGAAAAGAAACTTGGCAGCAGACTACAAGATATAGGCATAGGAAAAGACTTCCCAAATCAGACAGCAGCTGCACAACAAATAAGATCAACAATTGACAAATGGGACCTCATTAAACTCAAAAGCTTCTGTACATCTAAAGAAACAATAAAGGAAGTGAAGAGAAAACCCACAGATTGGGAGGAAATCTTCATTGCAGACACCTCTGACAAAGCATTAATTTCCAGATTATACAAGCTACTCAAAAACAAAGAAGAAAGAAAACAAATGAATCACTCAAAAGATGGAGCAAAGAACTGAAAAGAGACTTCACAGAGGAGGAATTAGAGATGGGCGAGAAACATCTTAAAGACTGTTCAACATCACTAATAATTAGGGAAATGTAAATTAAGACCACTCTAAAATATCATCTCACTCTTATAAGACTGGCAAGGATCAAGAAAACAAACGATATCAAGTGCTGGAGATGTTGTGGGGAAAGGGGAACACTCATCGATTGCTGGTGGGAATGCAAACTTGTACAGCCACTATGGAAAGCAGTGTGGAGAACCCGTGGAAGACTCAAAATGAGCTTGCCATTTGACCCAGTCATACCCCTCCTGGGTATATACCCACAAGACTCATCTTACCACAGAAATACATGCACAGCTATGTTTATTGCAGCTCTGTTCACAATAGCAAAAAGCTGGAACCAACCAAAATGCCCCTCAACTGACGAGTGGATAGAGAAAATGTGGAACATGTACACAATGGAGTTCTATGCAGCAGTAAAGAAAGACAACATCATGAGCTTTGCAGGTAAATGTCTGGAGCTAGAAGATATTATATTAAGTGAAGTAACACAGCCCCAGAAAAACAAACGACAAATGGTATCCCTCATATGTGGATGCTAGTGCCAATATCCCAGTTATAAATATTTCTTGTGGAGAGGGATGCATATTAAAAGAACAACAACAGAAAGACTTCATCAGAAAACTGACTGAAATGGTGAATGGGGAGGGGTGGGAGGGGCGGGAGAGGGACACGGGTCTATATTTTATTAATGTACACTTAATTGACATGAGTTCAACAAGTATCCAATTTTTTCCAGACTCTGTCTACAGGTGACATAGTGTTTTAGGACTTAGTAAAAGTAAATATGTTTCTAGTAAACAACATTGGTTTAAAGGTTCTGATAAAAACGGTACTGCACCTGAGTTAATTGTAAATATAAATTGTTGTCCACATTTGTTTTACTTAAAATCCATATAACAATATCTTTGGGATTCGCACATACAAATGTTCTCTATAATTTTTCTGTTGTACAGTATCATCTTGTAGCATTCTCTTTTACCTGTAGGATGATTTAACATATTAAATTAAGTTTTCTTCCCAAGTTAAAGACATGCAGTCACCCAAAACAGCATGGGTGAATTTGATGAAATCTGTGCCTTGATTCCAGCCTATAGGTATGTGTAATTCAACTGCCTTTTTGAGACTCATGGGTCAAAATAACAAAAACATAAAACAAAAAGGGGGGATGCAGATATATATGAAACCTTCTTTTCAAAAACTTTGCAATTTAAATCTTAAAACTAAGTATGGGAAAGGATTTGTATGTTCCAACAGGTCAAAATATCACCAACTTAATGGCTGAGAAAGAAAAGATACAGCTTTGCATTGTATAAGATGTACCAGGAAGTGCCAGCAGAAAGCTTGGCCTGTCTGAACATTGAAAGGAAGAAAAGCCTCAGACTGCTACAGGCATCAAACCTCTCTGTGGATCCTACTTGAAACAATTATTTATAATGAGTCCTAATGAAACTTACCTTCTAGGTGCAGCAAAGTTTTAATGTGAGAGACTTTCTTAACTCTCTTCCATAGAATAAGGAGAAATATGATGTTGATGAGGTCGTTCTCTAACTGTAAATTAGAGCCAACTGTCATAGAGGTAATCTCTTATAAAACTGGTAAAACTGCCTTCTTTAATTGACTAATAGACCTAGGAACTGTGAAAAGGATTATTCTCTATTCAGAACCAAATATAATACTAACGTGTCCTTAAGCTATGCACTTAAGCAAAATATATAAATAGAGGAGATCTCTGATATCAGCAATGGATTATTCTACCAAGGAGATGTTGGCCAGGGGATCCAAGCGCCCTCCCCCCCCCAAAAAAGGTAAAGGCTTCTCGCCTGTAAACTGGGATACCTGCAAGAATAGAGGCGATAAGGCCCTGCTGTCGAAGACCTGATGTAAGCATGGGAAAGATGTATCAAGATCGCACTTGCAAGTGTACAGTTGGTCTCTGGAATACCAGAGATTGTTACCAAAGGCCACTAAAACAATAAAGCAAATATAGATCTCCTTGAGTCAAGCAATACTCCTCCATCAGCACCAGCTACACCTCACCTGCCTGGAAATACTGTGCAGCAGTGGCAGCCATATGCCTGTATATCCCAAATCTAATTGGCAGTAAGCTCTCTCCTTGGAGGAATAACCCATGGCTGATGCCACAAGCTTACATCCTCTAGTAGTTTGGAGATGTTATAAGCCACAGTAAGACCCTGTCATATTTTACAGAAAAAACGTAATTCATGGATTAACATACCATCCAAACATCTGTGTCTATACCAAAGTTACTTACCATAACAATTAGTACTGTTTAAATACCTATATATCTAATTGCTCCTGCTTCATTAGTAGGATTGAAAGGTTATTCCTGGACAAACTTTCAGCCCATGAAAGGAAACAGCCAGAATTGACCAGAGTCCAAAATAACAGCTCCACAGAAAGAAGACTGTTTTGCTTCTCTTTCACCTGTGCTCCACTTCTAAGCCTAGGGAACAATCTGTGGAAGAGTGGGCGTGGTAGAATGTAAGGGCTGTGTTTGGGTGAATGGTGAAAGTACAGCAATATAGTCTGGACACTTTTTTGATCAATTTGATTGGACATATGAGCCCCCCCCCCAGCTGGATGGTGGGACACTTCGGCTGTGTGGGTTTGGGCACAACTGCTTGCAAATTGGTTTTACATGAAGGATGCTTGTACTCATAAATTATTACTTATTGTTAAAAAAATAAAAAAATAAATAAAAATAAATAAAAATAAAATAAAAAAAACCTCAGTGCAGTGACATGCAGTGCTAGACAGGTAAACAGAAGAATTCCTGTGGCTCTTGCTGAAATGCATCCAGATTGTGTTTACTTCTTCCTTGCAGAATCAGGTAATATTAGGGTTTTCACTGATTAGGTTTCAAGTGTTTCAAATCTTAAAGGGAACCCCAAAATCACATTTGTAAAGGACACACATGCCTGCAACATATCCCTTTATTATAGGAGGCACCCAGATCGGAGGATGACTTCAGAGATAATTTACTGAATGTGAGTGGAACTGTTAAATAAGGGTTTCCTTCTATAACTGTGTTACTCCAATGTGTGTTGTAGGATAGCTGCTCCATAGAGAACAACTTTTCCCCACTAGCAGGCTCCCTATTGTAAATGTTTGTTTCTCTTTCTTGTTTAACTCAGCCTGGAAGAGCTTGTTCCTTGGGAATACTCAGGGTTCACTCCCTCACTGGTCTACTATAGTGCTTTTGTCAAAACAATGCTTATGTGAATGTTATGCATTTGAATACAAGTTTCTTTTCTGTATTGAAGTCTTTGCTAAGTCAGGTTACTCTCTACATAGCTCATAAACCTATTAGTGGATAAAAGGATACTCAAATGAGCTGACCATAATATGGACCAAATGGCAAAGGATTCTGATAGCTCAGTCAGTAAAGTGCTTATGGTGCAAGCATGAGGGTCCATGATTCAGCCCTAAAACTCCCACAAAAAGCCATGAGTGGTAACATACATCTGTAATCCCAGAACTAGGGCGGTGCAAAGAGGAAGATGGGCTTATTGCCCATTCAGCCTGACATACATATTGACTTCTAGGCCAACAAGACACCCTGAGTCAAAATCTATCATGAACAATACTGAAGACAAACACCCAAGCCTGACTTTAGCCTCCATGCATGTGCATACACACACACACATAGATGCAATTTCAGATATATGTGCATCCACCTGAACCTACATACACACACACACACACACATGCACACACCCACACACACACACACACACACACACGCACACACACACATGCATGCACACACACAGAGAATTCATATGTAGCAAATAGAGTTGTGAGAAGCAGCAGAGACTTGCCATTGTGTAATTGTTCTGAAAACTCCCACTTGGGACACCCCACACCGATAAAAGTCCTATTTATGATGCCAAACAATTCCAGATCCTAAATTCCTTACAGAACTAACTGTGCTTGAAGTGACCCATGAGGACTAAGTATTCTTCCAACTTGTAAAATTCCATATTCTAAAAGAGGTATTTGCTAGGTGGGCAAGAGAGAGACCAGCTTGCTACCACAGGGTTCTTATTTTAACATGCAATTTATGATGATTCTCTAGCATGAAGTCCTTAAGTCAATCCATCATCAGAAGATGATTGTGCATAAAATGATAAATACACTACATCATCTTTGGAAATTGATCCAGGACTTTTCACTGTGAAGACTGGCATTTTTTAGGTGCATACACATAGACCTTTACTTAATTATTTTATAGCATCTAATTTTAATCTGCATGCTGTAGGAATGTCCCTTTGTCTAAACCTTGAAGGGGAAGGTGGACTAAAAAGACCTTTCAAATAATGCCTAGTGAAGTTCTTAATTATTTGTGTGGCTCCTGTATAAGGTTGTATTAGACAATAGCAGCCATTTTATCTTATGTTGGAGTACTGGATCACTTTCTTGTTGCTATGACACAATACCTGACACAAAATAGTTTAAGGAAGAAAAGGTTTATTCTGACTTACAGTCCCAGGGGTTAAATTTCATTGTGGCACGGAAGGAATAATAATAGGACAGAGAGGCTGGATGATCATATTGTGTCCTAGCTAAGCTTTAGATGTCAAATTGACACACATGGGAAGAGAAAAGTCAATTGAGCTATTGTCTCTGTTGGATTGATCTGTGTCCATGTCTGTGGGAGCATTTTCTTGACTGTTGAGTGATATGGGAGGGCCCAGCCCATTGTGAGTTGTGTCAGCCCTGGGCAGATTATCCTGGGCTATATAAGAAAGCAGGTTGAGCAGAGGTCAGAGGAGCAAGACAGTAAGCAGCATTCCTCAGTGGTCTTCATTGCTTCAGTTCCTGCCCCTTGGTTTTCCTCAGTGATAGACTAAGTTCAGGACATTGGAGCCAAATAAACCTTACTTCCCCCCACCCCAGTCGATTTTGGTTAGTGCAATAGAAATCTAGGACACAGTGCACTACCCAGGAAGCTGACAGCCAACAGGAAGTGGGGAATGACTATGAAATCTCAAGGCCCGCCCCCACAGACCAAATTCTTCCAACAAGATTCCATCTCCAATGTTCTAGATGCTTCCCAGCCAGGGACCAGCTGTTCAAGCATATGAGACTAAGGGGGAATATTTGACCTTTAAACCTCAACAGGAGGTCCAAATTGCATCAAGGCTCAAAACAGTAAATGTGTATAAGTTTCTTCATTTATCCCAGGGGTATCCAACCCTTTTGGGATATGACATCACACTGTAATTTGCATGAAGGTGTTGTGTGATGTCAGGATGGGACTCTGTTTAGTTCAAGCACAGCACAGTGGGGTTCCTTGCCCACCATCCTGCAAGGTACTTTGAGGAGCCAGGATGGGCAGTTCCCCTGCTCCCTGAGCGAGGCTTCATATCCTGAGGGCTCCCTTTTGATGTACTGGGCAGATAAGATGTCACATTTCCTATTTACCAAAACACACCTGGGCATTCCTTTGCCCCTGGTAGGAGCCATGTTGGCTCTTGCCTCCCTTGCTCTCTTTCATACCCTCTGACCCCTATCTCCTCCCTGGAGCAGATATCTTTGGTATATAGACCTTTGCTTGTTGCCAATAAACTTAGTTATTTCCCTGTGGAATTTCTCCCAGCTTGTTATTGAGTTGTCTTTCCCCCTCTCTCCAGGTTTTCCAGTCCCTTCTCCCTCCCCCTCCCTGCCAACGCTGGGGTGGGCCTGAGCGCTCCAGGGAATCTGCAGTCACTAGCAGTCCAAGGGAGGAAGAACACCATAATACCACAGGGTGGCATTCCTATTTATTTTGAAACGTTTGTGACCTATGGTCCTCAAGTTAATCTCAGGTGGTCCAGACCTCTCCATAGTGATACTGACAGATGGAATCTTCTTATTCTGGTAGATGAATGATTCTAAGAAAGTCCACAGAATCAGTGCCCATGGTGAGAAGAGAGGGATTTTAATCACAAATCTTTCAGTCTCTTCTCACTGCAGCTTGTTCTCAAACTTTGTTGTCACGGCGTTGCAGACACCCACTTTTATGTTCTGGGACCAGGAACACAATATGAAGACATCTTTTCTTCTTTGGCATCCTGATGGTTAATATTGGAGGTCTACTTGATTGGCTCTGGCCAGTCTCCCTCCCACCTGAGGTTTGATGACTGTGACTGACATGTAACATGTCCCATGTCAGAGCCCACATCAAAGTCTGAGTACTATCAATGGATAAATAACTGTATCCAGAAAATGCTTGTGATGGCACATCTTGATTGCCACCCCCGTTGTGGGGGATAAGGCTACTCAGCTTGTGGGCTTTATGAAATCAACATCACAATTCACTGAACAAAAGCATCTAGTTCTTAAATTTAGTTGTTTTTTTTTTCTTTTTTTTTTTTTAAGAATGGACCAAACTCAACGAACACTTCTTTTCCCAGAGATCTCTTGAAAGCATCTGTCTCCTGGAACTCTGCTCCTGAGTCAGGCCTCACTCACAGTACTATTCAAACCAGTTTCTCCAGCTTCATTTGGGAAAGTACTCGCTTTGATCCACCCTTACCTTATCAAACCACCCTGCCTTTTCATCTCTAGTTGTAGAATATTTCATTTACTCAAGGTCACGTGTCCTTCCAGTCTTCACTATGTGTCCTGAACATGGGTGTGCTGTCTTTCACTGCATTATTGTTAATTCTCAAGCATACCCAAATTCATTCATTATCTTTTGGGGGTAGACTACTAAATTGAGGCTCCCAGGAAACACCCTCATCCCTGGTCACAAGACATAGGTTCATTGACTTTGTCAATGTTATTTAAAATTCCCTAGTCCAGCCAGGCTTAGTGGTGCTTGACTTTAATCCCAGCACTAAGGGCCAAGAGGCAGATTTTGTCCATATCATAAGTCATTCCTATATCATCTTGAGGTATTGAGGTATGTCATCCATCAAAATAGCCTCTGGACATGTCTGTGGGGCATTTTCTTGATTGCCAGTTGAAAGAGAAGTCCCCATCCCACTGTGAAGAGTACCATTCTTTCCTCCCCCAAGGGATATTTGGTTACTGTTTTATCACAGCAACAAAGAGCAAACAGAACAACACTTAATATTTTTCTTTATATTTTTTCTGACTTTATTTTCTTTAAATCTTTTCATACTTGATGTGCAAACAAGGAATACTCTCTTTTCCTATATGTTAATATCTATATACATCTATCTACATTTCTATCAACCCATCCATGTATCTGTCTATACATCCATGTACCCATGTGTGTACCTGTTATCTATGTATCTATCATCCTTTATAGCCATCCATGTATTAACCTATGTATTAATTCATGTATGTACATGGCTATCTATCAATCATCTGGGTTCCAGTCTCAATACTAGCATCCAAGTGACTATATATGTATGTACATATCTATATGTTTCAGCTTATTCACCCATTCAACTATTTATCTGAGAATCTAGTTAATATTCTATCTAGTTAAACAAGTATGTATGTATGTATGTATATTATATGCATGTATGTGTGATGGTTGATTTTTAAATGTCAAGTTTCCATAACTTGAACAATGATCCTTATTGAAGAAATGTCTATGTACCATTTGTCTGTGGGGAATTGCCTTGATTGCCTGTAATGACATAGGAGGACTCAGCCAGCTGTGGGCAGTGTGCAATTTCCTAGACAGGTCATCCTTGTCTATAAAGAATGCTAGTAAGCATGCCCCAGAGAGTAAGTTGGAGGTGAACTGCAAGTTGCATTCTTCCTACCTTGAGCTCCTGCCCTGACCTCCCTCAATGATGGAATTAGATCTTGGAGTCTAAGTCAAATAAATTCTATCCTCCCTGCCCTTGTTACTTTCTATTGCTGTGATAAAATCACTGCTCCAAACCAACTTTTGGAGGAATGGATTTACTTTATCTTACATCTCAAGTAACAGTTCATCATCAAGGGAAGTCAGGGCTGGAACCTGGAGAAAGCAGCTGAGGCTCAGTCCACGGAGGAGGAACACTGCTTACTGGCTTGCTCTCCTGGCCTGTCTTCAGCCTGCTATTTACTTATTTATTTATTTATTTATTTATTTATTTATTTATTTATTTATATTTTTTATCAAATCTAGACCTGTGTCCCCCACCCTATCCCCCCACCCCACCAGAGCTCATGCATTCTTCCAAACATGCTTTTCATCTCTTTCTCAGCAGTCTGTTTTATTATGCAACCCAGGAGTACCTGCCCAGGGGTGCCACTGCTCACAATGGGCTGGGCATTACCACATCACTCAACAATGTGGAAAATGGCCCCATAGACTAATCCAATGGAGGAAATTCCTCCTAGCCAGATCTATCAATTTGACAATATACTCTCAAATTGTTTTTGATGTGCAACAGTAGGAAACCGAACTTGTATATCTATCCATCCCACATTCCCTTTAACCTATCCCCATCTATTCATCATCCATGTATAAGTAACATTACATCATTATCTTCCTTCCTTCCTTCCTTCCTTCCTTCCTTCCTTCCTTCCTTCCTTCCTTCCTTCCTTCCTTTTTCTTTACCTATTAATCACATGTTTCTATATTTTTCCATAAAAATCTATGTTTAGGGGGCTGGAGAGATAGCTCATTGATTAAGAGCACTGGCTTGCTCTTGTAGAGGACCCAGGTTCGAGTCCCAACACCCACATTGTGGCTAACAGCCTCCAATGACTCCAGTTCTAGGGGAACCCAACGCCCTCTTCTGACCTACAAGGTCATTGCACGACATGAGTGCACTGACATACATGTGGGCAATACATTCATATGCATAAAATAAAAATAATAAATATTTTTAGAATAAGTTCAGTGTATAATTCCATGTCTATCTTTCTTCTATCTATCTATCTACTCATCTATCTGTCTGATAAATTAATTTTCTAAGGATGGAGATAGATAGCTTCCATTTAACAGAGTGAAATCCATATGGCTAAGGAAATACATATGATTGAGACTTGGAAAGCAGAAGTTGGATACTTGTGTTCTAGTTCACACACTGCAGTCTAGTCTGCACGTTGGCCAGTTGTAGAGGTCTGTGTGTTGATAACTGTCTGCTGCACAAAGAAGTTTCTTTAGTGAGTGTTGAGAGACACATTCATCTATGGGTTTAGCAACATGGTCTTAGGAGTTAGTTTAGAACTACACCAGGCAAGTCATAGCTGCTGGGAAGGGGAGAGTCAGAAGTCTTCTTTGAGGGTGTGACTCTGGGTTCGGGAAACAGACTCCAGCAGATGGACGCAGAGTGAAGGGTATTTAGGGATCTAAAGTTGACTCTATAGGTCTTTATGTGTGTGTGTGTGTGTGTGTGTGTGTGTGTGTCTGTGTCTGTGTTTGTGTGTGATAGAGCTCATGAAATCTTGAGTGGGGAGGTAGTCAGGGGGTACACATAGGGGAAGGGCTCTAAATATGACCAATATACTATCTGAAATTCACAAAACAATCAATGAAAACCTTTCAAAAAAGAAAACTGAGAATGTTGGTAAAGTATGATACATCAATGCAAGAACAAAATTATGTTCTTTTTGACCCCAAGGCAAATGTCTCTTGGGTCACGGACACGGGTTTCCCCATACATGTGGAGGGGGGGTACCTGGGGCTAACAAGAGGTCTGTCTGATCCCAGGAGCAGAAAGGGGAGGTTGAGTAGTGATCTTCTGGAGGAACTCTGAGTCAGTCATAAAAGATGGAAATGGTATTAGTGTAATCTGTCTGTGTCCTAATATTTTTTTAAAAGGATGCAAGTCCTCTTGCATTAGGGCCACCCCGGTGATTGGACGTTAGCTCAGTCACTGTGTGTGTGTGTGTATGTGTGTGTGTGTGTGTGTGTGTGTATGTGTGATGTATTTGCATGTACATATTCAAATGTGCAGGAGGTACACATACATAGATGCGTGTGTATACAGAACACACAGACATGGGTCGGGTTAACATTTGCTGTCTTCCTCAACTGTTTTCCACTTTATTTTTAATTAATTAATTTATTTTTACATGTATCAGTGTTTGGTCTGCATGTCAGTGCACCTTTGTCATGCAGTGCTGAAGGAGGCCAGAAGAGGGCGTTAGATCACCCAAAATTGGAGTTGCAGATGGGTGTTAGCTGCCATGTGGGTGTTGGGAATCGAACCTGGATCCCCTGGAAGAACAACTACTGCTTTTATTCACTGAGCCATCTCTCCAGCCCCCTCCACTTTGTTTTTTTGAGACATGCTGCCTCCATCGTGCTGTAAGTACATTGTGCCTCTGTACCTGGCTTTTTTTTTATGGATGCTTAGGGTCCTGTTCTAGTTTGCTTGCTAATGCTGTGATAAAACACTCTGACCAATACCAACATGGGGAGGAAAGGGTTTATTCACCTTGCATCTCTTGGGTCACAGTTCATCACTGAGGGAGCTCAAGGCAGGAACTCAGGGCAGGAAACTGGAAGCAGGAGGTGAAGCACAGGCCATAGAGGAATGCTGCTTACTGAATCAGCCAGCTTTCTTATGCTATACCTAGCAAATGGCCCAGGGGTGACACCATCCACAGTGGACTGGGCCCTGCCACATCACTCAACAATCAAGAAGATGCCCCACAGACCTGGCCACAGGCCAGTCCAATGGAGGCAGTTCCCCAGTTGAGACTATCTCAACCCAGTTGTGCCAAGTTGACACTCAAGCTGTATAGCACAGATCCCAGTGCAAGTCTTCATGATTATGCAGTTTTATCAACTGAAACATCTTCCTAGTCCCTGTCCCCGACCCCAGGCACCTCTTTAAAGACTGCTTGTCCTCATGCATTTACCTTCTGGGGTTAGTTGTTCAGCATGGGAATTGGGGGACACCACTGAGCTCCTTAAAGCATATGTTCAGTGATGGTTCTGTAGCATTACTTTGGGGACCAGAGGAAACCTAAACAATGACAAATGGAGACACTTGGTCATCACCACCAGGAGGATGAGGACTTGAATTGATCAAGAGCACTCTGAGAACAAGGCCATGGAGGGCATGGATGTTCACTTGCTTATTTTAACCTCGAAATGGATTTTCATTTAGTATGCTGCTAAAAAAAAAAAAAAAAACCTACCACATATCCCAGCAGGCAATCACCCAGGAGGGTGCCATAGTGCTGGAAAGAAATCCCCTTATTTACTTGTCAAATTCAATGAGGCATTTTACTGGCCACCTTGTGAGGATAACCAATTCACCGCCACAGAGCGAATCAATATCTTTCATTTAGATTCTTAATTGGCAATTTCATCTCATTCAATTTACCCAATAAGCATTGGCTGGAGGGATGCTGGGGGCTGGAAACTGACCGATGGAAAGGGTTTGGAAAATGTTATTTCAACCAAGATTAATTTGAGGAATCTTGAGACTCAGAAAGGTTCACATTATTTTTAATCAAAAGCTCTTCCTAGCAAAACCTAGATGAATACTCAGAAATTTATTTTGGTATGTCTGTCATGGATATCCCTTGTCCTCTAGTTTTCTATTACTATGAGTACCAGGAGGGAAAATTCTGAATGAAAAAACAAGGGGCTGGAGTGATGTCTCAGTGGTTAGGAGTGCTTCCTGCTCTTGCAGAAAAGATCCAGTTTCAATTCCCAGCACCCCTGCTAGTGGCCTCACAACTGCTTGTAACTCCAACTCCCAGGGACCTGAGACCCCCTTCTGGCCTTCACAATTACCTGCACTCACTCACGTATACACATACACACAGAGACCCAATGTGAATAAATAAATGTTTAAAAAATNGAGATAGGATCTACCTGTAGACCCCAGCTGGCTTGAATTTGAGTAAATGAGTTTTTATTAAATATCAAGCCATATCTAAGATTTCAGATTTGCAGCTATAAAGACAGCTTGGTACTTATGGATCAGTGTTTGCTGGCTAGAATGAGGTCTGATGTGGAAGCTTCAGCCCTACTAGTCATCTTTCACAGTGCAGTGGTATGAAGTGAGCTACAATAACAGTTGCCCAAGGAGGAATTGGCCACCAGTGCAATAATAGCAAGAATGTCGGGGAGTAGCCAACCACCTTCTGATTGGACTTCAGGCCCATTTTCCAAGATAAAACTTTTGCTTGGTGCTGTTAATCACAACCTGTGGCTGGACAGGTCATAGACCCTAGGGAGGAATCTATTGCTGTTATTCTACTCAATGGACATGGAATTAAATTGGCTCCTAATGATTCATTGTTATACCAAGAGATTAGAGCTCCTCTCCACGCTTACCAGAGAAGCATCTTCTTGCAGGTGATGATGATTATCATGGAGATCCACAACTGGTCAATGTGCAGAGACTAATGCTCAGCCCTAAATGGGACATCTGTAATCATACCGTCTCCTCCCAAGGCTGAAGGGATCATTGCAAAAGATGAGACTGAAAGATTGTAAGCGCCAGAGGCAGTGGCTGACTATGGTGAAACACTATTTGCTGGATACAGGAGGCAGTTACACATGTGAACGGATAGTGCCTGTGACCCCAGGCACATGATATAATCTACAAAAGATCAAGTGGGCATGGTGGTGCAGGCCTTTAATCCCAGCACTCAGGAGGTAGGAAGAAGCAAGAGGATCTCTGTGAGGTAGATACCAATTTGGTCTACATAGTGAGTTCCAGGCCACCTGAGGCCACAAAGAGACCCAATCTCAGTAAAGAAAACAAAACAAAAAGGGTTAAGCCTGACAAATCCCAGTGTGGTTGGAGGCAGGGCTCCAGAAGTTCCACCCAGCAGAGGAATTATGGGCAATTAATTGACAGCTGCTGGGAGAGTAAGAGTTGGCGTTCCATAGATACGTGGCCCCTGAAAGGCTACCCATGCTTCTGTAGATGGCTGTATATCTGTGAATATACTGTAAAGACTAAATGGACCAGTTGGTGTAAAACAAGAATGAAGAAAACATGCAAACCTGGGAAGGATTGTTGTGTGGGAGTAGGGGAAGAATTGAAGGCAGTTAGAAGTGAAGAATAAGAGGTGGACTGGATCAAATGTGTATTTGTCTACATGAAATTCTCAATCAAATAAAAAATGAAGGAAACCCTCTTCCCCTGCTCCATGTCATGGCACATGGACATCTCTTGATATGTGTTCTGGGCTGGGTGGGTATCAACACCAGACATGAAAGAGATGGGGAAAGCTGAGTGATGTCAAATCCAGACTCTTCCAGTCCTTCCCACTGTAATGGAAAATCCCCACTAGAAGGGGGTAACACTGCATATTCCATGTTCCCTTGCCAGATAATGACCCTTCCTAGTGGGGAGAGGGAATTCTGGGAATATATCTTGAATTGTAGAGTTATTTCCCAGCAAGCACAAAGCCTTCTGTTTAATCCCCAGTGTTGCATAAACCAGAGGTGGTGACAGATGCCTATAATCTCAGCATACTGCATAGAGACAGGAAGAATATCACTTCTTGTATCTCTGCTACAGAGTTTAGGACCAGTCTGGCAACTTGAGACCCTGTTTCAAATAAAGCAAAAGCAAAGAAAAAAACAGAAAGAAAACAACACACAGTACTTTGCTTTTGTAAAACATGTCCCTGTACCCTGACTCTCCCTGATGAGGGTGTTTGAGGTGATGAATTTTGATGCTCTGTGAACTCCCCTTGTGTATACGCAAGTCATTAAGCATGCACCTCTTAAGTGTCACCTGGGTAGAACTCACTTTGCAAAAAAGAAATTGTTGTGGAAGATGCAAGTACATGCCTACCTTCTAGCAGGCTTCTGAAGCAAAGCCTTTAAAAGAAAATTTAACTGACATGATGTAAAGAAAGGCCCCTGGTTTGTTCTTGAACTTTATGATGGCCTGTCTAAAACTTATCAAATGTTCTTCCCTTTCATTCTACAGTGTAGCTCTGAACAGCTAAGAAACTTGAATGGATTTAAGTTTTACATTAGAAAGGAATTGTGTGCAGGTGGAGGCTATCCTACTTAATTAATTAATTAGAGATTCTTTTCACTGTCTAGGAACTGAATAATTCAGCTACAACATTGGGATTACACATCCATGCCCACCTAGCTTGGCTTTTTACATAGATTCTAAGGGGATTGAACTTGGATCATCATGCTTCTAAAGTAAGCACTATGCCAACTGGGACATCTTTCCAGCTCTAAGATTTGCCTTTTGTAATTTTTCTTTAATTTATAACAATTATATATAGTATATCACACCTGGGCATTGCGTTACTATACTTCTACCTGGTATTGACTGATCTATACTATATCAATTATATATACTTTAATGTGGCCTTCGGTCAGTTCATATGAGTCATAATCCATAAAATGTGTGGTGTGTGTATGTTTGTATGTGGGCCAGGCTGATCCACTGCATGTCCACTAGTAGTCTTGTTTTTGTTTGGAGTTCATGGATCTCAACAACTTGCAGGGTTGCAGTGCGCTCGCTCAAGCATCCTAGGGAGGATCTAAGATAGGGCCATAATCTCACACAGTGGTCCTTGATTTTATACTGGCAGGTTGGTGGTGTCATACCTTTTACTCCGCGTGAGCCAATTGTCAGACTCTTTGGATGAAGCCAGTCAAGATTTGGATTGCTTCTAAAAAGGAATATGTGTAACTTATGAGTAATGTTAACTAAGAATGAGCCGATCACACCGACATATGGCTCTGTACGCGCAGATGGATTTCCTCCGATCTGGATATACTCAGCTTATTCTAATAAGTGTTGGTCTTGAATACAATGTATGGAAAATCAAGACTCCATCTTTGCCTTGGAGTATTACACTAGTTTGTAGCCTTGTGATTTGTTATTGTCTCCTTCCTCGCAGCACGTATGATTTCTCACGCTGTGTTTAGTCAAGGCTGCGCCCTCTGTGAGTAGCACTCTCCCCTATGTTTAGACCAGGCTTGCTTTGAAGTCACAGAGATTCATCTGCCTCTGCCTCCCGAGTGCCTGACCCGGCTGCCCCGGCTTCCAGCTATATATAGCGCCACTCGATCACATGGGTGGCTTCCAAAAGCATGACCCCTATTTTAGTCAGATAGAGAGTCATTTTCTCTAATCCACTATGTTCTTGTGTCTGACCATTAGAACTCAATTTGTACTTCAAAGAAATGACTATAGATAAGGCATGTTCCCATAACCTGTGTGCGCATCACTGTTGGTATATGTCTTCTATCCGCGCCTCTCAAGAGAGAGGGACAGTCGCCATCATATTTTGTGTGGGAAGTCGTGTTCTCATCGCGCTGTTGGTCATGCATATTGCATGACGGTCACCTATGATTTCCTCTCCATGTAATTGTGAGAGTTTACTGTCTTGCTCCTCTTAATTTCCGGTTTCAGATCACCAGGATGTGTGGCGATTGCTTTACTTGCACATAATCACATTCGTTGTCTAGACGCGTCCCACTTCTTTCCTTCTCTCAACGTTTTGGCACGCGTTTCTTGTTGGAGTATTTATAATATATTTAAAAATAGCTTGTTCGATCTTTTGTGTTTCATTCACTTCCTCTCACAGTCTGCACTTGCCCCGGGCAAACAGGCTGCAGACTTACCATGTACCGTCTTATTGTGTGCCATTCTGAATTAATACATCGCCATTACCTTACGCTCGCACCAATAAACCTATTACGTAAAGAGACATATCTGTGCGATAAGGACCACAAGGCCTCTTATGGCACATGTCTTTATTAAGTTCATAAACATAAAAATGGTGGCCATTGAATGAAATAATATTTTTCTTCAGATAATGGAACAAGTACTTACAATCTTTGAAACTGAGTACTTGCGACCAGAATTGGTAAAGAGACACTACAAATGAACACAATAAAACTGGTTTGCCTGGCACACAAGAAGGCATAGGTTCCATTCAAGGGACAAAGCAAGCATGGTGGTGCATGCCCATGATCCTAGCTCTTGGGAAGTGGAGGCAGAGGATCAGAATTTCAAGGTTTTCTTCTCCTACGAACTTATTTTGAGGTCAGCCTACGCTACAAAGATACAAAAAAAACAAAACACCAATCTCAAACTGAATGAGGCAAATCTCTTCAACTGAAATGCCCTAAAATGAAATCTAGCCATGGTAATCATATGGAAAAATGAGAAATATTGTTGTTAATGATCAAGGAAATGAAACATCGAGCATGAGATGCTTGGGCCCACTGCAGCTGGCACAAATGATAATGTGTCAGTCCAGATGAGTGGCAACAGGAATTATCACTTATTGGCTAAGAATGTAAAATGCTACAACCGCCGTTTCAGGTGACTCCCTATAACCTGGCAAATCACAATAATTGGAAATATACCTACCCATGTTTAGACCTGGATTAAGAAATTCACTGTAGCATCAGTTCATATTTACCATAAACTGAAAAAAAAACAACAACTGTCCCTCAGTAGAGAACAGATGAACACATTAGCATGAGACATGTGGTGGCACACTTATCTGAAATCAAAGAAAAGCATGGACTGCTACAACATAACACAAGATATTAATCATCTCATAAGCAGAATACTTTACTGCTAGGTCATAGACATACATGTGAACACTTGGTTCCCCAGCTGGTGGGGCTGTTTAAGAAGCATATGGACTTTTTCATAGTTGGAATCTCTCTGGAGGTACTGGGTCCCTGGAAGTGGGTCTGGAGAATTTGTAGCCTGCCCCACCTTCCTGTTACTTTGATGCAACGTGACCATCCATCTCCTGCTTCTCCACACACCAGGCAGATCTAGTCTGTCATGGCAAAGTGTAACCCCCCCCCTTCACACTTAAGTTACTTTTTCCAGGGCATTTTATTACAGCAAAAGAAAGTCAGTCATTTACTATACATGTCTTTCCCATCATCTTGCTTGCTGATCATGTTTATTTTGCACATTAGGATATTGTAGAGTAGAAGAAGGGAACTAGTCTCTGTGAGTGATAATAGGCTTGATTCTAAAAGAGGCTATTTCTTGGCGAAGAATTAGGGTATGCTAGATTTTGATGCCTAGGGATCATCGGGTATATCATTATACATGGATGCTTAGTTTTGAGTTGGGTTGTTAGAGAGTTATGTGCAGATAGGACGAAACCTGATATTTCTAGTAGACGTGTTATTGAGACTATTGAAGGCTCATGATTAAATAATATGTGGGCCTGTGGCACTCGAGCAACAAATTAGAAACTAGAAGTAGGTAGCACAATTGGGGGGTGGAGGAGGCGGGTTAAAAGGCTATTAATGGCCAAAGCATAGACTAGGAATCTGAGATCACGCAATGAAGGTGCTGTCGGATGCTGAGAAGCACGAGAGATGGATGATGGACTACCTAGTTGTGGGGGCAGAAAAAATAGGGAAGGACAGCGGAGGGTTTGAGGGGGACAAGCCAGAGATCATCCACGTCCTCAAATTGCCACAGCATATGGTCAGGACCTTCCAGGGACCTTACGTACCAGGGACTACAGATCTTGGAGTTGTAGACAGTTCTAATTTTGAGGCAAAGAGGGTTGCCTCTCCGAGAGCAGTCCACTTGCAGTTATATGATAGAATGCAGCTGAGCTACGTGAGATAGCTCTTCTGAGCACTAAGAGATTGTAGGGCGGCAGTCCTGGAACGCAGTACAGGACACTCCCTGGAATGGAAAATGTGGTTGGAACTGGTACAAGCATGAAGCCTCTGCTACCCACAGACCCCCTTTTTCTCTTATTTGAATAATCGCTACTTCAGTTATTACTGCGATTCACAGCTCAACGGTTTGTGTGTTTTGAGGCGGTGTTCTTTTGGAGGTTGCAAGGCCGTAGGTTTCTTAATCTTAATGGTGTATTTGTAGGAAAGGTAACAGGTTGGTTGGGAACCAGCCAGTTAAGAGAACACATGATTCACACAGTCTGTCTTTCTGGGATTTTCTCTATCTCTGTGAATTGTTTGCATGCACAACTTCCGAACCATTTCTTTATTTTTAGTGAGTGTGGAGAGAGTGGCTCTTAGACGTTACGCGCATTGGCTTCTCTGTCCTTATTGGTTGTACTGTTTGGTGCTGGGTTAATTCCCAGCACCATACTGGAGATGGTTCTTAACTCCAACTTTTGATCTGAAACTCTAAGGTTTCTAGGTCCGGGATCACAAATGTCCTCCTTTCCGCCTCTTCAATGTGAGCGTTTTACTTGTAAACATGGTGATGTTTCTACCCTCTAATCATTTAGATGCTGAGGAATTAAGATTGCATCGATATCTATATCACAAAATAGAGGAGAAGATAAACACCATACAACTAGTTTAAAAATATTCCGCGGTTTTTTGCCTGTGAAATTCTTCTTTTATCCCCATATAATACTTTTAAATGTCTGCGTCAATAAAAGATTGATTTATAATGTTTATCCCAATTGGTTGCCATACCGTTTGGGGCTGCGGACATTAAAGTTCATTTTGTTATAGGGCACAGAGGGACTTTCGAGAGAAGCAAGTATAGGGAATGTCATTCAGTCTAGCAAAATATAGAGGCTACTCACCACGACTCTTTACTCTCCGGCTTAGTACGATATCTTTACATTTTTAATTAATTTCAAAGGCCCGTTGATTCTTTTATCACCTTGTATCATTATTGTATTATCCTTCTATCTGCGGTTGTTTTGTAACTGAGACGATGGTTCCCCAATTCAATTCGTGAGACGATATGTTATTGTACACATTCTTGTTATTCCTTCAGGCTAGTTGGAATGGGGTTCTGTGGTTTTTGGTAGTGTTTCTTCTTGATCATTTATAGTGTAGTGGCTCATGTTTATGGGTATAGGACAGGGTATCTTAGGCGCTCATATGTTGGGCAGGTTCCTGTGTTCGGAGATAGACGGGAGCCTGTCTATATATTAGACCAGGGCTCTTCTCTTGTCCCATGCTCTCTCCGCTGCTCCTAGCTCTGCTCTTTTCTTCTCTCTCTCTGTCGTCTCTCCCTGTATCGGCTTTTTGTTGTGTGCGAGGCACACAGAGCCGCCTGATTATTTATCTGGTGCTTCTATTTGTGGTAGTGATCTTTCTTTTTCACCTAAGTCTCCTTCTCATTCGTTCGTCCTTCGTCTCTGTTGCTCTGTCTCTGGACCCGTTCTTCATTCATGGTCTTTTCTGTCTTTCTTCATCCTGCACATTGCCCGGGGTTTGTCTTTTGTCCCTCTTCTGGGCCTTTTCTACAATTCGGGGGAGTTTTTTCTCTACGGTATGTGGGTTCTCTGCTCTGCACCTCGTGGACTTGTGAATCGTAATCGGGTCTCACTATCCTTTCCCTTTTACCCTATTTACACGATCTCTCCGCGTGCTGGTCACTCATTGCTCGGTGTTCTCTTATGCACGGCATTGCTGCACATAGATTACCTGACCTCACTACACTTAGTTGCTTCCTTCATTGTATCCTGCCGTCCTGCTTACATCATCTATACTATCTCCATTCTAGTTCTTGGATTCATGTAGGGAGTGTCTTATCTTGCGGTAATCTTAAGGTGGCTAACCGTCGCCTAGACCCTCTTCTATCTATCAATAATCTATGTATTCGTCAATTGTAGTGAGTAATTTCACTCACTTTACAAAATTTGATTGGCTATTCCTCTTAGAAGGTCTATTGCGTGTAATGACATAACACCTATAATGACCTAGTGTTAGGTGGACTACAAGCGCTTTGGAGAAATACTACGCTTATTTCCATAAGGACATACTGCTTACTAGCCGACTTCGTTACCTTCGTAGTGCATCATAATACAATGCACACCAATGCTAATATCTACCTCATTTTCTGAATTAAATAATCTAACGGGTATTTTCATGTTTTATAGCATCCAGAGAATGTTTAAGCTGGCCCATTTTATGGATTTTCGAATTTACATACCCTATCCTCTACAGCATATCGTCTCGCATCCATCCACCTATCATGGTATGAATCATGGATCCTATGCAGGTCCTCATGTTAGACTTTAGCCTATCTTAGACTCCTGTCTCGCACTTCTCAAAGCTCCAGCAATGGTTCTACAACAAGTATCACTGGTATGGCTATCCTGATCCATACCTAAGTCCAGCGTTCGGATCCTTAATGATAATGTAGGTTATGATCATCTCTGTTCCTTTCCTACGCATCATCTATCTATCTCTCTTCATCTTACTTCTGATCTCCGGTCTGTATCTCTCTATTGTTATCTATCTTGCGCTATCCTATTGCCTCATTCTATGCTATCAATCTACCCTTATCTATACCTCTCGGCTATGATCTATCTATCTTTCTATACTTTTCAATCCTACCTCTACTACCTTATTTAGTGCTTAATGTATCTATAGAGTCTGTCTGTCTTCTTTGTGTATCACACGTTATCTATGTCACTCCTATTCTATCTACTTTATACCATCATGTCATGTTCTACATAATACATTATTTCCATCATTAATATCTAGTTAAGTGGGCTATCAATCATCTATCAATCTATGTATCATCAATCATTGATTCTAACTCTAATCTATCTGTATGTCTAACTATCGCACTTCGTATGTAGTGTATGTATAAATATCTCCTATCTATATATAAAAGTCTTCTATGTACCATGTATCTATCATCTTTGCATATAAAACCATTAAACTATAATATTGATCTATTCCCTCCTGCTGTGTTTTGTCTCATCTTCAGATCAATTTCGCCAGAACTATGGCAATACAAAGTGAACAGCTCATATCCAAGGGGGCTTAACGTTTCTGCTGTTCACAACTGGAACATTTTGTGCTGGACCCTCTGGTGTAGTGTCAACTTGAACAATGCCTGGGTTGAGGCGCCCCAATCTAGGAGAATTGCCTCCCATTGGACTGGCCTAATGTCATGTCTGTGGGGTATTTTTTTTTTTTTTTGATTGTTGAGAGATGTGGGGGGCTGCCCACTGTGGTCATTGCCACTCTTGGGGCAGGTTGTTCTGTATTGCATAGGAAAGCAGGCGGAGCGATGGGTCAGGAGAAGCAAGCCAGTAAGAAATGTTTCTCCCATGGCTGATGCTTCAGCTCCTGCCTCCAAGGTCCTGCCCTGATTTCCTAAAGCTTTGGCTCTCTAAGTGATGAACTATTACCTGGGAAAGATGTAAGATGAATAGAACCCTTTCCTCCCCAAGCTGGTATAGGTCAGAGTGTTTTGTTACATCAGCAATGGAAAAGTAAACAGAACATCGCAAGTGGTTTCTTCATGTTTTAAAAGCAGCAGCAGCAGTGGGCAGAACAGACAGTTTGAGTTTCAGTACAACATCAGGTGGTATCTTAATTTTGCTAGGGAATAAAATCCTTTTTTAAAAAATAGGAAAGTTAATCACACACCAGAATTTCAACAACCTGTTTTGAATGAAACTAGGTTATGTGTAGAGGTCTGGGAATTTTAAGAACAGTAATGTTTCTCCTTCTCATTCAATATCTTGAAGATTATTTGGGTTAAGAGCATCTAAATTTCCTAAGTTGACCTAAGTAGCAAATGAGAACTAGTCTAGCATTTTGGTAAGAAGTTACATATTTAATATTTCCTGAATTTTTATTATGTTGAATGTGTAAAGAATGTGAATATTTTATTTTGAGTTATACATATCCAAAAAAATTAGGTTTCTTGGTTTCATTACCATGTATGAAATTTCTTTTAGGAAGTGAACAAACATGTTATATGCATGGTTTCCATTTATATGCATTTGAAAATGGCATCCATTCAAGGTATGGAATTAAAATGAGAAAAATCAACTGCTAGCTTGTTTAATTGGCTACAGTATTATCTGCATACTGCTCTATTGCTGGCATGTATTCTGTTCTCTGTGATCACAATTTCTACAGGGAAATCATACATTCTTTAGATCTATGGTAAATCTTTCTTCTGTCTTCAATTTATTTGTTTCTTTACTTATTCAACATATATTGCTTGAGCTTTTGATCTTACCCCTGGAAAGTGATTTCCAAATGAATATTGTAATTCATTATTGCAAAAGAATCATTAGCAAATTTATCCTTCTACAGCTGCCATAAGAAATAAATGTAGACAGAAGGCTCAAGGAATACACATTAATCTCTCCCAGTTCAGGAGGCTGGGAATCCACCACCCACATATCCTAATGTCTTCTCCTAAGAGTCTATTGAATTATATAATAGGTTTATGAGTTAACTCATCTCTCCTTGGCTTGAAGAGGCCATCTCCTCCATGTCTTTTCAAACAGAGTCTTCCCTTACTGTGTGTCTATTTCCAAGTCTCGTCTTCTTATAAGGAATCCCATCCTATTGAACCAGAGACAACAAAGTGACCTCATATTTATCATTATCACCTACTTGACCAACCCCAATACAGACACATCCTGAAGTTTCAGGGTCAGAGATTTAGCAAATGTGTTGATGTGGGGGTAGGTGGATCATAGTTCAATCTCTAATAGTCCTGTTTTAAGATATGCTTGGGTTAAATTTCAGGGGATCCTTGGTGATGTCTATTTCAAACAGGTCATCTTTCATAAAGTGTCTGCTATGAAATTCTCAGAAAACAAAATTTCCCTCCATTAAAAACATAGAAGTAGTCAGATCATAAAATAGAATCCAGTCTAGTGAGTTAAACATAGGGGTGTTTCGCCTGCCCCTCCTCAAAACACCATATAGTCTATCATGAAACACAAATAGGATACATTTGTTTTCTTCAAATCACCACATTAATAATTGGCAAATAAGACCAGCTCATGCTTTGGTTTTGAACTCCTCTCCCATACTTTGGAGTAATATAGTCAGAACAATCCACATGGAGAAATACACCTCCTTGTTCACTCTCTTGAGACCTCTGAGACTGATTTACACTACAACCTGAACCATAAGCCTCACATGGACATCATATACATCACCCAACCCAGGGGGAATATTCCCTGTTATTGAAAACAAATATCTAGTCTTCTCACCTGGCCTACTGTAGCTAAAATTTCTCCTGGGAGGCACAGATGATATACTGCCCCCTTGTCCCTTGATCCAAATGACAATTTAGCCAAGGTAAGGTGTAGGAAACCAGTGAGTTTATTGACTGAGTCCCCCTCTAAGCTTCCTTAAACAGAGTGCCTACACAACAGAATAATTGAGATCAAACAGGAAAAATTAACACAGACATCCTTTGGAAATAAATGGAGAACATGTAAATCAAGATAAAAAAGAAGAAATGCTTCTTGTCTGGACTTTTAGGTTAGTCAGCCTCAGGAATTTTGTTACAGTGAAGAACAAGATACTAATACACATTACAAGAGACATCCTCATACTTCAGGAAACTGCCTTGGGCATCGGGGTCTCTTTGTACCTTGAAGTGGACTGCAGGATCTGGTCTAGAAATACAATCATTAGTATTTATATATATATATATTATATATATATATATATTAATATACACATGGAGAGAGACCCAGGTAAAAGTCTGTATCGAAGATCTGGTCTGGACAGAAAAGTAATTTCATCAGGAAAAGGGACAACAAGCCCCAGGGAATGGATGCAAATATAAATAGTGTGATTGCACCCCCACATTCTTGCACTATAAACAAATGTGGTGGTGTATAATTTACTTCCGTGTCCTTCACACATGAACTTTGCTGAGTTTTCAATGATGAGAGCTGACCAGGAAAAACAGATTTGATCATGTAACATGCATGCATCATTGCATAAAGAATAAATATCAGTGTGGGGCAGCAATCAATACAGTGACTCATAAGTGACTGTTGAGCCAGCTCCAAATGGCACATTTGTATCATCCTCTCAAAGGCTCAGAGAGCATTGCAGAAGAGGGCCTGAAAGAATGTAAGAGGAAAGGGGGTATGCTGTGCAACAGTGTCTTCCACATGGGATATGGCCTGTCACTGGTGAATTCTCAGAAGCAGTGATTACTTGCACATGACCTCCACTAGGCTAGGCCTGTGAACATTCTGTCCTTATGAGACTTGTTAGGTTCCAAATGGAGGAAGGAAAGGCATTTTCTGCAGTGGGGAAGCTACCAGTAAGTTACTCATGTGTCCAAAAATAACCAATCACCCATATCACTCTTCAACTCATGGGAACACGAGAAAGAACGGAAGGAAAGGAAGGAAGGAAGGAAGGAAGGAAGGAAGGAAGGAAAGAGGAAGAAGGAAGGAAGGAGAGGGGAGGGAGGAGGGAATTGGGAAGAATAAATCCCCATAATGTTAACTGGCCAATAAATAAAATCTCAGCCTCGGCTTGGTGGCAACATACCTGTAATCTAGCACTTGGGAGGCATATGGCAGTTGACCTCTGAGGTCAAGATCAGCCTGGTCTACATAATCAGCTCTAGGACAGCTAGAGCTTTATAGGTAGACCTTGTCTCAAAAATAAAAAAGATAAATAGATAAATAAATAAATAAATTTTTAATAAAATCTCTGTGTGCTGGAAGACCTACCTTTCCACTTTCATTGGCCAATCATCTGGTCATAAGGCCACTTCTAGGAAGGTGGGTTCAACTTAAGTGTCATGGGCTAAATAGATGGGTGGAATATAGTCTAATGGTGTGAATGAGATACTGAACTATTCCTCCCTGGAGTCCCCATCTCTGGGTCTCCCAGTGCACTTCCTCTAGCTGTGGGCTTGCTTAAAGACAGGAGGTCTCTGTAAGTATCCAATTCTCTGAATTCTTCAGAAAAGAGTAATCCCTGTCTTTTTATTTCTTCATACCCCTGTCCAAACTTCTTTTCTCCAATGCTTTTGGAAACCCAAAGTTTTGGGGTTACTTTTACTTTTTCTCTAAAGCCAACACTTCTCCCCACCACATGTTGGCTAGTCTGAACTCCATACAGGCTCTAAACCTCCTTGGCTTTTTTATGGCAGCTGTGGAGATTCTCAGGTTGCCTGCCCTGTGGGTTTTTCTGTAAATTCGAATAAAATTTCCCTAAAGCTTTCAGTTTATTCATTTTAAGAGTTCTTTTATACAAAGAGACTAAGAAAATCTCTAGGGGATGGTTCCCCTCCTTCCCGGCCTTGGGTTTTTTTTCACAAGAAGGAATGGAAGGAAGGAAGGAGGAAGAAGGAAGGAAGGAAGGAGGAAGAGGAAGGAGGAGAGAGGGGAGGGTAAGACATTGAAGGCAATACTGGTTTGGAAGGCAAATTCTGTAGAAATGGAACAAGAAGTTAATCAGGGTTGAATCTGGATTAAAATACATTTTATGTATGTACAAAATGGCATAATGTAACTTATTAGAATATATAATTAATATATGCTATTAAAAACCCAAAAAGAAATTTTTCAGGTGCTCACTGGTAGAGTTCAAGGAGAGTTTTTGACTATCTTCCATAACCCACATGAGCATTCATTACCTTTAACCCAACTGCGAACAGAGGATGGTATTAGAGGAAATCAGAGGCCCCTTCCCTTACTACAAGCACACTCTACCTCTGGAATCGCCCCATGTAGTCTGCAAATTTCTGGTCTCTTATTACCGTATCTCAACCTCTCCATCATCCTAAGAATTATCCTCTCAGACCCACTTCCCTTAGTCTGCCTCTTACTCAAAACTCCTGTGCTTTTTACATTCTACTTCTTTCTGTACCATGTTCTCTGCATCTACATGCGATTCTTATAAGCAATTCTGAGCTCCAAAGGAGAGGGTAGGGGGTGTGATTGAATAGGCTCAGGGAAGTCACATTCACAGGGGATTTGCATTTTCAAGAGGGGATTAATGAACACTTCTGATAATGCCATTGTGGAATTTTACACAGAACCAGGACCTAAGAGAAGAGGTGATTTATGCTCAGGGAAGGGGGATTTTAGGCACAGAATTATTTTTTCTGGAGCTCTGCAAGCAGAGCTATAAATAAACACCTCTTCTGAAAACTGGTGCCCAAAGCGGTGCCCAAGAGCTGTCTAAGAGCCCTTTCATTCCCTGGCCACATCAGACCCATGGGGTGAAGGGGAGGGATGAGAAGAATGGAGTTAACTCCTTGGATTTGTTTGGACTAGGCTTTCTTTCTGCTCACAGAGCCCTACACCCTTTACTTACCCTGCTGTTACAGCTCATTTCTTGAAAGTGAAGTTTAAATGCTTGTCTGCCTGTGATGAGTCTTCTTTACACCCAGAAGAAAGCGAAGATAGCTTTCCAAAGTCCTTTTCTATCCAGACATTAAAAGTGGCCCCTGCTTTGGCAGTCCTTTTTGAATCTCTGGCCTATACTCAGCCTGAAAGACAAACCACTTTGCCCAGCCAAGGTTTTGGCGTAGGTGCCTGGAATCTCAACAGCTGAGAGGATGAGTGAGGCAGGAGGATTGTAAACTCAAGGCCAGCCTGGGCTACAATAATGATAAACAAAGAACAAAGGAAACAAATCATCGACATGCTTTTTTCTTTCTTTTAAAAAAAAAAATTTTTTTTGTTCTTTTTGAGAACAAGCGTCTCCCTGTAGCCCCAGCTGGCCCAGAACTCACTACAGAGACGAGGGGCTGCTTTTAACTAATCAGAGATCTGAACTCTGCCTCTGCCATCCTGAGTGCTGGGAATTTATAAGGTGTGGCAGCACCTGCCGGAATCTAGTGCTATACTTATCCTGTTTTATTTTATTTTCACTCTACAGATGAACAATTTTGTTTGCTTTCCTGTTAGAAATTGCGGTTAAAATTGTCCTTGTTTTTGTATGTTTCAGGTTGTACTTGCCACAAATTTCTTTAATACATTTTACATTTATTCAGTGTGTGTGTGTGTGTACTTGTTTGTGTGGGTGTGTGCATATACGTGCTTGTACATATGTGTGCACATGCATACATCCAGGCAATGAATGGAGATCAAGTCAAGTGAAGGGAATTGATCTTCTTCTGTTCTCCAAAGTGGGTCCCAGGGATTGACTTAGGTTGTCAAGCTTAGCAGTAAATGTCATTTTGCCAGACCCCCTGCTACACTATCACTATGATTTGTGATGTCTTCTAGCTTGGCCTGTAGCCAGGGGATGTCTCTTCTTGAGAAACACAGTTTCATATGAGCAAATGAATGAACATACCATTCAGGGTGAGTGACCCTTTTCTAAAGTTCTTGGAACTGGAACTGTCTCAGATTTTGAAAACTTTGAATATATATTATTATAATATATATATGTATATATAATATATATATACTTGTTTGATGAGACTCAGTTCATTATGTTTTCACCCAAGTCATGGCACCATAATGTTAGATTATAAAAAGGGCCTCGCACCTCTAGCCCCGATAAAAGGCACATGAGGCTTATACGTCACTCCCAGAAGCATGATTTATTCCATTTGGTATGCGTACAGGCTGCCTGCAGCTCATGGTGGAGGGGACAAGGCAGGAGCAAGGCAGGGGCAAGGTGGCACCTGGGGCCCACCCATTTATAGCCATCGGGTGGGACCTCAGGTACAGAGGATGCGGTCAAAAGACTGGAGCAGCTCTGTGAGCCAAGTGGGCGGTCTGTCTGTGTCCCTTGGGGATTCTGGGAAGCCCAGACCTAACACCTACGTTTATGCTCATAACATGCAGGTAATTTCATTCAGTGTTTCAAATAACTGCGTGCATGAAACCAAGCTAAAGTGTGTGCAAAATTTCACTGTGTTGTAAATAATGCTCAAGGAAGCCGGGCAAATGGTGGCACATGCCTTTTAATTCCTAGCACTTGGGAGGCAGAGAGGTGGATCTTTGTGAGTTTTCAAGCCAGCCTGGTCTACAGCGTGAGTTCAGGACAAGTGGCTACAGGGAGACCCTTTTTCAAAAGACAAAAAAAAAAAGCTCAGGAGTTTTGGAGGTTTTGGGAACAGTATTGGATTTGAGATTGGAGATGGTTGCTATTTCCCACTCACAGTGGGCTGGTCCCTCCAACATCACTCAACATCAAGAAAACCCTAAGATGTTGGCCTAGGCAGTTACAAATGGAGACCAATTCCCCGAATTGGAGCGTCCTCAACCAGCTGTGTCAAGGTGAACAGCAAGCTTTTCTGGCAAGAGAGACCTCTAAGGAAATGGGCTAGGCTACTTAACCGCCTTCTGAATTTTATCTTTCAGTGCTATTTTGCAAGGAAGCACTGTGCATGATCCTCAGACATATGTGACTAAATCACTACCCTGGGCATTGTCTTGTTTATTTGTTAAAATTATTAATTTATTTTTGTATGTGTAATGAATGTACTTCTGCATGCAGGTTTGTGCAACCCATGTAGATGCCAATGCGGGGGTCAGAAGAGGGCATCAGATTCCTCTGGAACTGGAGTTAAAGACAGTTTTCAGCCGCCATGTTGGGGTTGTGTTGGAGATTGAACCCGGGTCCTCTGCAAAGAGCAATTGGCACTCTTAACAACTAAGCAATCTCTCCAGCTGCTTTGTCTCTTTAAAGCATTTTACTTTACTCATGGAGTAAATCTTTGGTAATTTTGCATTTTAGTATGTGATTCTGCCCCTGTCTCTCTGCTATACTAAATAGTTTTTGTTTGTAAAAAATCTTTGTTGTGTGTGTGTGTGAGATGACAGAAGATTGATTCCTGGGTTACCGAGAATCTTTTCTCACCTAGTTTGAGAAAAGATTGCTAACCCTGGCCTGAAGGCCTGGGAAATATTTCCCGCGTCCTTGCCTTCAACCTCTCATAGTAGGCAGCACCGGGTGACAAGCTGCCTCGTGCTCCCAAGCTGGCTTTCTATGCGGTTCTGAGATCTGATCAGGTCTTCGTGTTTATACAGCAAGCACTTTATACATTTATTTACAGGAAAATGTTTCTGAGACTTAAATTGCATCCTCCTCCCAGACAGTTTAGTGACTATCATGATTCTAGGAGGTAGAAATGACTGAGGCTGATTAGGATGAAATGACCCCAACAGAAAAGCAACCCGTTTCTTCTTTCTTAAGAGAAATGTTCTTGGACCTGTCCAAAGCCACTAAAGCCTTAAAAAGGGAGTAAAGCTTAATGTTATCACACTACCAGGGACCTCTCATGCTCTCCAGGAGCCCTGCATGCTTCCTTTTATAAGCTCCCTCAGTCCTAAACACTTCATTTCTAAAACTTAAGATTTGTGGGCCAATGAATTATCATTCTTTGAATTTTCAACAAAACAATATATTTAAAAGCCTTTGTTTGAAGGTAGCTTTGATGGCTCTTGAAATTTCCTAGGAGTTTAGGGCCTCTCAGGCTAAGTTCATCAGAGCTGAGAAGGGCTCTTTTGCTCTTAGAGACTCCCTAATTTTCCTGTATCACACACACCTTCAATAGACACACAATACATCAGAACTCTCAAATACATTCTGAGCTCTTTCTTCAAGGCAGCTCTGATCAAAGGGCAGTGATTGTGCATTGAGGGCCTATTCTGGTTTTAGAAAGTAGCATTGACAGAAAACTCTCCTATTTTAGACTTTGAGTTGGATTTGAAAAAATACTGTACTGAAGAATAGGTATGAGCTCTTCCTTAAGGCATCCAAAGTGAGCCTCTTAAGTGAGACTTTTAGTAGAGCTTCGAACTACAGGAGAAAACCTCACCCAATGTGCTGTCCTCTCAGACCCACCCTAAAGTGGGATATAGTGTGCCTCATAGACAGGACCCCACATTAACTATGGAAATGAGTAGAAAACAAACAGCTCATCTCATGGGCTCGATAAGTATTTGCAAAGGAACGGTGCTTTAGAATGACATTTTCTAGCATTTTCTGCAGGTAAGTTAAATACATTGAACATGGAGTAGTGGCCGCGGTGTATTAGTTAATTTTCTGTTGATGTGATAAAACCACCCTCACCAAGGAAACTTCTATAAGGAAGAGTTTATTTGAGGCTTATGATTGTTGATTGTTCCAGGGAATTAGAGTCCATTGTGGCGGGAGGGCATGGTGGCAGGTGTCTGGAGCAGAAAGCTGAGGTTCCATCCTTTCAATGAGCAGCACCGGAAGCCAAGAGAGCAGCCACTGGAGATGAGCAAGGGTTGTTAAACTCTCTAAGCCTGCCCCCAGTGATGTACTATCTCCAGCACGGCCACACCTTCTAAGCCTCCCAAAACAGTACCGCCAACTGGAGACAAAAATGTCTGAATACCTGAAAGCTCTATGGGAGACATTTTACAATTCACAACCACACATGGGTTCTTGCCATTTTTATAGAAGTCAAGCATTTAAAGTGATTTGTATTTTCCCAATTAGCAAGCATCTCAAAGTTGTTTAAGGGAAAACTTGTAGATATGTTCATAATGTTAAAATAGGAGTATGCTTTTAAAACAGACCAATGAGTCAGAACTATAACCATAAATTATTTAATTTTAATTATTTTTTAAATTTGCAAGAGCAGTGGGTTGTTTCTTAACTTCTGAATCATCTTTCCAGATTCCTTGCTTAGTTTTTATTTAGAGTGTCCCTCAAAGGCCCAGGAGCTACAGGGGTAATATAGAGCTTGATACTATTAGTGGATGTTAGAACCTTTAAGTGGTAGAAATGATTACACTTTCTGGGTTGTGAAGTGGAGCTATCTTTTAACTTTAACTCTCAGCCACACCCTTTTTATAACCTCCTCATGATTCAGTTTACTCCAGGATATTAAGAGTAGCCAAAGCCATTCACACATGGGCACAGGTCCTCTCTCTCTCTTCTCTCCTCTCTCTCTCTCTCTCTCTCTCTCTCACACACACACACACATCTCACACACACACAAGTCAAAAGACAGCCTACAGACACACAGTCTTGAGGATGAAGTGCGAATGAAGCTCACACTCCACACTCAATGGATGTTAGCTGACCTACTTCTGCAGAAATTTTCAAGTATTTTGCACTTTTTAAGTGATCAACATATGTGAATACTTCAAACTAATTACTACCATTTTCTGAGAGTTTTCATATTTCAGCAAGTGTCTTGTCAATTGATGTTTCTTCTGTAGGTAAGCACTTTTCCAACAGGCTAGCAGAGCTGGGAGCTTCTTGAATTTGCATTTGTGGAAGAAACACAGAGCTGTGGATTGAATCTGAAATAACTTCCATAAGATCATATAAGTTTGAACACTTTGCCCCTCGCTGGTGGAAATATTCTCTGTCTTGCTCTCATATCTGTTGTGTGTGTGTGTTGTGTGTTGTTGCAAACGCGTGTACATGTATCTGTGTTTACTTGTGTGGATGCCAGAGGAGAACCTTGGCTCTTCTTTCTCAGGGGCCATCCACCACCATTTTGGACATGGCTCTGTAATTGACCCTGGGTTTATCAACTCAGCTAGACAGGCCAGCCAGAAGCTTGCTGGGGGGACTCCCTGTCTCTGCCTCCCTGTGCTGGGACTAAAGTGCCATGCCACCATGCTCCTAGTTTTTACTGGTTTCTGCGGATTAGAACTCAACGTCCTCCCATGCTTGTACAGCAGGAGACCTTTATAGATTGAGCCATTGTCTCAACCCTTGGATATGCTGTTCTGGGAGGTTGTAGAGTCTTTACGTAGTGGAGCCAGGTTGGTGGAAATATATCCCTAGGAGATTCCTGGCTTGGCAACGTGGGGCACAGTGTTCCTTTTCTTGCTGTCATGTCCTCCCCACCATGATGGCCTGCATTCTTGTGAAATTATGAACCAAAATAAATCTTTCATCATTTTTATTGGAGTTGTCAGGTGTTCTGGTCAGAGCTAATATCATACACTAACCCACACACAGACCATACCCTTTACCCCAAGGAGAAAAAGATGACCTTTAATAATCCAGGCTGGGGCTGGGAAAACGTCTCAGCTGGTCAAGTATTTGCTATCCAAATGTGAGAAGCTGAGTTTTATCTCCAAAGGCCACATAAAAATGTGTATTGCGGGTGTGGTGGTGCATGCCTTTAATCCAGCACTTGGGAGGCAGAGGCAGGCGATCTTCTGTGAGTTCAAGGTGGCCCTGGTCTCCTAGTGAGCTCCAGGCAGGCTGGAACTAAAAAGGGAGACCCTGTCCACTAAAAAGACCCCCCCCAAAAAAAGCTGGGGATCGTGGTAACACACAGTTGGAATCCCACACTGTAACCCCAGTGGAGACAGGGGACTTCTCTGGAACTTCCTGGATACTCAGCTTATCTGAACTAGTAAGTTCATTTTTTTAACCTGCCAAATTAGCGCCCAAATTTAATGAAATAGAAAACAATTTTAATTGGCAAAAATTTTCTGTAGTTCACTAATGTTGTATCATAGAATCAGGGATCTCTAAAGAAACAGAAGTAACAGGACAAATATTATTTAGCTTATATACATAATTTATTGAATTTGCTCATGTGACAGAGTTCAGGAGTCCAACAGTAGCTGCACCACTGCGTGAAAGGCCGAGAGACTCCAGGAACTGCTCAGTCCAAAAGGCTTGATGTCTCGTAGTCTCGCAACCCAGTGTGCTGAAGGCCCGAATGGATTACAGGGTATCTGCCAGTCTCAGTACAACCTGGGATCTGTAGGGTTGACCACAGCAGCAAGAAAAACCCACCAGATGAGAGAGGAAGCCGAGCGACGAAAGGAAGGGGCCAGCTCCTTCTGCGTGGCCTTAAATACTGCCTACAAGCAGAAGGTAATGCCCACATTCCGGGGTGGGCCATGTGGGTTGAGGCGGTCCAATCAGAAACGACCTTAGGTCCAAGTCAGTTGACACCCAAGATATACCATTCACAAAGTCCAACCCCTTGTCAACTCTGACACCCGTAAATAGCCTCTCTCTTATTTTTATGCTTAAATGTCAATTGCAACTGATGGCAGGGTCATAATTCCCCCTAACATGTTATAAGTATCTAATGTGCAATAGCAAAGCATTATATCTTAGAGTAGGTGGTAATTTCCTTGAGAAGAACTTAGTCCTTCTGTATCTAATAACCTAAATATGACAACACTTAACACTTATCTCATTTGCATATTCAAAAGGGAACAAAACAAGTATCCACTTAATATACATTACATTAATATATATATATTATATATATGTATTATATATATATATAATATATATTAGCACATTCTTAACATATCAATAGTAACAAGAAGTATAAATTATCTAATTATAGTTAATACGTTTCTGCATAACTGGTCCATGGCCTGCAAGCTGATATTTATGACTACCTTCTTCTCATACCCATTCTGTATTTCCTCAACCATCAGCAAACACCTCTGCAGATCTTGGCTTTCTCCCTGGAGGAGTGACCCATAAATTCATCCCTGAAGAGTTTGGGCCTTTATTGTTTTGTTTGGGTTGTTGGGAGTTTATTGACTTAATCATAGGAACATGGTAGCACCAGAATGTGCCCTACAGAATCTCCTGTCTTCCAGACATAATCCTCCTTGCTATCTGTGGAGAAAAAGTCCAAATTCCCCGTGATAGTCTGGATAATCACTCCTCCTACTACTGTTATTTCTTCCTAAGCCTGTTGGCTTAAAGGAGTGAAGCCCAAAGTGGTCAGGGGGAAGTCTTAGCTTTCAGTTCAAAGGAACTTTTGATGTGTCTCCTGGCAAAAGCACACCCCCATTGGAGCCAAAACAACTATCTAGACCAGCATGCCAGCAGGTCTGGGCTACCCCGGAAGCAAACATTTTCCTACTGGGTCAATAGAGGTGATAGTGAGTGGAATAATTATTCATTGTGTTATCCTGGACCATGCATTCTGGCTATTAAGGGGAGCGAAGAAAGAGTACCATATAGTGGCCACTAATTCAAAGCATAAACTGCTTGCTGGAGAACCTTGCCCCCAGCCCTCCAGGGTATTGCTACCTAACTGGCATTTTAACTGTGTCTTCAAGAGGCATTTCCATCGTTCTATCAAGCCAGCTGCTTCTGGGTGGTGGGGAATATGGTAAGACCAGTGGATACCATGAATATGGGCTCACTTTCGCACTTCTTTGGCTGTGAGTGGAGTTCCTTGGTCAGAAAAGCAATGGCCTTGTTGGGAGGAAATACCAATGATGGTTGTAATAGGGAATTTTTGTAAGTCCCGGATGGTAGTTTGTGCAGAAGCATTAGTGCAGGAAAGGCAAATCCATAACCAAATAAGTATCTATTCCTGTGTGATCAAACCCTGTCCCCTCCATGATGAAAATGGTCCAATGTAGTCAACATGCCAACAGGTTGCTGGCTGGTAAACACGGAAGGAATAACAGGAACCGATGATCAATCTAGGGGCTCAATGTGGTCTCTGCTATTGGCAAATCTGGCACTCAGCAGGAGCTATAGTAGCAGACCTCAAGCCTTGGTGAGTGGAAAGTCCAGGTGGCTGTCGATCCGCCATGCCATATTCCTCCATCTCTGCACCATGACCACTTTGTTCATGGGCCCATTAGGCAACAACAGGGATAGCTGGAAAAGTTTAGGCTGACTAATCCACAAAATGAGTCTCCTAAAACTTAATATTATCAAATAAATTTACTGGTTCATATCTCACATTTACTTTCTTGATGCTATCCTACTCTGTTTCAACATACATCTAAATCTGATGTACTTGATTATTTAACTCATCCTCTGCTGAGATCACCTTTTGATAAAAATTTACATGAGACACAAGTACCTTCACATCCTTTGACAATTCAGAGAGTCTATCCACATACTTCTTCCCCAAATGTCTTTCTCAACCACCATTTTCCAGTCATGCGGCTCCTTCGAAAGTCGCTGTCTCATCCCCTAGCTCAACATTGGCTGAGCAGCCTGCAGGTGAAGTGAGTATATACGATGGAACCTCTGGCCATTTTTTCCTTCCTGGCACACCATTTATATGCACAACCTTGTGCACTGCCCGAAGTTCTGGCCACTGTGTAGACTTTCCTTCACCAGTTTCTTTTAGGGTTGTTTCAGAAATGGTTTGTAATGCTGCAGCTGTCCACGTCTTGGTGGTGCCTGCATAGTGTGAAGAACCATCAGTAAACAGGCCCTAATCTTCTCTTCTTCAGTCAACTGATATAGGGCAAACCCCATGAAGCCATAAGGTTTCCTGCTTAAGACAGGAGGCATTGTTAACAGGAGTGGGAACCATAAAAATTTGGGCAACTTCTTCATGAAACTTGCTTATGCCTTCAGGGTCTGCCCAGGCCCTGGTCATGTATGTACCACTTCTGTTTGATAATGGGCTGTTGCTGTGCACGTCGTACTTTATGATCTGGTGGGTAAGATAACACCCAGCACATGATGGGCAGCTCAGGTCGCATGGTGTCTTGATGGCCCATTGTCAAATGTTCAGTTCCACTAAGGCCCAATAGCAGGGCTAAGAGCTGTCTCTCAAAAAGGAGAATAGTTGTTTGAAGATTAAGGTAGAGCCCTGCTCCAAAATCCCAAGGGCTCCACTGTGATTCCCCTATCGGAGCCTGCCACAGACTCCAGAAGGCATCTCTATCTGCCACTGATACCTCAAGCACCATTGGGTTTGCTGGATCATATGGCCTTATGGGCAGAGCAGCATGCATTGCAGCCTGGACCTGTTGAGAGCCTTTTCCTGTTCCAAGCCGCACTCAAAGTTTGCTGCCTTCCGAATCACCCAATATATGGGTCGTAGTAACAAACCCACCAGATGAGGAATGTGCTGTCGCTGCATGAATCCAAAAAGGTCCTCCCACCAAATGTTGTGCTTATTTCTTGGTGGATGGAGGGGCCAGGTGAAACAACTATTCTTTACCTTAGAAGGAATGTCTCTGCATGCTCCACACCGCTGAACTCCTAGAAACTTCACTGAGGTAGATGTTCCTTGAATTTTAGTTGGATTATTTCCCATCCTCTCATACACATATGCTTTACCAACAAATCTAGACTAGCTGCTACCTTCTGTTCACTGGTTCCAAACAGCATATCATCATCAATATAGTGGACCCAGTGTGATATTTTGTGGAAGAGTCAGGCGATGAAGACCCCTTCTAACTAATTTATGGCAAAGGCTGGAGAGTTAACATAAACTTGATGTAAGACAGTAAAGGTTCTCCTTGGCCTTGCCGGCTGAAAGCAAATTGCTTCTGGTCGTCCTTATGAACCGGTATTGCGAATAAAAGCACCTTGGCCAAGATCATTAAGCTGCATACCAGGTACCAGGAGACTAATTAATCTGCTCAAGTAAGGACACTACATCTGGTACAGCAGCTGCAATTGGTGTCACTAACTTGTTTGAGTTTTCGATAGTCAACTGCCATTCTCCATGATCCGTCTGTCTTTTGCAAAGGCCAAATTAGAGAGTTAAATGGAGATGTGGTAAGGAATCACCACCGCTGCATCTTTCAAATCCTTGGTGGTGGCTACTAATTTCTGTAATCCCTCCAGGGATACAATTCTGTTTTTTGGTTCACTATTTTTCCCTGGTAGAGGCAACCAATGGTTTCCATTTGGCCTTTTTGACCATAATAGCCCTCACTCACAGGTCAGGGAAACCAATGTGGGGATTCTGCAATTTTTGGGTTGACTTGACCCTCTGCTGCCAGTTTAGGAATCTATTTCCCCCCTTTCTTTTTCTTCTTTCCTTTTTATCCTTTCCCCTTATTATTTTTTTTTTCCCCTTGTCCCCTAATTATTATCTACCTAAATTATACATTCTGGTACGTGGGAAATAACCACAGGATGAGTTCTTGGACCCATTGGGCCCACTGTGTGTCTGGCTTCAGCCAAAACTCCATTTATCACCTGACCTCCATAGGCCCTACTTTAACCAGAGGGCAAAAATGCTTTTTAGGATCTCCTGGGATCAGTATCAACTCAGAACCACAATATCCAAGTAAGAGCACTAGAAAAATCTGATTATTTCCTTTTCCCAAGTGCTACAATTAACCCTAGCTAAAAGGCCCTCAAGGTTCCCTCTGGGAAGGAAGGAGGAGAGGCAGAACCAGCAATAACTCTATTGGTATTGTGACAAGGGTCCAATCCCGTCATTGGATCCTGGCCACCCCTTCATTCATGGGTTTCTGGGTCTGTGAACTGTCTTGTCTGGAAACTGGTTAACTGCATGGGATTCGCTACTCCTAAAAATCAAATGTTGACTTCCTGTCATTTGTTCTTGAGCTTTTCTGCCTTAATACAGAATAAAATAAAAACTTAGTACGCTTCTTATGTATTTGGTGCCTGGGGACACCATGATTAATTAGCCAATTCCAAATGATTGGCATTTCAGGTCGTGCCATTATAGGTATTGTTTGGCCTTTGCCACCCATTATGAATATGTAACGGTAACTACACTGATCTGGCCTTCTGCGATTCATTGATGCCACCTGACGCCTACACTTAGGTCCTGCTAAACCTATTACATGTACATTTAATTTATGCAATTTAGCAACAACTTCTCTAACTTTTAGATCTGGCATAAGAAATAGAAAGCAAAAACAAAGCTACTTCAATGTTCTGGTGTCTCAGTACTTTCCGTCTTATACACTCAGTGAATGGCATATCCACTGGGTCCTCATATTGTAGAAAATGTGGTTTTACAGTTTGAATCCATTCGAGCATTGTCCCATCCTGCCTGACCTGCTCACATCCCTTCATCAATACTAAGCCAGGGAATATCAGGCATCTCTAAATCTCTGTCAGTAAGGCCTATGGTTTTAAATAAATATATCAGCTCAACGCATTGCAAATAAACTTTTAACACCTTTTTTACCACTTGAGCTTCCATGTTAAACCTAGAAATCTCTACTCAGTGTAGGCTCATATCGATAACCTCAGTATGATCCAATTTTATATTCCTTCCACCATTACCCCACACCCTTAAAATCCATTCCCACCAATATTCCTTAGGCTTCTGCTGGAATGTATCAGCAAACTCATTAATTTCTTTAGTGGTATAGTGCACCTCCTCATGGATCATACTTTTTATCTCACCTTTAGGGGCTTGGTTATAGGTCTAGAGGCAACAATTTTTGGGCCCTGANTATATATATATAATTAATAAATATAATAAATGTGTGTGTGTGTATGTTTGTATGTGGGCAGGTGTATGCTTGCCACTGAGCTTGTTTGTTTGGAGTTCAGAAGACAACACTCAGGATTCAGTTCTCTCAACATGGGGTCTGAGCTCAAACTCAGTTCCTTGATTTTATATGGCAGGTGGTTTTACCCACTGAGCCATTCATTTGCATTTTCAAGCCTCAATTATGTTTAAAAGGAATTGTGTAACTTTTATCTAGACTAATGATGTCCAACAATGCAGCCGATGTAATTTAATGTAATTTAATTTAATATTTTCTAATAAATGTCATCGGAAAAATCAGACTCTCTTGTGGATAATCATGAGCTTTTTTTTGTCTTTCTGAGAGAGATTCTCCCTTTTAGTCCAAGCTGGCTTTGAGCATCCTATGTAGACCATGCTGGCTTTGAAGTCACAGAGATTCATCTGCCTCTGCCTCCCGAGTGCTGGGATTAAAAGCATGTGCCACTACACCTGGCTTAAACATGACCTTTTATCAATGAGTTTTTCTGTTTTGTCTGCCTTGAACATCATGACTGCAATGACATAGTTTTTCCAACTTTCCCTCAACTTCTAGTTTCTACCCCCTCTCAAGGACACCATCAAATTTTGAATGGATCCATGGCATGCATGTATGCATGACGTCAGAACCCCCATAATTCAATCAGCTTTCAACCGTTAGATCACCAGATGGGGCCCATGTTATGCACATATCACAGTGTCTAGAGGTCACTTCCTTTCTAAAGTTTGGCAGCTTTCTGTGTCATAATATATATTTAAATATTGGAACAAGGCTGAGACTTCCTTCATTGTATAACCCCAAACTATGAAAATCCTATAGTAAAACCAAATGGCAAAAGACAAAGGCTCTTATGCAATTATAAGTTCATAAACATAAAATGTACATTAATGAAATAATATTTTCTTCAAGATAAATGAACAAGTAACTTACAATCTTTGAAACTGAGTACTTGCGACCAGAATTGGTAAAGAGACACTACAAATGAACACAATAAAACTGGTTTGCCTGGCACACAAGAAGGCATAGGTTCCATTCAAGGGACAAAGCAAGCATGGTGGTGCATGCCCATATTCCTAGCTCTTGGGATATGGAGGCAGAGGATCAGAATTTCAAGGTTTTCTTCTCCTACCAACTTAGTTTGAGGTCAGCCTACGCTACAAAGATACAAAACAAAACAAAACACCATTCAAAACTGAATGAGGCAAATCTCTTCAACTGAAATGCCCTAAAATGAAATCTAGCCATGGTAATCATATGGAAAAATGAGAAATATTGTTGTTAATGATCAAGGAAATGAAACATCGAGCATGAGATGCTTGGGCCCACTGCAGCTGGCACAAATGATAATGTGTCAGTCCAGATGAGTGGCAACAGGAATTATCACTTATTGGCTAAGAATGTAAAATGCTACAACCGCCGTTTCAGGTGACTCCCTATAACCTGGCAAATCACAATAATTGGAAATATACCTACCCATGTTTAGACCTGAATTAAGAAATTCACTGTAGCATCAGTTCATATTTACCATAAACTGAAAAAAACACAACTGTCCCTCAGTAGATGAACAGATGAACACATTAGCATGAGACATGTGGTGGCACACTTATCTGAAATCAAAGAAAAGCATGGACTGCTACAACATAACACAAGATATTAATCATCTCATAAGCAGAATACTTTACTGCTAGGTCATAGACATACATGTGAACACTTGGTTCCCCAGCTGGTGGGGCTGTTTAAGAAGCATATGGACTTTTTCATAGTTGGAATCTCTCTGGAGGTACTAGGTCCCTGGAAGTGGGTCTGGAGAATTTGTAGCCTGCCCCACCTTCCTGTTACTTTGATGCAACGTGACCATCCATCTCCTGCTTCTCCACACACCAGGCAGATCTAGTCTGTCATGGCAAAGTGTAACCCCCCCCCTTCACACTTAAGTTACTTTTTCCAGGGCATTTTATTACAGCAATAAGAAAGTAGTTTAATACAGTCCATATTCTGCTTGCTTCATGTTTATTTTGCAATTAGGATATTGAAAGGGATAGTGGAGTAATAATACATCCAAAGAGCTTTCTTGGGAGCAAAGGGTAGCTAGATTTTGATGCCTAAGGGTCATGGGTATATCATTAACATGGGTGCTTATTTGAGTTGGGTTGTTAAGAGTAATGTGCAGATAGGACGAGTATTCTAGAGAGTATATGTCCAATAAATAATTGGTGTGGCCAGCACATTGATAGAGGACAACAATGAACCAAGGAAAAAAAATGGTAACATCAGAATAGCTCATCTGGCCAAAAGGATACCTAGTTTGGGGGCAGAAAAAAAAGGTGAAGAGACCTTGAGGCAGGATCATAGCCTCAAGCACCAGCATATAGGAGAGGACTACAGATCTTGGAGTGTAGACATGTCTAATTGAGGCAAAGAGTTGCTAAGGCAGTTTTGATAGGAAATGAGGAGCACGTGATAGCTCTGGATCATGATGTAGGGCAGAGTGGAAGAGTGGAATCTGGAATGGAAAATGTGGTTGGAACTGGTACAAGCATGAAGCCTCTGCTACCCACAGACCCCCTTTTTCTCTTATTTGAATAATCCATTACAATATGGATTCAGCCAATTGGGTCTGAGGTTCTTTGAGGTTGAGCTAGTCAAAGTGATGTGAAAGGAGATGGTGAACCAGTAAGAAACACAAACATGTCTTCTGGATTTACTTCTGTGACATTTTTGCATGACAACTTCAAATTCTTATTTTAGGAGGCTGGAGAGATGGCTCAGACGTTAAGAGCACTGGCTGCTCTTCCACAGGTCCTGGGTTAATTCCCAGCACCTACAGAGTGGCTAACAACTGTCTGAAACTCAAGTTCTACGGGATCCAATGTCCTCTTCCGCCCTCCATGGCTTTGTAAACATGTGATGCACTTACATAGATGCAGGAAAAACACTCACACAAATAAAATAAAAATAAACATTTAAAAATATTTTTCTGACTCTTTTCCCCCAATAATATCCTAAAATATTTATGACAATGTTACCATTTTTAGGAAAGGGATTCAGAAGAAAATAAAATGTCATTTCTAGCCAAAATATCAAGCTATACACTTCTTAGAGATTTTAATTTAATTATTTCAAGGGTGTCTTAAAGATATTATATTCTATCTGTGGTTGTTTGAATGAGAATGTTCCCCATAATCTTCAAGTATTTACAATTTGTCGCTAGTTGGTGGGGCTGTTTTGGGAGCTCACATAAGGTGTGGCCATGATGGAGGAAGTACATCACTTGGGGCAGGCTTAGAGAGTTCAATAAGACTTGCCAGTCTCCAGTTGCTCTCTCTCTCTCTCTCTGCTTCCTGTACTCTTTGGAAGAGGTGAACCTAGGATTTCTGCTCTAGCTCCTGCCACCATGCCTCCCCGCCACAATGGAGTTTAATTCCCTGGAATTGTCAATCGTAAGGTCAAATAAACTCTTCCTTTTATAAGTTCCCTTGGTCACAGTGGTTTTATCACAGCAATAGAAAACTGACTAATACACTATCTATTTATCTGTCTCTATCATCTATCTATCTATCTATCTATCTATCTATCTATCTATCTATCTATCTATCTTCTATCTATCTATCTATATATATATATATATCTATCATCTATCTATCTATCATCTATCTATTTTCTACCATCCACCTATTCATCCATCTGTCTACCAACTCACCTGTCATCTATATGCCTCTATAATCTATCATCTATCTATCTACGTATTTATGTATTACCTATATTTCAATCCATCATATCTAGCAATTCTCCATCCATCCACCTATCATGTATATCTATCTTCTCTCAGTTCACCTATCTGCCCATCTATCAAGTCACTCATCTATCATCTATCCATTTAATGGATTAGTTATCATCTGTCTTTCCATCAATCCTATCTATCTATCTATCTATCTATCTATCTATCTATCTATGTAACTATCTCGCTATCTAGCTATCTAGCTATCAATCACCTACTTATCTATGATCTATCTATCTTTCTATACTCTATCAATCTATCATCTATCTATTATGTATCTATAATCTGTCTGTCTTCTGTGTATCTATCTATGTATCTATCATCTATTTATCATCATTCTTCTACATATATTATTTATCATTTATCTAGTAATCTATCAATCATCTATCATCTATGTATACATCTTATCATTGATCTATCTATCTATCATGTATGTATCTAACTATGCTTGTATGTATGTATGTATATATCTACCTATCTATATATCTATCTTCTATGTACCATGTATCTATCATCTTTGCATATAAAACCATTAAACTATAATATTGATCTATTCCCTCCTGCTGTGTTTTCTCATCTTCAGATCAAATTTCTGAACACAGAACTATGCAATACAAAAGGAAACAGCTCATATCCAAGGGATTAACGTTCTGCTGTTCACCAAACTGGAAACATTTGTGCTGGACATCTTTAGTGTCAACTTGACATGCCTGGGTTGAGGGAGCCCCAATTAGGGAATTGCCTCCATTGGACTGGCCTATGGTCATGTCTGTGGGGTATTTTTTTTTTTTTTGATTGTTGAGAGATGTGGGAGGGCCCTGCCCACTGTGGTCATTGCCACTTCTGGGCAGGTTGTTCTGTATTGCATAAGAAAGCAGGCGGAGCATGGGTCAGGAGAGCAAGCCAGTAAGAAGTGTTTCTCCATGGCCTGTGCTTCAGCTCCTGCCTCCAGGTCCATGCCCTGAGTTCCTACCTTGGGCTCTCTAAGTGATGAACTATTACCTGGGAGATGTAAGATGAATAAACCCTTTCCTCCCCAAGCTGGTATAGGTCAGAGTGTTTTTTCACAGCAATGGAAAAGTAAACTAGAAAAACATCCAAGTGGGTTCTTCATGTTTTAAAGCAGCAGCAGCAGTGGCAGCAACAACAGTTTGAGTTTCAGTACAACATCAGGTGGTATCTTAATTTTGCTAGGGAATAAATCCTTTTTTAAAAAATAAGGAAGTTATCACACACCAAATTTCAACAACCTGTTTTGAATGAAACTAGGTTATGTGTAGAGGTCTGGGAATTTTAAGAACAGTAATGTTTCTCCTTCTCATTCAATATCTTGAAATTATTTGGGTTAAGAGATCTAAATTTCCCTAAGTTGACCTAAGTACATAATGAGAACTAGTCAGCATTTGTAAAGAAGTTACATAATTTAATATTTCTGATTTTTATTATGTTGAATGTGTAAAGAATGTGAATATTTTATTTTGAGTTATACATATCCAAAAAAATTAGGTTTCTTGGTTTCATTACCATGTATGAAATTTCTTTTAGGAAGTGAACAAACATGTTATATGCATGGTTTCCATTTATATGCATTTGAAAATGGCATCCATTCAAGGTATGGAATTAAAATGAGAAAAATCAACTGCTAGCTTGTTTAATTGGCTACAGTATTATCTGCATACTGCTCTATTGCTGGCATGTATTCTGTTCTCTGTGATCACAATTTCTACAGGGAAATCATACATTCTTTAGATCTATGGTAAATCTTTCTTCTGTCTTCAATTTATTTGTTTCTTTACTTATTCAACATATATTGCTTGAGCTTTTGATCTTACCCCTGGAAAGTGATTTCCAAATGAATATTGTAATTCATTATTGCAAAAGAATCATTAGCAAATTTATCCTTCTACAGCTGCCATAAGAAATAAATGTAGACAGAAGGCTCAAGGAATACACATTAATCTCTCCCAGTTCAGGAGGCTGGGAATCCACCACCCACATATCCTAATGTCTTCTCCTAAGAGTCTATTGAATTATATAATAGGTTTATGAGTTAACTCATCTCTCCTTGGCTTGAAGAGGCCATCTCCTCCATGTCTTTTCAAACAGAGTCTTCCCTTACTGTGTGTCTATTTCCAAGTCTCGTCTTCTTATAAGGAATCCCATCCTATTGAACCAGAGACAACAAAGTGACCTCATATTTATCATTATCACCTACTTGACCAACCCCAATACAGACACATCCTGAAGTTTCAGGGTCAGAGATTTAGCAAATGTGTTGATGTGGGGGTAGGTGGATCATAGTTCAATCTCTAATAGTCCTGTTTTAAGATATGCTTGGGTTAAATTTCAGGGGATCCTTGGTGATGTCTATTTCAAACAGGTCATCTTTCATAAAGTGTCTGCTATGAAATTCTCAGAAACAAAATTTCCCTCCATTAAAAACATAGAGTTAGTCAGATAATGAAATAGAATCCAGTCTAGTGAGTTAAACATAGGGGTGTTTCGCCTGCCCCTCCTCAAAACACCATATAGTCTATCATGAAACACAAATAGGATACATTTGTTTTCTTCAAATCACCACATTAATAATTGGCAAATAAGACCAGCTCATGCTTTGGTTTTGAACTCCTCTCCCATACTTTGGAGTAATATAGTCAGAACAATCCACATGGAGAAATACACCTCCTTGTTCACTCTCTTGAGACCTCTGAGACTGATTTACACTACAACCTGAACCATAAGCCTCACATGGACATCATATACATCACCCAACCCAGGGGGAATATTCCCTGTTATTGAAAACAAATATCTAGTCTTCTCACCTGGCCTACTGTAGCTAAAATTTCTCCTGGGAGGCACAGATGATATACTGCCCCCTTGTCCCTTGATCCAAATGACAATTTAGCCAAGGTAAGGTGTAGGAAACCAGTGAGTTTATTGACTGAGTCCCCCTCTAAGCTTCCTTAAACAGAGTGCCTACACAACAGAATAATTGAGATCAAACAGGAAAAATTAACACAGACATCCTTTGGAAATAAATGGAGAACATGTAAATCAAGATAAAAAAGAAGAAATGCTTCTTGTCTGGACTTTTAGGTTAGTCAGCCTCAGGAATTTTGTTACAGTGAAGAACAAGATACTAATACACATTACAAGAGACATCCTCATACTTCAGGAAACTGCCTTGGGCATCGGGGTCTCTTTGTACCTTGAAGTGGACTGCAGGATCTGGTCTAGGATACAACATATATATCTACCATGGAGAGAGACAGGTAAAAGTCTGTGGCCGAAGAGCTTGTCTGGAACAGAAAAGTAATTTTGTCAGGAAAAAGGACAACAACTCCAGGAAATGGATGCAAACATAAATAGTGTGATTGCACCCCCACATTCTTTCCTAGAGAGTACATGTTTGTTTGCACTATAAACAAATGTGGTGGTGTATAATTTCCTTCAGTGTCCTTCACACAAAAACTTTGCTGAGTTTTCAATGATGAGAGCTGACCAGGAAAAACAGGTTTGATCACGTAATATGCATTCATCATTGCATAAAGAATAAATATCAGTGTAGGGCAGCAATCAATGCAGTGACTCATAAGTGACTGTTGAGCCAGCTCCAAATGGCACATTTGTATCATCCTCTCAAAGGCTCAGAGAGCATTGAAGAAGAGGGCCTGAAAGAATGTAAGAGGAAAGAGGGTATGCTGTGCAACAGTGTCTTCCACATGCGATGTGGCTGTGGCACTGGTGAATTCTCAGAAGCAGTGATTACTTGCACATGACCTCCACTAGGCTAGGCCTGTGAACATTCTGTCCTGAAGAAGGGTGGGGCTTCATGAGACTTGTTAGGCTTCAAATGGAGGAAGGAAAGGCATTTTCTGCAGCGGGGAAGCTACCAGTAAGTTACTCATGTGTCCACAAATAACCTATCACCCATCTCACTGTTCAACTCATGGGAACACGAGAAAGGAAGGAAGGAAGGAAGGAAGGAAGGAAGGAAGGAAGGAAGGAAGGAAGGAAGGAAGGAAGGAAGGAAGGAAGAGGGAGGGAGGGAGGGATTGGAGCAGGAATAAATCCCCATAATGTTAACTGGCCAATAAATAAAATCTCAGCCTGGCTTGGTGGCACATACCTGTAATCCTAGCACTTGGGAGGCATAGGCAGTTGACCTCTGAGGTCAAGATCAGCCTGGTCTACATAATCAGCTCTAGGACAGCTAGAGCTATAGGTAGACCTTGTCTCAAAAAGATAAATAAATAAATAAATAAATAAATTTATTAATAAAATCTCTGTGTGCTGGAAGACCTACCTTTCCACTTTCATTGGCCAATCATCTGGTCATAAGGCCACTTCTAGGAAGGTGGGTTCAACTTAAGTCATGCTAAATAGATGGGTGGAAAGTCTAATGGTGTAATGAGATACTGAACTATTCCTCCCTGGAGTCCCCATCTCTGGGTCTCCCAGTGCACTTCCTCTAGCTGTGGGCTTGCTTAAAGACAGGAGGTCTCTGTAAGTATCCAATTCTCTGAATTCTTCAGAAAAGAGTAATCTCTGTCTTTTTATTTCTTCATACCCCTGTCCAAACTTCTTTTCTCCAATGCTTTTGGAAACCCAAAGTTTTGGGTTTCTTTACTTTTTCTCTAAAGCACACTTCTCCCCACCACATGTTGGCTAGTCTGAACTCCATACAGGCTCTAAACCTCCTTGGCTTTTTTATGGCAGCTGTGGAGATTCTCAGGTTGCCTGCCCTGTGGGTTTTTCTGTAAATTCGAATAAAATTTCCCTAAAGCTTCAGTTTAATTCCATTCTTAAATTCTTTTATCAAAGAGACTAAGAAATCTCTAGGGGATGGTTATTCCTCTCCTGTTTCACAGGAAGGAAGGAAGGAAGGAAGGAAGGAAGGAAGGAAGGAAGGAAGGAAGGAAGGAAGGAAGGAGGAGAGAGGGAGGGTAAGACATTGAAGGCAATACTGGTTTGGAAGGCAAATTCTGTAGAAATGGAACAAGAAGTTAATCAGGGTGAATCTGATTAAAATACATTTTATGTATGTACAAAATGGCATAATGTAACTTATTAGAATATATAATTAATATATGCTAATTAAAAACCCAAAAAGATTTTTCAGTGCTCACTGGTAGATCAGAGGAGAGTTTGCTATCTCCATAACCCACATGAGCATTCATTACCTTTAACCCAACTGCGAACAGAGGATGGTATTAGAGGAAATCAGAGGCCCCTTCCCTTACTACAAGCACACTCTACCTCTGGAATCGCCCCATGTAGTCTGCAAATTTCTGGTCTCTTATTACCGTATCTCAACCTCTCCATCATCCTAAGAATTATCCTCTCAGACCCACTTCCCTTAGTCTGCCTCTTACTCAAAACTCCTGTGCTTTTTACATTCTACTTCTTTCTGTACCATGTTCTCTGCATCTACATGTGATTCTTATAAGCAAATCTGAGCTTCAAGGGAGAGGGCAGGGGTGTGATTGAATAGGCTCAGGGAAGTCACATTCACAGGGGATTTGCATTTTCAAGAGGGGATTAATGAACACTTCTGATAATGCCATTGTGGAATTTTACACAGAACCAGGACCTAAGAGAAGAGGTGATTTATGCTCAGGGAAGGGGGATTTTAGGCACAGAATTATTTTTTCTGGAGCTCTGCAAGCAGAGCTATAAATAAACACCTCTTCTGAAAACTGGTGCCCAAAGCGGTGCCCAAGAGCTGTCTAAGAGCCCTTTCATTCCCTGGCCACATCAGACCCATGGGGTGAAGGGGAGGGATGAGAAGAATGGAGTTAACTCCTTGGATTTGTTTGGACTAGGCTTTCTTTCTGCTCACAGAGCCCTACACCCTTTCCTTACCCTGCTGTTACAGCTCATTTCTTGAAAGTGAAGTTTAAATGCTTGTCTGCCTGTGATGAGTCTTCTTTACACCCAGAAGAAAGCGAAGATAGCTTTCCAAAGTCCTTTTCTATCCAGACATTAAAAGTGGCCCCTGCTTTGGCAGTCCTTTTTGAATCTCTGGCCTATACTCAGCCTGAAAGACAAACCACTTTGCTCAGCCAGGTTTGGCGGTAGTGCCTGGAATCTCAACAGCTGAGAGGATGAGTGAGGCAGGAGGATTGTGAACTGGAGGCCAGCCTGGGCTACATAATGATAAACAAAGAAACAAAAGAAGAAAAGGTGGAGGAGGAAGTATGCTTGAATTTATGTGTCCTTTTTTTGTTCTTTTTGAGACAGCGTCTCCCTGTAGCCCCAGCTGGCCCAGAACTCACTACAGAGACCAGGCTAGCTTTGAACTAACAGAGATCTGCCTGCCTCTGCCTCCTGAGTGCTGGGATTAAAGGTGTGCAGCACCATGCCCAGGGAATCTATGTATACTTATCTGTTTATTTTATTTTCACTCTACAGATGAACAATTTTGTTTGCTTTCTGTAGAAATTGCTTTAAAAATTGTCCTTGTGTTTGTATGTTTTCATTGTAACCTTCCACAATTTCTTTAAATACATTTTTACATTTATTCAGTGTGTGTGTGCATTGCACGTGTGTGTGCATATGTACATATGTGTGCACATGCATACATACCAAGGAATGAATGGAGATCAAGATACAAGTGAAGGGAATTTGATCTCTTCTTCTACCACGTGGGTCCCAGGGAATTGATCTCAGGTTGTCACACTTGGCAGTAAATATCATTTTGCCAGACCCCCTGCTACACTATCACTATGATTTGTGATGTCTTCTAGCTTGGCCTGTAGCCAGGGGATGTCTCTTCTTGAGAAACACAGTTTCATATGAGCAAATGAATGAACATACCATTCAGGGTGAGTGACCCTTTTCTAAAGTTCTTGGAACTGGAATTGTCTGAGATTTTGAAAACTTTGAATATATATATATATATATATATTAATAATATCTATTGTTGATGAGACTCAAGTTCATTATGTTTCACCAAGTCAATCGGGTACCAGAATGTTACGTTATAAAAAGGGCCTCGCACCTCTAGCCCCAGATAAAAGGCACATGAGGCTTAAGTCACTCCAGAAGCATGATTTTTCCATGTGGTATGCCGTACAGGCTGCCTGCAGAACATGGTGGAACAAGTGCAGGAGCAGGCTAGGGGCAATGGTGGCACCTGGGCCACCCATTTATAGCCCTGTGGTGGGACCTCAGGTACAGAGGATGCGGTCAAAAGACTGACAGCTCTGGAGGAAGTGGCGTCTGTGTCCCTTGGGAATTCTGGGAAGCCCAGACCTAACACCTACGTTTATGCTCATAACATGCAGGTAATTTCATTCAGTGTTTCAAATAACTGCGTGCATGAAACCAAGCTAAAGTGTGTGCAAAATTTCACTGTGTTGTAAATAATGCTCAAGGAAGCCGGGCTATGGTGGCACATGCCTTTAATCCTAGCACTTGGGAGGCAGAGGCAGGTGGACTTTGTTTGAGTTCAAGCCAGCCTGGTCTACAGAGTGAGTTCAGGACAGCTGGGGCTACAGGGAGACCCTTTTTCAAAAAAAAAAAAAAAAAAAAAAAAAGCTCAAGGAGTTTGGATTTTGGGAACAGTCTTGGATTTGAGATTAGAGATGGTTGCTATTTCCCACTCACAGTGGGCTGGTCCCTCCAACATCACTCAACAATCAAGAAAATACCCTAGATGTGGCCATAGGCCAGTACAATGGAGACAATTCCCCAATTGGAGCTCCCTCAACCCAGCTGTGTCAAGGTGACAGCAAAGCTTTCTGGCAGAGAGACCCTCTAGGAAAATGGCTAGGCTACCTTACTGCCTTCTGATTTTATCTTCAGTGCTATTTTTGCAAGGAAGCACTTGCATGATCCTAACATATGTGACTAAATCACATACCCATGGGCATTGTCTTTTTAATTTTTAAAATTTTATTTATTTTTGTATGTGTATGAATGTACTGTCTGCATGCAGGTTTGTGCACCCATGTTGTGCAATGCAGCGGAGGTCAGAAGAGGGCATCAGATTCCTCTGGAACTGGAGTTAAAGACAGTTTTCAGCCGCCATGTGGGTGTTTGGGATTGAACCCGGGTCCTCTGCAAGAGCAGTTGGCACTCTTAACCACTAGGCCATCTCTCCAGCCTGCTTTGTCTCTTTAAAGCTATTTTACTTTACATCATGGGTAAATCTTTGTAATTTTGCATCTTTAGTATGTGATTCTGCCCTGTCTCTCTGACTAAACTAATAGTTTTTTTAAAAAAAAATCTTTGTGTGTGTGTGTGTGAGAGACAGAGAATGATCCTGGGTACCAGATCTTTCCACCTAGTTTGAGATAAAGATGCTAACCACAAGCTGGCCTGGGAGAGGCTGGGAATATTCCCGTCCTTGCCTTCACCTCATAGTAGGAGCACAGGGGTGACAAGCTGCCTGTGCTCCCAAGTCTGCTTTATATGGGTTCTGAGGATCTGAACTCAGGTCATCAGGTTTATACAGCAAGCACTTTATACATTTATTTACAGGAAAATGTTTCTGAGACTTAAATTGCATCCTCCTCCCAGACAGTTTAGTGACTATCATGATTCTAGGAGGTAGAAATGACTGAGGCTGATTAGGATGAAATGACCCCAACAGAAAAGCAACCCGTTTCTTCTTTCTTAAGAGAAATGTTCTTGGACCTGTCCAAAGCCACTAAAGCCTTAAAAAGGGAGTAAAGCTTAATGTTATCACACTACCAGGGACCTCTCATGCTCTCCAGGAGCCCTGCATGCTTCCTTTCATAAGCTCCCTACAGTAAAACACTTCTTTCTAAAACTTAAGCTTTGTGGGCCATGAATTTCATTCTTTGAATTCACAAAACAATAATTTAAAAGCCTTTGGTTTGAGGTAGCTTTGATGGCCCTTGAATTTCCAGGAGTTTAGCCTCTCAGGCTAAGTTCATCAGAGCTGAGAAGGGCTCTTTTGCTCTTAGAGACTCCCTAATTTTCCTGTATCACACACACCTTCAATAGACACACAATACATCAGAACTCTCAAATACATTCTGAGCTCTTTCTTCAAGGCAGCTCTGATCAAAGGGCAGTGATTGTGCATTGAGGGCCTATTCTGGTTTTAGAAAGTAGCATTGACAGAAAACTCTCCTATTTTAGACTTTGAGTTGGATTTGAAAAAATACTGTACTGAAGAATAGGTATGAGCTCTTCCTTAAGGCATCCAAAGTGAGCCATCTTGTAACTTTTAGAAACTTCGACTACAGGAGAAAACTCACACCAAGTGCTGTCCTCTCAGACCCACCCTAAAGTGGGATATAGTGTGCCTCATAGACAGGACCCCACATTAACTATGGAAATGAGTAGAAAACAAACAGCTCATCTCATGGGCTCGATAAGTATTTGCAAAGGAACGGTGCTTTAGAATGACATTTTCTAGCATTTTCTGCAGGTAAGTTAAATACATTGAACATGGAGTAGTGGGGTGTATTAGACAATTTTCTGTTGATGTGATAAAACCACCATCACCAAGGAAACTTCTATAAGGAAGAGTTTATTTGAGCTTATGATTGGTGATTCCAGGGAATTAGAGTCCATTGTGGCGGGAGGCATGGTGGCAGGTGCTGGAGCAGAAAGCTGAGGTTCACATCTTTCAATGAGCACAGGAAGCCAAGAGAGAGCCACTGGAGATGAGCAAGGGTTGTTAAACTCTCTAAGCCTGCCCCCAGTGATGTACTTCCTCCAGCACGGCCAAACCTTCTAAGACCTCCCAAAACAGTACCACCAACTGGAGACAAAATGTCTGAATACCTGAAGCCTATGGGGGACATTTTCATTCAAACCACCACATGGGGTCTCTTGCATATAGAAGTCACAGCATTTAAAGTGATTTGTATTTTCCCAATTAGCAAGCATCTCAAAGTTGTTTAAGGGAAAACTTGTAGATATGTTCATAATGTTAAAATAGGAGTATGCTTTTAAAACAGACCAATGAGTCAGAACTATAACCATAAATTATTTAATTTTAATTATTTTTAAATTTGCAAGAGCAGTGGGTGTTCATAACTTCTGAATCATCTTTCCAGATTCCTTGCTTAGTTTTTATTTAGAGTGTCCCTCAAAGGCCCAGGAGCTACAGGGGTAATATAGAGCTTGATACTATTAGTGGATGTTAGAACCTTTAAGTGGTAGAAATGATTACACTTTCTGGGTTGTGAAGTGGAGCTATCTTTTAACTTTAACTCTCAGCCACACCCTTTTTATAACCTCCTCATGATTCAGTTTACTCCAGGATATTAAGAGTAGCCAAAGCCATTCACACATGGGCACAGGTCTCTCTCTCTCTCTCTCTCTCTCTCTCTCTCTCTCTCTCTCTCTCACACACACACACACACACACACACACAAGTCAAAAGACAGCCTACAGACACACAGTCTTGAGGATGAAGTGCGAATGAAGCTCACACTCCACACTCAATGGATGTTAGCTGACCTACTTCTGCAGAAATTTTCAAGTATTTTGCACTTTTTAAGTGATCAACATATGTGAATACTTCAAACTAATTACTACCATTTTCTGAGAGTTTTCATATTTCAGCAAGTGTCTTGTCAATTGATGTTTCTTCTGTAGGTAAGCACTTTTCCAACAGGCTAGCAGAGCTGGGAGCTTCTTGAATTTGCATTTGTGGAAGAAACACAGAGCTGTGGATTGAATCTGAAATAACTTCCATAAGATCATATAAGTTTGAACACTTTGCCCCTCGCTGGTGGAAATATTCTCTGTCTTGCTCTCCATATCTGTGTGTGTGTGTGTGTGTGTGTGCACGCGTGTACATGTATCTGTGTTTACTTGTGTGGATGCCAGAGGAGAACCTTGGCTCTTCTTTCTCAGGGGCCATCCACCACCATTTTGGACATGGCTCTGTAATTGACCCTGGGTTTATCAACTCAGCTAGACAGGCCAGCCAGGAAGCTCTGGGGGATCTCCCTGTCTCTGCCTCCCCTGTGCTGGGAGTACAAGTGCATGCCACCATGCTCCTAGTTTTTACTGGTTTCTGCGGATTAGAACTCAAGTCCTCATGCTTGTACAGCAAGGACTTTATAGATTGAGCCATTGTCTCAACCCTTGGATATGCTGTTCTGGGAGGTTGTAGAGTCTTTACGTAGTGGAGCCAGGTTGGTGGAAATATATCCCTAGGAGATTCCTGGCTTGGCAACGTGGGGCACAGTGTTCCTTTTCTTGCTGTCATGTCCTCCCCACCATGATGGCCTGCATTCTTGTGAAATTATGAACCAAAATAAATCTTTCATCATTTTTATTGGAGTTGTCAGGTGTTCTGGTCAGAGCTAATATCATACACTAACCCACACACAGACCATACCCTTTACCCCAAGGAGAAAAAGATGACCTTTAATAATCCAGGCTGGGGCTGGGAAAACGTCTCAGCTGGTCAAGTATTTGCTATCCAAATGTGAGAAGCTGAGTTTTATCTCCAAAGGCCACATAAAAATGCTGGGCATTGCCGGGTGTGGTGGTGCATGCCTTTAATCCCAGCACTTGGGAGGCAGAGGCAGGCAGATCTCTGTGAGTTCAAGGTGAGCCTGGTCTCCATAGTGAGCTCCAGGCCAGCTGGAACTAAAAGGGAGACCCTGTCACAAAAAGACCCCCCCCCCAAAAAAAAAGCTGGGCATCGTGGTACACAGTTGGAATCCCACACTGTAACCCCAGTGGAGACAGGGGACTTCTCTGGAACTTCCTGGATACTCAGCTTATCTGAACTAGTAAGTTCATTTTTTTAACCTGCCAAATTAGCGCCCAAATTTAATGAAATAGAAAACAATTTTAATTGGCAAAAATATTCTGTAGTTCACTTGTTGTATTAGTCAGGGTTCTCTAAAGAAACAGAAGTAACAGGACAAATATATAGCTATATACAATTTATTGATTTGCTCATGTGACAGAGTTCAAGGAGTCCAACAGTAGCTGCACCACACTGGAAAGGCCGAGAGAATCCAGGAACTGCTGAGTCCACAAGGCTGGATGTCTCAGTAGTCCCAACCCAGTGCTGAAGGCCCGAATGGATTCCAGGAGATCTGCCAGTCTCAGTACACACTGGGATCCGAAAGGTTGATCACAGCAGCAAGGCAAACTCACCAGATGAGAGAGGCAAGCCGCAGGAGAAAAGAAGGGACCAGCTCCTTCTGCCGTGGCCTTAAATACTGCCTGCTGGCAGAAGGTAATGCCCACATTTGGGGTGGGCCATGTGGGTTGAGGCGGTCCAATCAGAAGACCCTTAGTCCAGTCAAGTTGACACCCAAGATTAACCATCACAAGTCCAACCCTTGTCAACTTGACACCCAGTAAATAGCCTCTCCTTATGTTATGCTTAAATGTCAATTGCAAATGATGGCAGGGTCATAATTCCACCTAACATGTTATAAGTATCTAATGTGCAATAGCAAAGCATTATATCTTAGAGTAGGTGGTAATTTCCTTGAGAAGAACTTAGTCCTTCTGTATCTAATAACCTAAATATGACAACACTTAACACTTATCTCATTTGCATATTCAAAAGGGAACAACAAGTATCCACTTAATATACATACATTAATATATATATATATATATATACATGTATTATATATATAACTAATAATATATATAAAGCACATGCAACATATCACATAGTAAACAAGAAGTAATAAATTAAGTCTAATTATTAGTTAATCCACGTTTCTGCAAACTGGTCCCATGGCCTCAAGCTGATAATTTATGACTACTTACTTCCTAACATACCCATTCTGTATTTTCCTCAACCATCAGCAAAGCACACTCTGCAGATCTTGGCTCTTCTCCCTGGAGGAGTGACCCTAAACCTTCATCCCTGAAGAGTTATGGGCCTTTATTTCTTCTAGTTTGGGTTGTTGGAGTTTCTATTGAACTTTAATGATAGAACATGTACACCAGAATGGCGCCTACAAAGGGGTCTCCTGTCTTCTCCAGACATAATCATTTCCTTGCTATCTGTGGAGAAAAAGTCCAAATTCCCCTGAGTAGTCTGGATAAATCACTCCTCCTACTACTGTTATTACTTGCTTAGCCTGTTGGCTTAAAGAGTAGAAGCCCAAAGTGGTCAGGGGCAAGTCTTAGCTTTCAGTTCAAAGAACATTGCTGTGTCTCCTGGCAAAAAGCACACCCCCTTGGAGCCAAAACAACTTGCTAGACCAGAAGCAGACAGGTCTGGGTACGGAGGCAAACTATTTTCCCTACTGCGCGTCAACTAGAGTGTGATAGTGAGTGGAATAATTCCATTCCACCTTGTTATTCCTGACCCATGATTCTGCTATATAAGGAGAAGAAGAGTACCATATCAGTGGCCAACGTAATCTACATAAGCATAAGACTGCTTGCTGGTAGACCTTAGCCCCAGCCTCCAGGGTATTTGCTACCTAATTGGCACTGTTAACTGTGTCTTCAAGAGGCATTCCATCGTTCTATCAAGCCAGCTGCTTCTGGTGGTGGGGAATCATGGTAATGACCAGTGGATACCATGAATACATGGGGCCTCGCAACTTTCTGCGTTTAAGGTAGTCTTCTTGTGGACTGCTGTGAGGATACATGACTGTTATGGATTATGAGCCTTATCGTGTTGCAGAACAACGCAAGGAGGCAAACTCATGTGGAACAGAGACAATTATCATATTCGTGGTAACTGCGTCCATATGGAGAGATCGGTCAATGTTAGTAAGTCCCGATGGCCTAGTTCACAAGCATGTAGATGACAGGATGCATGCGTACCAATAAGTATCATCCCGTGTGATAATGTCATGATAGGCCATTAGTCAACATGCCGGTGCTGGCTGAACGAATACGCCGTACACTGGGGTCATGGCTTGGCCTTTTGGCAAATCGGGGCATCTCAGGCAGGACCCACTAGTAGCAGACCTCAAGTCCTTGGTGAGGGAAGTCCCAGTGGCTGTCGATCCCATGGCCATTCCTCCATCTCTGCACACCATGACCACTTTAGTTCATAGGCCCATTAGGCAACAACAGGGATAGCTAGGAGAAAGTTAGGCTGACTATCAACAAAATCGAGTCATCCTAAGACTACTAATTATATAAATACTCATATCTCCTTGATCACTTTCTTAGCTATCTACTCTTCAACATACACTATAATCGGTACTTGATTATTACCCGCTGAGATCACCTTAAAAAACTGAGAACGTATCTTCACATCTTTTGACAATTCAGAGAGCTCTTATCCACATACTTCTTCCCCAGAGAATGTTTTTCTCACCATTTTCCAGTCATGCGTCCTTCGAAATCCCTGTCATCCTAGCTCAACATTGGCTGACACGCCTCAGTGAAGTGAGTATGATAATGGCAAGCCTGCTGCATTTTTCTTCGGCACATCGCTTTATACTGACAACCTGTCTGACTCCCATGGATAGTTCTGAGACTCTACCTGTTAGCGAACTTTCCTTCACCAGTTGTCTTTTAGGGCTGTTTCAGAAATAGGTTGTAATGCCTGCAGCTGTCCACTCTCTGGGTGGTGCGTGCATAGCATGTGAAGAACCACCAGTAACCAGGCCCTAATCTTCTCTTCTTCAGTCAACTGATCATAGGGAACAGGCCATAGGTTCCTGCTTAAGCACAGGAGGCATTGTAACAAGTAGTGGGAACCATAGATTTGGAGCAACTTCTTCATGAAAGCTTGTTTGGCCTTCAGGGTCTGCCCAGCGCCCTGTCATGTATGTACCACTTCTGTTTGACAATGGCTGTTGCTGTGCATCGCTATTTATGTCTGGTGGTCAAGAATAACCAACCAGCATCATGGGATGGGCAGCTCAGGTCGCATGGTGTCTTGGTGGCCTCATTGTAAATCGTTCAGTTCCACTAATGGTCCAATAGCAGGCTAAGAGCTTCTCTCAAAAAGGAGAATAGTTGTTTGAAGATAGATTGGTAAGCTCCTTCCATAAATCCCCCAGGGCCTCCACTGATGGCATTCTCCCTAATGCGAGAGCCTGCAGGCAGACTCCAAGAAGGCAGTGCTCTATCTGCCGACTGAATACCTACTAAAGCCACCAGTTCGGGTTGAATGCTTGGATCATATCTGCTTATGGGCAGAGAAGCTCATTGCAGCGCTGGACCTGTTGAGAGCCTTTGTCCTGTTCCAAGCCTGCACCGCCTCAAAGTTTTGGCTGCTTCCGATCACCGATATATCACTGGGCTGTAGCCTACTATGAACCCACCAGATAAGGAATGATCGTGCTGCCTGCATGAATGCCAAAGAGGTCTCTACCCACCAATCGGTTTGCTTATCTTCTTGGTGGAGGGAGGGGCCAGGGTGATAACAACTTATTCTTTACCTTTAGAAGGAATGTCTCTGCATGCTCCACACCGCCTGAACTCCTAGAAACTTCACCAAGGTAGATGTCCTTGAATTTTAGTTGGATTATTTCCCATCGTCTCATGCCATATGCTTTACCAACACAATCTGAACTAGCTGTTACCTTCCTGTTCACTGGGTCCAAATCAGATATACATCATCAATATAGTGGACCGTGTGATATTTTGTGGAAGAGTCAGGCGATGAAGACCCTTCTAACTAAGTTTGGCAAAGGCTGGAGAGTTAACATAACTCCTGAGGTAAGACAGTAAAGGTTACTCTTGGCCTTGCCGGCTGAAAGCAAATTGCTTTCTGGTGTTCCTTATGAACCGGTATTGCGAATAAAAGCACTTGGCCAAGATCATACAGCTGCATACCAGGTACCAGGAGATAATTAATCTGCTCAAGTAAGGTACCACATCTGGTACAGGCAGCTGCGATTGGTGTCACTAACTTGTTTGAGTTTTCGATAATCAACTGCCATTCCCATGATCCATTGTCTTTTGCACAGGCCAAATTAAGGAGAGTTAAATGGAGCACATGTGGTAAGGAATCCATCACTCCATCTTCCTTTCAAATACCTTGGTGGTGCCAAGTTCTCTGTCAATCCCTCCAGGGATACATTACTGTTTTTGGTTCACTATTTTTCCCTGGTAGAGGGCAACCACACCTGCGTTTCCATTTGGCCTTTTTCACCATATAGCCCTCATTGGCACAGGTCAGGAACAATGTGGGGATCTGCCAGATGGTAACTATTTTTGACTTACCCTCGCTAGCCAGTTTAGGATCTATCCCCTTTCTTTTCCTTCCTATCTTCCCTTTTATTTTTCCCGCTAATCTCAATTTACTTCGGGTGGGAAATAAACCACAGGATGATGTATCTTGGACGCATTGGGCCACTAGTTAGTCTGGCATTAGCCAATAACTCATTTATACACCTGACCTCCATAGGCCTATGTTAGACCAGTGAGCGTGGCACAAATGCTTTTAGGATCTCCTGGGATCAGTATCAATCTCAAGAACCACAATATCCAAGCTAAGGCGCTAGAAAATTGATATTTCCTTTTCCCCAGTGCTACAATTAAGCCTAGCTTAAAGGCGCACTCAAGTTCCCTTCGTGTGGAAGGAAGGAGGAGAGGAAACAGCATAATCTATTGGTATTGTGACAAAGGTCCTTAATACGACAACGCCTTCAGTTCGCGATCGGCTGGCTGGTCTACTCTCTGTCATTCGGATGGTTTAACTGTCTCTGGAACCATTAGTCTGGACTGTAACTAGGATCGCTACTCTAAAAAATCAATATGTTGATTCCTGTCATTCTGTATCTGTGAGCTTTTCTGCCTTATACAGAATAAGATATAAAACTTAGTACGCTTCTTAATGTATTTGGGTGCCCTGGGAACATTGATTAATTAGCCAATTCCCAAATGATCTTTCAGGTGGACGCAGAGTGTATTTTAAGGTATTGTTTTCGGTCCCTTTGCCACCCATTATGAATCATGTAGACGGTAACTACATCATGATCTGGCCTTCTGCGATTCTTGTGCGCATCTGAGCCTACCTCTGAGGTCCTGTTAAACCTATTACATAGATACATGTTAATTTATGCAAGCTGGAACTAACTTCTCTAAACTTAAGATCTGGTCATAAGAAATAGAAGCAAACAACAAAGCTACTTCAAATGTTCTGGTGTCTCAAGTACTTTCCAGTCTTATCACACTCAAGTGAATGGCATAATCCACTGGGGTCCTCTATTGTAGAAGAATGTGGTTTATACAGTTTGAATCCATGTTCGAGGCCATTGTGCCCAGTCCTGGCTGACCTTACACATCCCTGTCATCAATACTAAGCCAGGGATATATCAGGCATCTCTAAACTCTGTTAGTAGGCCATGGTTTTAAATAAATATGTCAGCTCAACGAATTGCAAATAAACTTTTAACACCTTTTTTAACCACTTGAGCTTCATGTTAAACCTAGAATCGTCTACTCAGTGGGCTCATATCGTATAACCTCAGTATGATCCAATTTTATATTCCTTCCACCATTACTCCCACACCCTTAAATCCATTCCCACCACATATTCCTAGGCTTCTGCCGGAATGTAATCAGCAAACTCATAATTTCTTTAGTGGTATAGTGCACTCCTCTGGATCATACTTTCTATCTCACCTTTGGAGGGCTTGGTTATAGGTCTAGAGGCAACAATTTTTGGGCCCTGANAGCCTTCAGTAACTCTAAGCTTCATTGAGTTGGAGAGCTGGCTCCAGAGAGTACCAAGCCCACTAAAGAAATTCATCCTTTCAATTCTGTTTCTCCAGAACCACTCTGGTACCAAAATCTGTATTAGTCAGGGTTCTCTAAAGAAACAGAAGTAACAGGTCGAATATATAGCTATATACAATTTATTGATTTGCTCACGTGACAGAGTTCAAGGAGTCCAACAGTAGCTGCACCACACTGGAAAGGCCGAGAGAATCCAGGAACTGCTGAGTCCGCAAGGCTGGATGTCTCAGTAGTCCCAATCCAGTGCTGAAGGCCCAAATGGATTCCAGGAGATCTGCCAATCTCAGTACACGCTGGGATCCGAAAGGTTGATCACGGCAGCAAGACAAACTCACCAGATGAGAGAGGCAAGCCGCAGGAGAAAAGAAGGGACCAGCTCCTTCTGCCATGGCCTTAAATACTGCCTGCTGGCATAAGGTAATGCCCACATTTGGGGTGGGCCATCGGGTTGAGGCGATCCAATCAGAAGACCCTTAGTCCAGTCAAGTTGACGCCCAGGATTAACCATCACACTAGTAAAAAACAGAGATGCCTTTCACGACAAAGTCACTTCTGAAAAGGAGCAAAACCGGTGGGAAGCCACATTTCTTGCCAGAACTTTGTACAGCTCCGCCCCACAGTTTTTTGTTGTTTTAGCCTCTCCTAACCTGTAGACTTGTCAAAATTATTGCCCCAATGCTATCATTGCCATCATTTCTATACAATACAGAGAACAAGTTTCTGTACTTTAAGGCATAGTTTGAAAGTACCAGCTACTACAATGAATGTGTAAGCAAACATTTCTTGCTATTAATAGTTAAATTGTTGCTTTTCAAGGATATCACCATGGTGAAATACATGAAGAGTCCTCCTGCTGGTGTGAAGCTTGTTATGGAAGCTATATGCATCCTGAAAGGCATCAAAGCTGACAAAATCCCAGACTCAACATGCTCTGGGAAAAAAATTGAGGATTTCTGGGGCCCAGCTAAGAGATTTCTTGGTGACATAATGTCTCTCCAGTCACTTCATGAGTATGACAAGGACAATATTCCTCCGGCTTAATTGAATATCATATGAAAATATTATATTCCCAGCCCAGATTTTGTTCCAGAAAAGACTGAAATGCTTCAATAGCTGCTGAGGTTCTATGCAAGTGGGTGATTGCCATGGATTCCTATGACATATGAGTGCCGAGGGGGTTGTAGCTGGGAGTTTTATTTTCATGGCTAGTCATGAAGATGGTGTAAAACTTGAATTAGTAAGTTCTAAGGAAACTGAGAGACCCTGTCTCTAAAATCAGCATTTACAGAGCTCTGAGGAATGACATGAAAAGAAAGCTATGTTGGTACAGATGCTGGAGGCCTTGCATTCCCGAAGTGGTTTCATTTGCTGGTACAGTTCATGCCTGGACCTGACTCAGAGATGTCAGTGACTGCTAATAATTCACTGTTTTTTCTCAGTAGTTGTTGGAAGTGACCTCAATAGGTAGGCCTGGGAATATTTGTACAGACAATGCTTCCAGGCTTGGTCATTCACAAGATAAGAGCTACAAGGTAAAGAAATGGCCCAAACAAAAGTGACAGTGCCCTCCCAGGACAAAGACCAAGGCAAGATTTTTACAGTGGTGGGAGAGACACACTGGCTTCAAAGACTAATGGTTCCGTTGGTGACCATGGGAAGGGAAAGGGAAAACCCCTGTGTGGAGCACAAGGGCAAGACTGATGGTTGTTTGGGCTTGCCAAGGAGGAGCCTTCAAACATGACATCTTTAAGCCTAAAGGAAAAAAAAATCATAAGCTGAAGATGCTAAAAGATATATGTGGCATGGATATATGCATATTTTGGGGTGATGTAAATTGGAGGAACAACTACAACAAAGACTGGGTCAAAGAACTGACTGAAATGGTGATTTTCTGCTTGAAACAGTAAACTTCTGCATCAAAAATTTTCTGAGAGACTGAAAAAAAGATGAAAAACATGTTGGCAGAATGCTTGAGCTCTGGTTGGGGGGCAAGGAAGGGGGAATGGGTATAGATTTGATTGGAAATTTTGTATGAAATGCACAAAGCTTCAATAAAAGTTGGCTTTGAAAAAAAACAACAACAACGAGTAATGGGAGACTGACTCAAAGCCTGTTTTTCAATGGAAAAGAAAAGTCGCAGAAGGAAGTAGGAACCTTTCAATAGCGAAAGAAAACTATTCTCAAGTTGCATTTCAATGAACAAAGGCAATATCCATAAAACTAGCAAACAAAGGTGCTTCTCAGCACTCGTTGTGACTCTCATCTGAGCAAACATATAAAGGCTTTCATTGAGGGGATCTCCTAGAGCTGTTCTCCAAGACAAATATCTTGTTCTAGTTTGCTTAAGTCAACCTGATTAACACAATTCTTTAATTAAGGCTGTGTTATAACTCTGGGCTGTGTAAAGTTGACAACTGAGGCTAATTGAAAGCCAATATGATTATATTTAGGGAAGGAGTCTTTAAAGAGGTGACTGAGGTACACTGAGGTCAATGGGGTGACCCTGACCCAACAGGACTGGGGTCCTTGAAGGAAGACATCAGGACACAGACAGAGTAACAACCCTGAGGGACATCTGCTAGGCAAGGAGAGAGGCCTTGGGGGCCCCAGCCCTGCTCATGTCATGACACCTGACCTTCAGGCTCCAGGACTGAGGAACAATTAATATCTGTTTCACTTTGATGGTTCTAGAAAATGAATGTAGTTGGCTATAATGCTTTAATTTTCCAAGTTACTCATCTTGGTACGTTGCCCAGCCTGGCCTCAATTTAATATTTTTAGTGCATGTATGTGTGTGTGTGTGTGTGTGTGTGTGTGTGTGTGTGTGTGTGTGTGTGTGTGTGTGTGAGAGAGAGAGAGAGAGAGAGGGGAGAGAGAGAGAGAGAGAGAGAGAGAGCTTATGTGCAACATGTGTACATGTGCCATGGAGGCCAAGGTGCTTTTGCATCTCCTCAACAGGAGGAATAAGCAGTGGTAAGCTTCCTGATGTGGGTGCTAGAAACTGACCCTGAGTCCCTCTGAAAGAATAGTAAGTGATCTTAACCACTGAGCCATCTCTTTAGTCCTCTGGCCTCAAACTTGGCACTCATTCCTCAGCCTCCCAAGTAGCTGAGATTTCAGGTGTAGGGTCCCAAGCTCTGAGTTTTAATTGGAAAACTTATTTTTGCAAATTAAGTTCATGATTGTCTATTCATTTGCAAAGGAATAGTTCTTTGCTATTAAAATATTTGTGCACTTTTTCATTTATTAAGACACTGAATGTGGGATATAGACCCATTCTTCCTTAAAGTAGATTTAAGTAAGTTTGTGTAATATATGAGTCTGCCATTTCATTGCCAAGGTATTAAAATGAAACATAAATGTCTGTGATTGCATACTTCCCAAGCCTTCAGGCTTATGGGAAGAGATTAGAGAATATTAGGATTCAGAGTCTAAGCTCTTTTTTTGCTTAAGTTTTGTTCCCTGGGGAAATATATAAAAAAAAACTTTTTTTTAAAGACATGGTCTCTAGTAGTCCAGCCTAGCATACCTTCCACTACCTATATAGAAAGGGATGACCTTGAACTTGTGACCCATCTAGGACTCCTGTACATCTGGATTCAGCCCCTCAGGGTTGCCAGGCAAGTATTATACTGACTAAGCTATGTCTCAGACCAATAATATTTTGTAAGCTAATTCAATGTTGGTAAGAGTTTTTCTAGTGAAAATAGTGACAATTCACAGGAACACCTGAAGGACATAAACTTCCTACCTTGTGTGTATAACATGTCACCCCTTATCAAAAACTGTTTCCATATGTTCTGAAGATATGCTTTCAGACACATTAGCTCTTTAATCTAAAAAAATCCTTTATAAATCAAGTACTTTTGCTGGGCATAGTGATACATCCCTTTAATCCCAGCACTTGGGAGGCAGAGGCACATGAATGCCCATGAATTTGGGGCCAGCCTGGTCTATATAGTGAGTTTCAGGTGAGTTGTGGCAACATGGAGACACTGTCTCAAAAAGACCAATTAATTGATCAAGCAATCACTTATTTTCAATTAATAATCCCAACACTTCGGAGGCAGAGGCAGGTGGATCTCTATACAAGGCAAACCTGGTCTACATAATGAGTGCAGGAAAAGTGGGGCTATAGGGAGATCCTGTCTCAAAAAGACAAATAAATAAATAGGCAAACATTATGTAGACCTTAAGTCAACTTATGAATTAGTTATTTTTCTGTTGCTGTGAGAAAACACCATGACCAAGGGAACTTGTAGGAGTTTGAGCTTATGGTTCCAGAGAGATTGGCAGCAGGGGTGGCCAGAACAGAAAGCAGAGATCTTCACTTCTTCAGGAAGACACAGTAAACAGATTGACTTGAAACCCAGCAAGACTTAAGAATTCTCAAGCCCTACTGATGTGCTTCCTCCTGCACACCTGCAACTCCTAAAGCCTCCCCATGCAGCACCACAATCTGAGGATAAAGTGTCCAAATAGCTTTGGCCTATGGGGGACATTCTCATTCAAACAACATCTTCTGATTGCCCTAACACATAGTCAAGACAACTACCTTAGAAGGAAGAAGGGTTTATGCTGGCTGAGGTCTCAGTCCTTGGTTGCTTGGCTGCTCCATGGCTTTGAGCCTGTGCTGAGGAGGAGCATTATGGTGGGTGCACACAGTGGAGCAGAGAGAGCTGGTCACATCATGGTGGGCATGATAGACTGGGGGTCCCAATATCCCCTTCAAGGCCCTGCCCCAGGTGACATCCCACCAGGTCCCCACCTAAAAGCTTCCACTATATCTCAATAGCGTCAAGATGAGGACCACTCTGAAATATTTCCTTTAGTACTTTCGGACTATGGTAGAACACAGAAAACTGAAAGTGGGATGTTAGTGCTCCAGAGAGCAGGGGAATGATGTCATCTTCCTGACTCCATTATACTTCACTTTCTCTTCATAGAGATAACAGCTTTAAGGACTTGGTGACAACACAGGAAAAAAAAGGGGGGGGAGCCAGGAGCAGAGGCCTGAAGCCAGAGTTCAGGGCAAGTATTTGGTGGAGGCTTATGCCCTGCTGACACTCCAGCTAAGGGAAGAGTCTGAGGGGACAAGCAGGTTCAGCTAATTGGGAAAAGTGTCCCAGAAGGCCTTGGGAGCCAGGAGATGAGGCTTGAATACAGAGGGTACATGCACAAGCCAGCAACCCCAAACCCCCCTGCCAACTGGAACCCCCAACTGGAACTCAGGAGAGAGTGGCTGACAGCAAAGGGAATACAGTATTCAGAAGTTGTCACCCGGTTTGCTACCCACCCAGCTCCTGCAGAAAAGAAAGGGAAAAGTGAACTATACCTTCTAATATATAACCAAAATTGAAAGCCTAAAACCTAGACAAGTCAACACTCCATACATAAGGAGACTATAACAAAGACACCCAAAGGAATCAAGGAAAGCAAACCTTCAACAAAGCGAAAAGGCATTCAAAATTCACATCAGAATACAGGCAAAAAGCTAACCATATGCCGAGAGCAATGAAAGAACAATATGGGAAAAGCACAGAACAACTCCACACCAAACTCTATGGAGCCAGTGGAGGACCCCTACCATGGGACTCCATACAGGTAATCCGGACACAGACCCCAAAATAACAATCACAGATATATTCAAAGAAATCATAAAACTAAGGGGAAGAGAATGAAAAACTAAGAAAGGACCTAGAGGAAGACAAGGACAAACTTCAGAAAGAACTAAAAGGAGAAAATGACAGACTCTGGAAAGAGCTAGAGGGACAAAATGACAAACTCCAGAAGGAAGTGGAAACACTGAAATGATCCCAGGCTGATATGAAAAAGGAAACCAATGAGCTACAAGAAAAGTTTGAAAAGCTCCAAAAGGAAATGGAAATCGTAAGGAAAACACAGGAAGAACAAAAAAAGGAAACTGAACAGTCATCCAATCAAGAGGAAAGAATGGGAAAAAGCCTCAGAAGCAGAATGGAGGAAGCAGATAAAAGAATATCAGACCTAGAAGACAACACAGAACAACTAAAAAGTTCAAGTAAAGACTATGAAAAATTTAAAAATACAAAAGAGTGGAACAACCAAGACATGTGGGACACTGTGAAAAGATCAAACCTCTGCATCATAGGGATAGAGGAAGGAGAAGAATCCCAAGAAAATGGTATTGACCAGATTGTCAACAAAATAATAGAGGAAAATTTCCCAAACCTAAAAAATAAAGACAAACCAATGCAAATACAAGAAGCAAGTAGAACACCAAATAGACTAGACCAGAAAAGAAACTCCCCCCACCATATCATAGTTAAAATTCTAGATACCCAAGATAAAGACAAAATTCGGAAAGCCACAAGAGAAAAACAACAAGTTACATACAAGGGAACACCTATCAGAATCACAGCTGACTTTTCAGCACAAACCATGAAAGCAAGAAGAATGTGGACCAAAGCATGCCCAGTGCTAAAGGACTATGGATACCAACCCAGGTTACTATACCCAGCAAAACTATCAATTCTAGTTGAAGGAAATAGAAATATCTTCCATGACCTAAACGAGATGAAAAATACATGCTTGGAAAACAAACCCTCCAGAGAATACTTGAAACAATTCAAAGGACAGAGGAGAGGAATAACTACTTCCAGGCACCTTGAAAGAAAGAATTTTAATAAAAACAGAAATGCAGAAATAGAAACCTACACAAATAAATGCAAACGTATAATAAGATGAAAACCTCTCTTCATAAAATACTTGAAGCAATTCAAAGGGAAGAATAGAGAAACAACAATCCTCAAACACCTAGGAATAGAAACTAATAAAAACATATCTGTAGGAGTAGAATCAGAGGCTAAAAGCCCAAATGGATAATAAGGTAAAAGGAAGCAACATCCATCTTTCAATTACAACCTTAAATATTAATGAGCTAAACTCCCAAATCAAAAGGCATAGACTGGGAGAATGGATTAGGAAACAAACCCATCTATATGCTGTCTGCAAGAAACCCATCTCAATTTCAAGGATAGGCACCAACTTAAAGGGAAAGGATGGAAGAAAATATTCCCAGCAAATGGTACCAGAAAGAAAGCAGGTATTGCTATTCTAAAATCAGACAAAATAGACTTCAAAGCCAATGGAATCAAAAGAGGGCCATTACATCTATATTAAAGGAACAATTGAGGATGAAGATCTCACAATCATGAATATATACACACCAAACGCTGGTGCACCAAACTTTATAAAGACAATTCTTCAGGATCTCAAGGCACAGATTAATCCCAGCACACTAATGGTAGGGGACTTCAATACTCCACTAAGTCCCTTAGACAGATCAACAGGACAAAGGATAAACAGAGAGACATCTGAATTAAATGGTACAATACACCAAATGGACCTCACAGATAACTATCAAATATTTCACCCGAACAAAGAGAATACACTTTCTACTCAGCACCTCACAGAACATTCTCCAAAATAGACCATATACTGGGACACAGGAAAAACTCAACGAATACAAAAAGATTGAAATAATGAAATGCATTCTTCTTTTTTCACATAAATTTATTTTTTTAATTTTTTTTCTTTTTTTTTCTTTTTTTTTAATTGATGATTTGTGTATTTCATACATCATTTTCCAATTCAGTTCAGGCATATTTCCCCTTCCCTTCCCCCCATCCAGCCCCACCACATCCCAGACCATACCTTCTGCCATAACTGTCCTGCATATTTCTCTCAGTTTTTTTTTTCCATTTTTTAGCAATAAGTGATAATTTATGAGTACAAGCATCCTTCATGTAAAACCTATTTGCAAGCAGTTGTGTCCAAACCCACAGAGCCCCTTGGTCAAATAGACATAGACCAGGAAAAGAAACTCCCCTACCATAATCATAGTTAAAATGCTAGATATCCAAACAAAGAACAAAATTCTGAAAGCCACAAAGAGAAAACAACAAGTTACATACAAGGCGAAACCCCTTAAGAAATCACAGATGATCTTTTTCACATGCACAAAACCATATGGCAAGCAAGAAGAACGTGGCAAAGCATTCCCAGTAAGTGGACTATGGATGCCAACCCAGGTTACTATACCATAGCAAAACTATCCATGTTAGCTGAAGGAAAGAATAAAAATCCTTCCATGACAATAAACACGTGTTGAAGAATACCTGGCTTCGGAAAAAACCCTCTAGTAAAATGCTTGAAACAATTCAAAAGAGACAGAGGTGAGGAACAACTACCCCCAGGCGCCTGAAAGACAGAAATTTTAATAAAAGATAATGCAGAGGTAGAAACCTGTACAAATAAATGCAAACGTATAATAAGATGAACCAACCTCTTCATAAACTACTTGAAGGCAATTCAAAGTGGCAGAAGAGAGGAGCAACAATCACTCAAACACCTGGAAAGCACTACCATAAAAACATAACAAAGGAGTACGCATCAGAGGCTAAAAGTCCAAATGGAGTACTAAGATTAAAGTCGAAAGCACCATCCATCTTCTCATCTAATAACCTTAAATGCTAATGTGCTAAACTCCCCAGATCCAAAGAGCGATAGACTGGGGAGAATGGATTAAAAAACGCATAACTCAAAAACCACTCTTCTATCTCGAAACCTTTCAAAAGGAAAGAAGAACAAGTCAATTGGGGAAGAAGGAGGGAAGAAGTATTCATCAAGCAAAATGGCTACCAAAAAAAGCGGCGTTGTTGCTATCTCTAATAGCCCAGACAAAAATTGACTTCAAAGCACAAATAAATCAAAAGAGACAAAAGTGGCCAGTACACTATCTTTATTAAATGAACAATGAACGATGAAGATCTCACAACATTAATAGCATATGCACCAAACTCGTGGTGCATCCAAACTTTATAAAGAAAATTATTCAGGACCCCAAGGCACAGATTAACCCAGCACACTAACGTAGTGGGGCATTTCAATACCCCACTATGTACTTTAGACGGATCAAACGAACTAAATGATAAACAAGTGAGACTATCGGAACTAAATGATGCAATATAGCAAATGGACTCACAGAATCTTCAAATATGTCCCCAAACACCAGAATAATACACTTTCTACTCAGAACCATCACAGAACATTCTCCCAAAGTAGACCTATACTGGGGACACACAGGAAAAAAACTCAACAAATAACAAAACGGTTGAATAACACATGCATTCTATCAACCACATGTCAATAAAACTCAATATCAACACCAAGGATAAACCGCTACAACACCTACAGAAACCTGGCGACTAAACAACACTGCTCCTGAAAATGCAATAGGTCAATGAAGGAAATAAAGAAAGAAAGAAAAGAACCTTCCTGAACTGAATAACAAGATAATACAAAACACAACAAACTATGGGAAACTTATAAAGACATTTCTCAGGGGGAAGTTGATAGCTCTAAGTGCCTACATTAAAAAAAAAAAAAATCAGACAAGAGCACAAGTGAAAGATCATAACAATGGTAGCTAAAAATCTTCAGAGACAACAACAAAGAACCTAAAACCACAGCAGGCAGAATAACAAAACTCAGAGCAGAGATCAATGAAATAGAAAACAAGATAAGCTCACACAAAAAATCAATGAATCAAAAATTTGGTTTCTTGAGAGAAGAAAGACAGACGCGTAGCCCAGTTAACCAAAAGAAAGAAGGAACAACTGAAATCAATAAATCCAGATAGAAAGAGGGTAATATCTCCACAGACAGAAAAGAATCCAAATTAATATATGGGAATATTTCCAAAAAACTCTACTAATTTGAAAACCAAAAGAAATGGATGGAATATCTGAACATCTGGGAATCACCAAAGCTCAACCGAAGAGAGATTGACAGATTAAATAGACCATATAATAATGAAGAAATGAAGATGTAATAGTAGTCCGCCAACAAAAATGGCACCAGGCGCCATATTGGATGTTTCACAGCAGAATTTCTATACAAAATATTTCAACAAGAACTTACAACCCATTTCTACTCAGTTCATTTAGAGGTATAAATGGTGGGAGTTCTCCCTAGATGTCTTCTTCTATGAAGCCAGATCCACCTAATTATATAAAAACCAGGAAAGATACAACAAAAAAGGAGAAACTAAGACCTATCTCCCTAATGAAAAGCAGATGCAAAATTCTAAACAGGATACTGGCAAATTGCATACAGAACACCTCAAGAAGATCATCCATCATGATCAAAGTTGGATTCATACCAGAGATGACAGGGAAGGTTCAAATAAAATCAATCAATATATACATCAAGAATTATAAATGGACTGAAAGACAAACAACCCACCATCATTCACGAATTGAATGGGAAAAGCCTTTGACAAAAAACCAGCATCCCTTCATGTTATAAGCTAGAGGAGTTAATTGGACTGGGCATGGATCATTCCTCAATGTGATAAAGCCTATATACAGGAAACCCACACCAATTCTCCTAAATGGGGAACACAATAGAAACCACTTGCCACCTTAAAGGTAGGAACTCGACAAGTTGCCTCCCTGTCACACCTCTTCAATATATGCTTGAAAAACCCTTGGCAGGCAATAGGCAAGAAAAGGAAATTAAAGGAGTTCAAATGGAAAAGGGGAAGTCAACTATCCCTTTTGATGATGATATGATTGTCTACCTAGGGATGCTAAGACTCCACCAGAAAACTATGAAATGATTAATACTTCATAAAGTGGAAGGATAACAAAAAAAATCTTAGAAAATCAGTAGCCTTTCTTTCAAACAAAAACAGGCAACTGAAGAAGGATACAAGGAGACTTCCCACCACAATACTCAAAAACAATAAAAATACCTATGAACAAACCTAACCAAAGACACAGGGATCTCTACAAAAAATTTTTAAACCCCCTGAAGAAGGAAACCGAGGAAGACATCAGAGATGAACAAACCTCCCATGACCATGGATGGGAAATAAATATAATAAAAATGTCATTCCTACCCAAACTAGTGTACAGATTAATGCATCCCAATCAAAATCCCCAAGAACTTCTTCACAGCTTGGAAAAAATTATCCTCAATTTCATTTGGAAAACAAAAGACCCGGAGTAGCCAAACAACCCTAGCAAAAGAGGACAATACAGGGGGATCTCTATAACCAGAACTCAACATACTACAGGGCTAAGTCATAAAAACAGCTGGTACTGCACAAAAAAGACCAGTCACGCAATGAAATAAACCGAAGATCGACTGGCATATACAATTTCAGCCACTCATATTTGACAAGGTACCAAGAAACACATGGATGAGAGGACATCATCTTCAGCGATGGTGTTGGCAAAACTGGATCACCATCTGTAGAAGAATGAAATTAAACCCCTACCTCTCTCCCTGTAACAAAGTCAATTCCAGATGGATCAAAGACCTCTACGTAAGAACCAAAAACCTGGAGTGACAGAGGAAAAAACTTGGCAGCAACTCAAGACATGGCATAGGAAAACTTCCTAAATCAGACAGCAGCTGACACAAGAATAAGATTGACAATTGACAATGGGACCTCATTAAACTCAAAAGCTTTATACATCAAAAGAAACAATCAAGGAAGTGAAGAAAAACCCACAGAGTGGGAGGAAAACTTTACTGCAGAACATCTGACAAAACATTAATTTCCAGAGTATAAAGCTACTCAAAACACAAGAAGAGAAGAAACAAATGAATCACTCAAAAGATGGAGCAAAGACTGAATAGAGACTTCCCAGAGGAAATTAGAGATGGCTGAGAAACTCTTAAAAATGTTCAATGTCACTATTAATTGGGAAATGCAAATTAAGACCACTCTAAGATATCATCTCCTTCTATAAGACTGTCCAGGATCAAGAAACAAACGATATCAAGTCCTTGGAGAGGTTGTGGGGAAAGGGAACACTCATTCACTGTGGTGGAAATGTCAAATCTGTGCAACTATGGAAAGCAGTGTAGACCCTTGGAAGACTCAAAATGAGCTTGCCATTTGACCCAGTCATACCACTCCGGGTATATACCCAAGACTCATCTACTGCAGAAATACAGGCACGCTATATTTTATTGCAGCTCTGTTCACAATAGCAAAAACTGGAACCAACCCAATGTCCCCTCAATTGATGAGTGGAATAGAGAATGTGGTACATGGTATAAACAAAATGGAGTTCTATGCAGCAGTAAAGAAAGACAACAATAGGAACTTTGCAGTAAATGGATGGAACTTGAATAATTAGTTAAGTGAAGTACACAGTCCCAGAAAAAAAAACGATGAATGGTATCCTAATTTGGATGCTACCAATAACCCAGTTGTAATATTATTCTTTTGAAGAGGGATGCCAGTTAAAATAACAACACACAGAAAGACTGCATCAGAAAACTACTGAATGGTGAATCAGGAGGTTGGGAGGGGGGAGGAGAATCGGGTCTATATTTTGATTAATATATACATAATTGACATGAGTTCACAAGTATCCAATTTTTCCAGACTCTGTCTACAGGTTACATGGTGTTTTAGGAACTAGTAAAAGTAAATATGTGTATATAAACAACATTGGTTTAAAGTTTTTTCATAAAATGGTAATGCATCTGAGTTAATTGGAAATAAAATTTTTGTCCACATTTGTTTTTTTACTTAAAATATATGTAACAATAAATGGGATTGGCCATCTCAAGTTTCTCTATAATTTTTTGCTGTTGTAACAGTACATCTTGTAGCATTCTTTTACCTGTAGGATGGTTTAACTTAAAGGAATTAAGTTTGCTTCCCAAGTTAAGACATACAGTTCACCCAAAACAGCTTGTTGGAATTTGATGAAATCTGCTCTTGATTCCTGCCTATAGGTATGTGTATACAATGCCTTTTTGAGACTCATGGGTCAAAAAACAAAACCTAAAAAGAAAAAGGGGGGGATACAGATATATATGGAAACCTTTTTTGTCAAAAACCTGCAATTCAAATCTTAAACTAACCATGGGAAAGAGTTGTATGTTCCCAACAGGTCAAATGTCACCAACTTAACGGCTGGTGAGAAAGAAAAGATAAACTTCCATGTGTAGGTATGTACAAGAATCCAACAGAGATGGCCCATCTCAAACATTAAAAGGAGAAAAGCCTCAGACTGCACAGACATCAAACACCCCCCCCCCCCGTGGATCCTACTTGTAACACTGTTTATAATGAGTCCTAATGAAACTTACCTTCTAGTGAGCACAAAGTTTTAATTAGACTTTCTTACCTCCCCTCATAGAACAGGAGGAATATGATGATGATAAGTCATTCTCTAACTGTAATTTGGAGCCAACTGTTAAGAGTAATCTCTTATAAACCAGTAAAACTGACTTCTTTGAATTGACTAATAGACATAGGAACTGGAAAAGGATTATTCTCTATTCAGAACCAAAAAATATAATAAAGCCTCCTTAAGCTGTGCATTTAAGCAAAAATATATTAATACAGAGAGCTCTGATATCAGCAATGTTTTATCTATCTACCAGGGGGATGTTGGCCAGGGGATCCAAGACCCCCCAAAGGTAAAGGCTCCTGCCTTAAACGGGATACCTGGAAGAAGTGAGGCGATAGGCCTGCCTGTCGGAAGACCTATGTAAGCATGGGAAAGATGCTATTGAGTACAGCACTTGCAAGTGTACAGTTGGTCTCTGGAATACCAGAGAGTTTATCCAAAGGCCACTAAACCAATAAAGCAAATATAAAAAAAACAAGACTCCTCCATCAGCACCAGCTACACCTCACCTGCCTGTAAAATACTGTGCAGCAGTGGGCAGCATATATCTGGCATTATATCCCAAATCTATTGGCTATTAGCTCTCTCCTTGGAGGAATACCCATGGCTGATGCTACAAAGCTACCTCTCGTGGTAAGAGATGTTTATAAGCCACAGTAAGACCCTGTCATATTCCAGAGAAACGTAATTCATTTATTAACCACCATCCCCACACTGTGTCTTACCAAAGTAACCTACCATAACAATTATAACTGTTTAAATACCTATAATATCTAATTTGCTTGTGTTTCATTAGTGGGATTGAAGGTTTTTCCTGGACAAACTATCGCCCATGAAAGGAAACGCCATGAATTGACCAGAAGCCAAAATGACAGCTCCAGGAAAGTAGACTTTTTGCTTCTCATCCACCTTGTGCCCTTTTCTAAGCCTAGGGAACAATCTGTGGAAGAGGGGACATGGTAGAAGGTAAGGGCTGCAATTGGGGTGAATCCAAACTACAGCAATATAGCTGGACACTTACTTTGATCAACTTGATGTACATACAAGCCCCTGCCCCCACTGGATGGGGGACCTTGGGCTGTGTGGGTTTGGGCACAACTGCTTGCAAATTGGTTTTACACAAAGGATGCTGGTACTCAAAATTACACTTATGTTAAAAAATGAAAAGAAAAGAATAATAGAAAAAAAGAGCATAGTTGTTTTCAGATCATGGAAAATATAACAGTATATTGCTCAGTTTTCCTTAACAACTAGGTACTTGGTACTAGCATCCACAGATGAGGAACACCACTCATCTTTTTTTTTTCTGAACGTTGTTACTTCACTTAACATAAAGTCTTCTAGTTTCATCATTCATCTGAAAATTCATTGAATTTATGATGCATCTTTCCTTACCACTACATAGAATCCTATTGTGTAGATGTCCACATTTTCTCTATCCAATAGGGTTGAGGGCACTTGGGTTGGTTCCAGTTCTTCACTGTTGTGAAGAGAGCTGCAGTAAACATGGCTGTACATGTATCTCTGCAGTAGGAAGGGTCTGGTGGATATATACCCAGAAGTGGTATGGCTGGGCCAGGTGGTAGTCTTTTTCAGTCTTTTAAGGGTTGTCCACACTGCCTTCCATAGTGATTGTACAAGTCTGCATTCCCACTAGCAGTGGATGAGTGTTTTTCACCTTTTTATTTTCTTTTTTTTTTTCTTGATCCTAGACAGCCTTAGAGGATAGAGGTGATACCTTAAAGTGGGTTTTAATTTCATTTTCTTATTTATTTGCGATGTTGAACACTTTTTAAGATGTTTCTCAGCCATCTCTATTCCTTCACTTGTGAATCTCGTTCAGCTCTTTGCTCCACTTTTGAATGAGTCATTTATTTCTCACTTCTTTGTTTTTTTTGAGTAGTTTATTCTGGAAGTTATGCTCTGTCAAGATGTATCAGCAGTGAAGGTTTTCCTCCACTCTGTGGGTTTTCTTTCTTGTTATTTTTGTTTCTTTTGCTACAGAAACTTTTGAGTTTAATAAGTTCCCATTTGTCAACAGTTGATTTTTCACAAGCTCTGTCTATTTAAAAATCTTTCTATGCCTTGTTTTGTAGTCAGCTGCCAACTTTTTCTTCTATCACCTTCAGAGGTTTTGGGTTTCACATTGAGTCTTTGATCCATTTGGAGTTGATTTTGTACAGGAGAGAGGTAGGGTTAATTTTATTTTTCTAACAAGTGGTGACCAGTTTTTGCCAATTGCCATTTCTAAGATGCTGTTCTTTCCTCCTTTGAGTCTTTTGGCCCCTTGCCAAATATGAGTTGGCTGAAATTGTATGTGCTCAAGATTTGGATTCAGTTTTGTTCATTGGTTACAGGTCTGTTTTTTTTGCCAGAACCAGGAAAGTTGAAAGAGATGCAATTTTATGTACTGTAGGATTTTAATATATAGTATGTTTTATATTATATTATTAAGATCAGATCCCAGTCACAGAAACTTAAAGTTCATGCTTTAAAATGATGTGTTTGTGTGTCGAGCTGACAGAGGATAAATTATTTTAGTTGGCCTCAGCTGTCAACTGGACACAGCATAGATTCATTGGAAAAACTCTCAACAGAGGCATTTCCCTGATTAGATCGGCCTGTAAACATTACTATGAGGAATTCTCTTGATGTATGATTCATGTGGAAAAGTCCAGACCACTATGGTAAACAAGATATCTCAGCAAGTGTCACGTAGCTGTGTATGAAGGACACCTGAGCATGAGCTTGGAGGGAAGCCAGATTGAGCTGCCAAACAGTTCACCCAAGGTTCCTGGTTCCAAGCATCTGCTCTGAGCTCTACCCTGATACCCCTCCATAATGAACTCAGACCCTGACCTGGGAGTGTAAGACCATTTAAGACCATTTCTTATTTATTTCCAAATAATATCATTTCTCCTCAAGTGGGTTTTGTTCAGATTGTTATGTAATAGCAACAGAAACATAAGTGGAGCAGAGAAACTGTGACATAATTATTGTGCTTTTAGTAAATTATTCTGGTAATGGTGCAAAATACAGAAAGAAAACAGGATTTATAAAAAGCCACTCTAGGTCTTTTTTCTTGTTGTATTTATCTACCCCAATTCCACATGCTCATGTGACTATTGTCAAATTCCTCTGTAGATTACATTGTACAGGGTTTTCATAATTTACAACATTTTGAGTAAAGAATAACCATTTATTAAAATACTACATGCTGACATGTGGTTGATTCTGCTTTCCCTTAGTTCCATTGGTCTTCTTTATAAACTGTCAAGCACAGGAAAAAAATTCCTTGGTTTTTCCAATGTGTTTAGTTCAATAATACAGTAAATTGTGACAAGAATTAAAAAAAAAATAACCTGGTCCATTGAGAAGACTAAAACCACACTTAAGAAGCCAAAGAATCTTGTCCATTATTATGCACAGTACTCAGACTGGGTTCATTTGCTCCAAAGAAATTTTGGCCCAGACCATAAATCCATACAGATTTTTATAGGATTTTTAAAAAATCATTCATTAGCAGAAATTATACTGTGTATTTAAGACTTGTAGCATAGAAATACTTGTGCCCCTTAGGCATTTGAACATTCAGTATTTTACAAAATCAAGTGTTACAGGCATGTATGTGTGTGTGTGTGGGGGGTTGTGACATTCCCTGGTAACATCATATATTGCTAGTACCTATACAATCTTAGCTATTTTCACAAATACAACACATTATAGCAGGTTCTTCCTCAAGGCAACTGCAAAAGGCATCACTCTTCAAGGTGTTCAAAGACTGTGGATTTGTTGGTTTATCTGTCTTGTGCTATGACATCTTAAAAAGAGAATGTTCTTTCTTATAGCTTTTAAATACAAACCTAAAGTAGAAGCCTTTTAGCTTAAAAGGCTAAAATCATAAAAACACTGTTACCAAGTTTTAACAGTTATTCCTACATATATCAACAAGAATACTTTGTATAATGCTTATTAATAGGGATACATAGATTTCTTATCAAGTACATGTGTCAATAGTTTTTCATCTACCATACAGAATATAATTATATTCTGTTCAGGGTTCATTAGTTCCACGTTAAGTTAAATTTTTTCCCATCAAATTTATTACCCAATTTTATCTCTTTTGAGATTTTAAGATATTTTTTGAGGCATTCTCACTTTATAGAATAGAAGAGCCTTGAACTCACAATCCTCCTGTTTCATGTTTGATGGACAACAGGCACAGAACATGCAAGAAACAAAAGGCAATATAACTATATAAATCGTCTTCTGTCTTTGTGATCAAGCCTTTCCCAAGTTGTTAAGAGAACTAATAATCTCTCCTTAGACATTAGAAATAAAATAATCTGGCCACCAAGTGTTGGTTTAGTCTTTAAGGGACAGTACTACTCTCACAGAGGACCTGTGTTCAGTTACCACAACTTGTGTCAGCCTGCTCAAACAACCTGTAACTCCATCTTCAAGGGATATATCACCTCCTGACCTCAGTGGGCTCCCACACATGCCATGCATAACCACATACGAATAAATAAAAATAAGAATACTTTATAGTACTTCTTAACTGGTTGTGGTGGCAATCCGGCACATTAATCCTAGTATTCAGGAGGCAGAGACAAGCAGATATTTGTGAGATCAAAGCCAGCTTGGTATATATACTGAGTTCTAGGCCAGCTATGGCTACAGGGAGACCCCTTTGCAAACACACACACACACACACACACACACACACACACACACACACACAAAGCTTCCAAGCATTTTGAAGTTTGACTTGTTAGAGCAGTTAAGGTATGTGATAGTTATACCAGTCTTCAAATGTGTTAAAAGTGCTTTAGAAACCAGCGTATAGAAATATAATACAGCAGTTGATTTTGGCAAAAGACTTTAAAGTTATATATTTCTCTTAGAGTAAATTTTACATTAAAAAATGTGTTCCAGGTCAGCTGGGGTTATAGGGAGACACTGCCTCAAAAAAGACAAAAAATAAATAAATAAAAAATTAAAATGTGTGAACGATAAATGAGAACAAGTGACACTTTGCTCCATGGTAATATTAATTAATGCAAATTATGGTACAGCAATTTCCTCTGAATAGAAACACTCTTTCCAGGAAGGGTAGGGAATGCTCATGACAATTAGGAGATTAAATAAATAAATAAATAAATAAATAAATAAATAAATACATAAATCTCCATGATTGGGAAAGTTGAAAGATTCTAAAATGCCAACCTTGGCTTTAAGAGGCAGAAACAATTGCAGGAAGAGGAAAATGAGCAGCAGTTGCCTAGAGATATTCAGAGATGTTAAGCTGTCTAAAAATTGTGCAGGAAGAGAGGCGATAAGGCCCTGCTGTTGAAGACCTCATATAAACATGGGAAAGATGTATGGAGACCGCACTTGCAAGTATACAGATGCTCTCTGGAATGCCAGAGAGTGTTACCAAAGGCCACTAAACCAATAAAGCAAATATAGGTCTCCTTGAGTCTAGAAAGACTCCTCCGTCAGCACCAGCTACACCTCATCTGCCTGGAAATACTGTGCAGCAGTGGCAGCCATATGTCTGTATATGCCAAATCTAATTGGCTATTAGCTCTCTCCTTGAAGGAATAACCCACGGCTGATGCCACAAGCTTACATCCAGTAATGGTTAGGAGATGTTATAAACCACATGAAGACCCTGTCATACTTAACAGAAGAAAATGTAATTCATGGATTAACATACCATCCAAACATCTGTGTCTATACCACAGTAACCTACCATAACAATTAGTACTGTTTAAATACCTATATATCTAATTGTGTGTCCTTCATTAGTAGGATCGAAAGGCTATATATTATACTGTTTAAATACCTATATATCTAATTGCATGTGCTTCATTAGTAGGATCGAAAGGTTATGCCTGGACAAGCTGCCAGCTTTTGACTAGAATTGACTAGAGACCAAGACAACATCTCCAGAGAAAGTAGACTATTTTGCTTCTCATCCACCTGTGCCCCTTTTCTAAGCCTAGGGAACAATCTGTGGAAGAGGGGGCACTGTAGAATGTAAGGGCTGCGATTGGGGTGAATGGTGAAACTACAACAATATAGAATGGACACTCATTTGATCAACTTGATTGAACATACAAGCCCCCCTGATGGATGGTGGGATCCATGAGCTGTGTGGGTTTGGGAACAACTGCTTGCAAATTGGTTTTACATGAAGGATGCTTGTACTCACAAATTATCACTTATTGTTAAAAAAATGAAAACAAAACAAAACAAAAAAAGCAAGAAAGATGCAGAAAAGACAGAGGCAGAATGCATGATCTGGGATGGGTAGGGGTGGGGATGGGGGGAAGGGAAGGGGATATATGCCTGAACTGAATTGGAAATGTGTATGGAATACATAAAGCCATCAATAAACAAAAACAATTAAAAAAATAAAAATAAAATAGTATTTTCTTTTAAGGCACAGACATTTTAAAGTTTGAGGCAGAATCAGTTTGGATCCCATCTTATCTGTAACATCATTATCAGTCATATTGGGCATCATTCTAAGCATTCACTCCTGATCATTAGTGGCTTACTTGTCTTATATCTCATCTGTTTATAGCAATTGGCAAAAAAGTTTTTAGTTATAATAACTATAGTAGGTCATGTGCTTTGTCATCAACTTTGGCTAAATAATGGATTCTGCTTCTTTTTTTTTTTTTTTTTTTTTTTTTATTCTGTGTATGAGTGTACTGTACTGCACTGTAGGTTTGGACACCCGTGTCGTGCAATGCCGCTGGAGGTCAGAAGAGGGTCTCGGATTCCCTGGAGCTGGGAGTTCGCCTGGAATAAGGGAGAGTTTCAGACGGCTCTCGGCCGCCATGTGGGTGCTGGGGATCGAACCCGGGTCCTCTGTAAGAGCGGTCGGCGCTCTTAACCGCTAGGCCATCTCTCCAGCCCCGGATTCTGCTTCTTAAAAAAAATAAAATAAAATAAAAATTGTGCAACAGATTGCAATTCTCATGAGTCAGCACCAATGTCACAATGGATTTTTCATTGATGCAGATGCTTTTTTGAGTTATCTCTGTCCTGTTAGCAACCCTTCTTCCATACTACTGTGAGTAATCACAATAAAATCACATTTGTTCAACAAGATGGACTTTGGTTCAACCAGTACTTTGATTTATTGCAGTTTCACTTTCTAGGGTGAGGAGTCCATGTGTTTGTGAGCTGTGCCTCCCCAGGTAAAATCACTCACATAACACATGATCGACTATATAGAATCAGAAACTGTTTGATTAATGTTGGCAACTAAATTTGGACTTCACATACTCATAAAACTCTTAATAAACCAACTTAATAATAAGTAACTTTCAGGGCTGGAGAGATGGCCTCGTGGTTAAGAGCGCCTACTGCTCTTGCAGAGGACCGGGGTTTGATCCCCAGCACCCACATGGTGGCTGAGAACTGTCTGTAACTCCAACTCCAAGAGAACTCCAGTTCTAGGGGAATCTGACACCCTCTTCTGACCTCCGCAGCATTGCACAACACGGGTGCACAAACCTACATGCAGACAGTACATTCATAAACATAAATTAAAATAATAATAATAAGTAACTTTCTAGCAATAATTTATTGTTACATAAATATTTAGAAATAATGTTTTACAGGTTTAAAAAGCCATTTCTATCTTTCTTGCAATAACAATTCTGTATGTAGAAAGTTGTATGGCAACAACATAAGGACTCTGTCAAAGAACAGACTGATATAGTTAAATTCTACTCAAAACAATAAAACTTTGCAGAGAAAAACTTTTAAAAGACTGAGAGGAAGATACAGGAATTGTATGGCAGAATGCATGATCTGGGTGGGGGGAAGGGAAAGGGGAATAGGTCTAAATTGAACTGAAAAAATGGTGTCTGAAATACAAAAACATCAAGTAAAAAAAAAAGTTATGTGGAAAAGAGAAACAAAGATTTGAAGAGGCCATTTGTCTGACAATCTTTCAATTTCCAACAAGTGCATTTTAAAGGACTAAAAGACAAAAGGGAAGTTTTGTGTTCTTGGTCTTCCAAGGAAAGGTTTCTCCATGAAGAGAATCTAAATCAATGTAATTTCCAATTCATGTCTTTGGCATTGGGTTTGACTGGCCACAATCTTGAACTTCCAGAGGTATTTTCTTTCTTTCTAAGGAGCCATGTCAGGGTAATTTATGCAACATGAAGGTAAATCACCATTCCCTACTCAAGCCCTCTACCCATGCATAAGAATCCCATTTGCCTTCAGGGTTCCCTACAAGACATAGGTGTAGGAAAAGACTTTCTAAGTCAGACAGCAGCTGCACAGGAAATAAGGTCAACAGTGGAAAAATGGGACCTCATAAAACTCAAAAGATTCTCTACAGTGAAAGAAACAATCAAGGAGGTGAACAGAAAACCCAAAGAGAGGGAGGAAATCTTTACCAGTGACACATCTGACAGAGCATTAACATCAAGAAATATAAACTCCTCAAAAAACAAAGAAGTAAGAATACAAATGACCTACTCAAAAGATGGAGTAAAGAGCTGAACAGTCTTCACCAGTGAGGAATTAAAGATGGCTGAGAAACATCTTAAAAACTGTTCAACATCATTAATAATTAAGTTAATGCAAATTAAAGCCACTCTCGTATATCATCTCACTCCAATATGGCTAGCTAAGATCAAGAAAACAAAAGATAACAGATGCTGGAGAGGTTGTGGGGAAAAGGGAACACTCATCCACTGCTGGTGGGAATGTAAACTTGTACAACCACTATGGAAAACAGAGTGGAGAATCCTTAAAAGACTCAGAATGAGCCTACCACCTGACCCAGTCATACCACTCCTGGGTATATACGCCAAAGACTCATCCTACTGCAAAGATACATGAACATCCTTGTTTATTGCAACTGTATTCCCAATAGTGAAGAACTGGAACCAACCCAAATGCCCCTCAACAGACGAGTGGATGACAAAAATGTGGTACATCAACACAATGGAGTACTATTCAGAGGTAAAGAAAGATGGCATTATGAACTTTGCAGGTAAATGGATGGAGCTTGAAGTCATTATGCTGAGTGAAGTAACACAGACTCAGAAAGTCAAGGGGAGAATGGTATCCCTCATTTGTGGATGCTAACACCAAATCCCCCAGATGAAAGGCAAGTTGAATGACATTATGGTTATATTTCTGTTTATCTGAAAGCAACTATGTTGTTACAATGTGAATCTCTCAATGGGCTCTAGAATCCACCTACCAATTTTTTTCAGATTCTGTAATTACTGTATATGGGTGGAGAGTATGTATCCATATTTTAGAGTAATATAAAATTAATGGAGGAAAATGTGAATTCCTAAGCATTAAAAAAAAGACTGAGAGAAAAATGCAGGACAACTATGGCAGAATCATTACCTGGGGTGGAGTGGGGTGGGGTGCAGGGAGGGGAAAGGGGAATATGTCTGAATTGAATTGAAAAATGATGTATGAAATACACAAAACATCAATAAAAATGTAATATAAAAGAATTCCATTTGCACCCATCAGTCTTACTCCAAATCTGTTGTGCCTGTATTGAATGATTCTGTTCTCTAGTCTAATTGTCTTTCTAACTTACCAACTTTCATTAGGAGTCTCAGAATCCAGAGACACAATTCCTCTAGAACTTGAGAATTTATAGGAGGGATACCTGTAGACACCAGGACTTCTGGATTATGTGTGATTTCTTTCACTCTTTGATATCTCTTTATCTTATTGATATTCTGCTGACTCAAGCTTTGGCAGGAACAGTAGTGTTTCTCTGTCTTTATTCCTAAGTGCTGCTAAGTACTCTGTGTCACACATAAAATCCAATCTAAAGAAAAAGTTCCAGAGATTATACATGGGTTCCAAAGCCCTTTAGTGTGAAGATGCCCTGTGGAATCTACCAGAATGATTTGAAAAATAAGATCCATTCACTACAATGTCTTTTGCTCCTTTTGCCTCTGACAAAAGGTATGAATGGATTTTTTTTTTAGGTTGGACCCATGAAATTGATAAGCACACAAATATAGAATTTTCATAGTATGAACAGTTAAAATATGTAAATGAATATAAGATGATTGAGCTATTTAATATGTTCATAAAAATACATATTAAAAATGTTCTGAAATTTGTACAAAGTACAAATACTTTAGAATTATCAGATAACTTTTAATTCCATTAGAGTTTACTCCATAGAAATTCTTTGTACCAGGTGTGGTGGTGCATGCCTGCCTTTAATCCTAGCACTCAGGAGGCGGAGGCAGACAGATCTTTGTGAGTTCACGGCTAGCCTGGTCTACAGGCCAACTGGGCGTACAGGGAGACCCTGTCTCGAAAAGAACCAAAAAAAAAAAAAAAAAAAAAAAAAAAAGTCTTTAAGTCTTTTCTTTAGACACCACAATATTATTTGTTCATTCACTCTTTCATTCATTCATTCATTCATTCCCTGGTTTCTTTTATGGTACTGAGGCTAGAAACTAGCGTTTTGTTTGTGCTAGGCAAGACTACCAGTGAACTTCTATCCTCAGCCATTTATTGTTTTAGAAAAGATCTTATTACATAACAATGGCTGGTCAGGGGCTCTTGATGGTCTGCTTTTGCTTGCTGATTCCTGGGACAATGGACATGTGCCAGCACACCCGGTATCCTAGCAATTTTCTTGGTTCATATCCTGCTGCATTATATTTGAAGACCTCACATGGATTGGCTGGGCATCTCAACACATAATCTTCAGCACCATCCAAATGCCCTCATGAAACATCTTCCTTAAGGCTTAGAAACTAGCACATTACCAGTAAGCCCATCAGACAAATCTGATATTCTCAGCCTTAGTGGTTTGAATGAGAATGTCCACCATAAGCTAACAAGAATTTGGATATTTTATACTGTTAGTCACTGCTTTGGCAGGTTTTTCAAGGTGCAGAATTGATGGAGGAAACATATCATTGGGAGCGGGCTTAGACAGTTCGTTCGTTTGTTTGTTTGTTTGTTTGTTTGTTTACCAAGGGAGGGCAGGAAAACCGTCTAGTTCTTAAGCCTATCTGGAATTTGAGTTCCCCTATGCTCTCATTGCCTGCCCATAGATGCAATTGTTCTGTTTTCTGATCCATCTATCCTCTCTCACCATGCCTCGGCCACCATTATGAACACTTAGCCCTTCTGAACTATAACCCAAACAAATAGTTCTTTCTAAAATTTCCATGGCCATGCTGTATTATCACAGCAGCAGCAAAGGGTGACTGATATAGAAGTTAGTATCAGAAACTGGGCTGTTCTTATGAAGAACTTGACCATATGGGTGTTGGGAAGATTGTGGAAGACTTTGGAAGTTTGGAGTAGAAAAGTGATTGAATGTTATAAGCAGAGTTTAACATGCAATTCCAGTAGGAATGTGGAAGATAATAGTACTGAGAGAAAGGTAGTTCCTGAGGGAAATAATCACTTAAGCAGCAAGTAGGATATTTTGGCAAGAGTCTAGTTGTCATCCGCCCACATCCCAAGTGGTTGCCTAAGGCTAAGTTGAAAAATAATAGACTAATTTATTTGAAAAAATTTCAATACAGCCTGAAGGAGAAATGGGGCCATGGCTACTAAAGGTGAATATTCTTCAAATATACAGTGAAAAGGAGCAAGTGGACCAGAATGTAAATTTGGATTAAAAAATAGCACTAGGAGGCAGAAGCAGGTGGATCTCTGTGACATCAAGGGCAGGATGGTCCACATACTGACATCCAGGAGAGCTAAGCCTAAGGAAAAACTGTCAAAAATTAAAAAAAAGAGCACTAGCAAGATTAAAATAAGAGACAATGCATGTTAAAAAATTAAAAGTGAAGCCAAGGCATGATAATAAAATTGGAGTCATTAAGGAAAGGCCTAGAGATTGGCAATTAAAGAAAGGAAAATACCTTCAGTGTAAAACCCCATCCAGCTAAATTTCCATGAGAAAGGAAAAAAAAATGTCTATGGAGTTCTCTCCTAGAAAACTGCAACTCACAAAATCTGCTGCTAAATGTGGATGAAGCAGGGAAGGGTCTATCCCAAACTGGCAGCCAAATCTGGCAGGGTCATTCACGTTGTGCCAGATACAGAAACATGAAAGATGCAAAAATGAAGGTGTCACCTTCGTTTTTCTTCTTTAGTTTTAGAGAGCTTCTGAGGCCTGGCAGTGTGTTGCACCAGAGTCCATGAATAAAGAAGATCTTGATGGGTCAAGAAGCCCAGATAGGCCTTTGGGTGAAGCTGCAAAGCTGAAGCCTATTCGACAGTGGAGACTCTCAAAAAACAGTGCAGTTTCTAGAGCTCTGAGCCATCTGCCAAGGAAAGCTCCATTCAGGGAGTGTTACCAGCCCAAGGGAGAGATTTATGTTGTATTCATCAAAGCTGGAGAGACTGAGCTATCTACACCCTCTGGAAATAAATCCCAGAAGTCAAACCTGGAACTACTGGATTTAGTGATTCCCCTGCAGGTGTTGGCTCTTGTTTTGACAGTTGTTTCTTCACTATGCCCACATTCCTCTCTTTTGGAATGGGAATGTGTATTCAGTTTCACTCTATGTTGGAAGTATATAATTTATCTTTTGATTTTACAGGGGCTTTCACTTAAGAGATTGCCTTGAGTATCAGAAAAGACATGGACTCTGGACATTGAATAGTATTGAGACTGGTAAAGACTATTGGGGCTTTTGAAGGTGTACTAAATTTATTTTGCATTTCATGTCATCATGAACCTATGGGAGCCATGAAGTAGAATGTGATGGTTTGACTAAGAATATCTCCCACAGGCTCTAAGCATTTGAACACTTGTTCTACAGTTTCTGGTGCAATTTGTAGAGGGAGAGTCATGGTGCTATTAGGGGATGTAACTAGCTGAAGGAAGCACATCACTGTGTGCTGCCTTTGAGATTCTTAAGCTTTGCTAGATCTCCTGTCTCTGTTTCTGATGCTTGCTTGATGATTTGATCACTCTGCTTTCTACTCTGGCTACTTCTGTCAGCATGTAATGCTTTGCCTCTTCCTCCATTATGGACTCAAATCTCTTTGAAATCATAAGTCAAATAAACTCTTCCTTCTATAAATTACCTTGGTCATGGTGTTTTATCACAGGAATAGAAAAGTAACTAACACAAAAATCCTCTTAGAGATCAGTGATCAGGAAACAAGTTGTGAGTATGTACAGCATCATTCAGAAGAGCATAGGTGCTATGTGTGCATCCATTTGTGGGATCTCATAGGATTTTTGCCTAACAGAAAAGTGTAAAACTCTAGGAAGGTCAATGCAGAATCTTTAATGAGCAAGCTGTGAGGCTTGAGCCACTCCCAACAAATTAAAAAGAAGTATATCTCTCTGACATGCATATAGTAAGAAACTAAATAATACATTCATTAGTTACCCATGTCATTTAAATAATGGATTGGGTTTGGGCACAAAGAGATAGGAATTCCTTAAAGAACAAGGTGCTTACGTTGTCTTTTAAAGAGAAATCTCCACAATCTACTTAAGCATCATTTGAAATCAGCAGTTCAAAAATGGACATGTACAGAAGATAGCTCATCTATTCAATGACCTTTTGACAACATAAGCTCAATATCTCCTTTTCAGACCATGGCTCTTCCTAAAGAAATGCCAACCTTTGTTTTCTGGCCTAGATTTTCACTATGTATTTCAAGCTACATGATGATAAGCCATGATGACTAAATCTACCTGTGAAAGTGTATTCTAGCATCTCTGCCTGTCCGGTAAGTACTCTACCTCCAACCAATAGCGGTCTGAATAAAATGAAGAATACTGAGCAGCCGCATTTTTTACAATCCTACCTCCTAACTATAGAAACAATATGACCAGATGACTACTGGTCCTTCTGATACGTCCTTTCTCAACAGTAAACTTTATCCCTTAGAAATAAGAGAAAATGTTCACCTTTTCTTAAGTTACTTTTTCACATATACTGTCATAACAATGAGCCCAGTAACTAACACAAGACTTTATAATAATCATGGGTAAATAAAAATTTCTTCAAATGATAAATGCTATCAATAAGCCTTTTCCTCTAGAAAAGATAGACCCAAAGACATAAAATTCTAGACAACTTTTATTATTCATCAAAAACATAAACAAGTAAACAAGCAAATGTATCAACAAACTATCATGTTGGGGTTGTGAGAAAGATAATCCCCAGATATACTGTATTATTCGTGCCGAGCAATTTGTTGTGAACTAAGAAAATTCTTTTTTCTGGAATTCTTATTTTCCTTTTAAAATGTTTAATTTATTATTTTTATTTTATGTGCATTTTATTCATATATTACATACATGAATTGCCTGAATGTAAGTAAGAGCACTTGTGTCCTGCAGTGCCTGTGGAGGTCAGAAGAGGACAACAGATTCCCTGGAACTAGAGTTACAAAGATAGTTGCTCAACCATCATGTTTGTGCTAGGATTCGAACTCAGGTTCTCTTCAAGAGCTGTCAGTGTTCTTAACCACCTAGCTAATTCTCCAGCTCCTAGAATTCTTATTTTCATCAAGATAAACCTACAAAAGAGAATTTATTGCTTTTAGTCCCTACCCTGAAACCCCTGGTCTTTTGCTAAAGATTTGACAATATACAACACCTGGATAGACTTCAATAACAAACAGTGTATATTGGGCCCATTCTATTCCAAGGAGTCTATGTTAAGGACTCCCCACCATTTTCCATAAAAATATCTGTAAGCAATCAACATTTTCTACATTCATTCCTTCACCCATTCTAAAGATGGAATAGAAATTATTAGCTTTCAAATAGTACTAAGTATGTTAGCAGTCACTCTCATCTGAGTTTCATCTTTTGTCAGGTAAAAAATTGTGTACCTTTTCACTTATTTAATATTTGTCATTTTACACCAACTGTCCTTCAGATGGTAGAGGAAAAATTCACTTTACTAGATAATCAACATATGAAGAAATAATAACATAACAAAATAAAGACATGGATTTCCAAAATCCATATTATCAGTAGCTGGAAAAGATGGAACCCAGATCTGTATGTATCCCAAACCCTGCATTTCTTTCTTCTTAGTGTGACCTTTTCAAATATTAAGCTGCTATCAGAGACATTTGCCTGCATCCTTTCCTACTTTATTTTTCTGCAAATCTACTTTATTGAGCCTCTTGTTAGTAGATAGCTTCCTCATGTAGGCATTCTTTGTCTCATTTTCTACTGTTTTCTTTTACAAAGAAATTTTTCCTCCTTTTCCTTTTGCCCCAATCTGTTGACTCCTCTTGTCCATTTTAGCTTTAACCCTCTGTCCCTAACAACTATGACACTTTCGAAGCTCTGATCAATCTGTGAAGCTCAGCAGGGAATACTGCTTATCTGAGCATTTCATAAGAAAGTAGAAACTTGCATTTGAATACCCAAATCTATCCCTCTGCATGCCTCGCTTGGCTCATTACCCTTTTTTTAAAAAAAAGTTCTTCCTTGTAAGTTTCCCACTAGGTGATTATGAAAAGAATTAAGTGATGTGAATTTCTTAATCAATTTCATACTGTGAAGATCAGCAAGTTATAACTGAAAGAGAGGTTTAAGGAAATTAATACCCTATCTACTTTGAACCTTTGTCTGTATCCACCAGACAAGCTTGGATTCTCAAAGCTGTTGGGAAAATAATTAAAAAAAAAAAAAACAATAAATTAATGGATAAAAACATTAGTGCTAGCTATAGACACCTTTCAAATTCTAGTCACTGGGAGAGCTTCATTGGGGATTAGACTTGCTCTGAAGTACTTGGCTTCAAAAAGATAATACCCCTGCAAGTGTATAATGCCCTACTATGTGTCAAGTACTTGATATTTAAAACTTCTCATGGCTGTGTGTCTTGGTGAGTCATTTTTCTCCCTAAGTGAAAAATCAGGATACATAAAGACACTTCCCTGGGTGTCTTGTCACGCAGCAGATGGGCATTAGAATGGATATTTGAAAATCTCTATATGTGAATTCAGCTTCCCACAGAGCTATTCTGTTCCTCCTAGATAAGTAAAGCATTAGATTGATCAGAAATTTTAAGAGCAAAGAATTCCTCTAAAACTAGAGACAACAATTTATCCCATACCTGGAATAGTCCCAGGTTATTATTTGCGTATAGATCAAAAATTAGAGAATTTCTGATGTGAAGAAACACATGCCACTGAAGGATGGAGTTCTCTAGGGGAAGGGGGGGCACCTTAGAACCTCAGCTCACTCTTTAAATACCCATAAGAACTCAGATATATAGCTAAGTCTAAGCTGACTCTCCTGGAAAAAATACCTGCTACAGAGATGTACTCCACACAGTAGTTGAGAAGGAAAATTAATTTTAACTTCTTTGACCTAGTTAAATTTTCATTTTTAGCTTTCATCCAGCCAAGGATTCTTTGTCATATGGATGGCCTATTTCACAATTACTTTTTTAAATTTGAGAAGTCTGTCAAAAAGGTTAGTGATGACCAATAGAAAAGAGCATGTCTACATATCTGTCTGGAACAGTGTTTACTAATTTTAAATGTCCAAAGGCAACATCTATGTTGACTACAAACTTAGGTTTCCAAAAGTTATCATACAGTAGTCGATGGTTCTGATGACCCTTTGACCTGTGGTATGCATGGAAACCTTCCTGGCTAAAAGCTTGCTGGATCCAGAAAGGCCTTGTGAAGATAAGGTGTGATCTTTACAGTGAGGGTAGAATGACATCTTTAATGTGAGGGTAGGATGCCATTTTTACTGTGAGGGTAGAATGCCTGCCATCTTTAATACGAGGTTAGGATGTAATTTTCACTGTGAGGGCAGGATGCCTGCAATCTTTGCTGTGAGTGTAGGATGCTATCTTAACTGTGGAGCAATGTCCTTTCTCTGGCAATGTTTTGCTTTACGGTTGGGACCTAGCTACAGAGCAGACTATAAATTGACATGCTTATTAGCACATGCATATACAGAACACATTCTCAAATCCTCCCTTCCTCTATTTATGAAAATTATTTTCAGCCACAATTATGAATTGATATAGGTAATAATAATGGTTAGAGAAAGTGCAGACAGAGAACACTATCTTTCATTAAATTTTGTATATGTTGTGATGCCAGTAAAACAGAAAATAACCAAAGAAAAACAATAAATGATTTATTTGTAGTTCTGGTATATTGATATATCTGGTAAGAAATTATTATATATTTGTTATTTATAATAAATTATAAACAGGAAAATATTAAATAATATTCTAAGTGAAATTATGTTTTATTTCATAAAAGGAATAGTTAAGGGAACTTTAATTATTACAAATATTACATATGTATCCAGTAAAATATTCCAAATATGGACAGAAATACACACACACACACACAGAATAAAGAAAAAAATATTATAAATGAAAGTTGGCACATTGTTTGGTCTTTAAATTTTTAAGAACTAATAAAATATCATTATTCACTCAATATGGCAGAACTGAAATAATGATTTTTACTTCTTTGTTTTTATCATGAGTACCCTAGCATTATTTTTACCATTATCCTCAAATGCAGTAAAATTAGATGAAATCATTAGGAGAAAGCTAGTGTAACCCCGAACCTCTAAGGTTAACTCTGAAATGTATTTGCCTGTAGCTGAATTGTGGTGTGCAGTTTGAATTAGCTCCCAGGGTACTGTATTCATCTCACTCATGGCTTAACATAATTAACTAATTTATTATGTCATCGTTATGAAGATCAGAAATCAAAATCTGAGGTGTTTCCAACCGCATTGCCATAAGCTCTAGAGGAGCTCTACCTCACCCTCTTCGGCTTGTGCCTCCATTTTATCATCTTGGCCTCTGTTAAAATATCTTCACTTCTCTAAGTTTCCAACTCTTTGGGTCTAATAAATACACTTTCTACCAAATTTAAAGTTATCCAGTAATCCAGATGGTTTTATGTCAACACCCATAATAAAACAGTAGAAATACTTTTTTTTCTTGAAAAATAAAGCACTAGCCAGGCATGGTGGCGCATGCCTTTAATCCTAGCACTTGGGAGGCACAGACAGATCTTTGTGAGTTCAAGGCCAGTCTGGTCTACAGAGTGAGTTCCAGGACAGTTGGGGCTACAGGGAGACCCTGTCTCTAAAAGACCAAAAAAGAAAAAGAAAAAAGAATGAAAGAAAAATAAAGCACTATTCACAGAAGGAAGTAGGGCTTATGAATAAATTTTGGGAGCTTCTGTAACCTACTTCAGGAGGCAACGGAATAGCTCAGAGCTTACTGAAAAACTGTAGAACACAGTATTCATTAAAAGGTAAGCTTAGGGAAATATATCAGCAAGTTGTGAGTTTATATATGTTATTAAAACTCAATATTAACTGTAGTAATTATTAGGGAACTTACACCAGGAAGTTTCTTTGTTTCCTGGGAGAACCATTTAATTGTTGATGTTGCTTAAAATAATCTACACGTGGTTATAATGAAAACAGGTTTCTTGCTGGGTTTACTACGGTTTGCTATTCTTTTACTGTTAGTACTTAAGGCCCTTCTCCTCCATATCCCCTACTACCCATGACATGATACTAGAATCTAGTTTCCAGTCCCTTAGGTGGATATCAATTTCACCATAACTTAGGACATGACCCAGAGAGCTCATACAGGGTGCATTCCTTGGATTTATTCTAATCTTTGTTCTTCTATTTTCCCTGAATCACATTTTTCTCTTCCATCCTACAAAATCCATTCTGGAAGACAGAAAATAATACATAGATGGGATCAAATAAGACACAGCCATCTGAAACTGTTTTCTTCCAAAAATTTCCTATGTGCCAAAGTTAGCTTTCCTTTGGAGCCTAAGTGTTTCTACCCATATGGTCCACAAAGACACTTTCTTGCTTTATGTTCCGCATCCTTTCCCTAAGGCATACCCCACTTTAGGAACACTGATGTAGAAAATGAAAGTTTTTATCTAGGCCTTTTATGGGTTACTTACAATATTTTCCCATGAGAGGAACCAAGTCCATTCCCTTAAGGCTCGGTTATTTTCCAAGTTCTTCACTTGACCAGAACCTTAGGACATTTTTTTTCCCATAAGCTATAACTTTCAAAATTTGCTTAGTTAAAATTTGATTGAGTTGGACTGAGCAAGCCATGAATGATATCTAGTTTCATGACTAATTCCTAAGTCCATTGCAATACTAAATGAAAGAGACATCCGTGCTTGGTACTGTGGCCTCTCCTTAAACCAAACAACACTAAATCCCATTATTTTCTCAATACAGTCCCATCATGCAACATCTCAACTGACTTTCCATATTCTGACAATTAGAACACTGTAATGCAGAGTAACCCTATTTAAAAATGAACAGATCAAAGGATATCCTTGGGAAATCACAGTATTTGGGGGCTTTCTTGTCTTCTAATTTTTATTATTGCAACTTTAAATGTATATTTTTATTGAATTTTTGTGTTTCATATAAAATGTCTTAATGATTTTTATGTCTCTCCTATCCATACCCTCCCATAGCCTGACCACCAGATTTCATATATGCTGTCATATATGTTAAGCCCAACTGAGTCAGGTTAGTAAAATTTCATCCACTGGGGTCTATTTAGCTTAACTTGAGTCTCTCCCTTAAAGAAAATCAACATTCCCTCAACAGGCAATAATCAGATACTAGTAGTTCTTCAGCTAAGTTTGTGACCTCCTAGTTTATTTTTTTAAGAAACTTTTATATAAATTACTGAAATCTGAAATGAGGAATTTGCTTCTGTTTCATTATTTATATACCCCCAAGTGAACCAAATAAAATCTGCATGAGAATCCTGCTTCTTCCATTAAATTATAACTCCTATTTCACAATTGCATGGCTTGTGTTTGTCACAAAATTGCATTTACCTAAATTCTACTCTAAATAATGTTTTAAAGTTCTATATTGCCTTGAATATTATGCTTAAGAAAAGTATTTGTGACAACTTGAAATCAAGACTTTATCTTTCCTATGAGAAAGTTAAGTTTCTACTTTATAGGAGGGTAAAATTGATCTTATATTATCCTTTAAATTTTTTTTTCACAAAATATTGCTTTATGGGTACAATAAGAGTACTCAACTTTTAATTTGAGGAACAAGAAAGAATGTAGATATAGACCTGCTATTGTGAATAGCATTCTTTCTTAATAAATACTGTTCACAATACTCCAGAACCCCACAATAGTTGGGAAGCATAATTTGGAAATCAGTGAATTTTATTTAGTTGCATTTTGTACTATAAATAAAACAGAAAAGGAAAATATGTGCACTTGTTTTGTCAGCCATTAATTTACACTGTATTATCTCTTTTAAAATGACATAGTAAATCCTAGCACTTGGGAGGCAGAGGCAGGAAGATCTTTGTGAGTTCAAGGCCAGCCTGGTCTACAGAGTGAGTTCCAGGACAGCTGAAGACCAAGAAAAAAAAATGACACAGCAATTTAGAGAGATGTGAATCACACTAATTTTCTAGATGATAGTCACTATCTATAACATGCTGTTTTAGGTAAGGTAAGTCACTCTTGATACTGTTTGTTCATGTGTGATTTTAATTGCGTCCCCTCCAAATTTTCTGTAATTTTTATAAGAATGAGGACTGTGTTACAGATTTATCTGTTTGGTTTCTCAACATGGTACCAAAGCCTAGGACAAAAGCTTTGATACATAAGTAATGCTAAATAATTACATGAATAGGCAAACTTGTTAGTAATAGGCTAGAGAGTGATGACACTGAGAAGGAATTTTATTTCTAAAGGGAAACCTCACCAAAATTATTCTATGAAATTTTTGTTCATCAGCTTTCAGCAAAATTGCTTCATCTTTGTAAGTTGTGTTTCAGGATCATTGTTGTCAAAGGATGTGAAAATATATATCTGGCCTGATCTCTGACAGTTCTTTAATGATGACATTTTCCACCAGCCCCAGGAATCCTGTCATTAATCATGCAGTGCATTGCAACGCTCACCTGCTATATCTATAGGTTGTCAGCATCATTCATTTTTTTTTGCCTGATTGGGTCATGCTATTAAAACCCCGGGAGCCTTAAAGAGAGCTGTTTCAGCAGTAATGCATATTCTGATGTTCCCTCTGACTCCCACAGATGGGATAACTCTGCTAAACAGCTGTCTTCTAAATTTGACAGCATACAACATATATGATTATTTAAATATTTCATCAGATAACTATCGTGGTTAAAAGGGCATTCCCATTATCTGGGGTCAAACTGTTCAAGACCTTCATAAATGCTGTCTCATTGATTGATTCATATTAAAGGCCCTTGCATCTGATTGCATTCAGTTTGTGCACTCACATACTTCTTCCTATATAAAGCTCTGTTCATGGTTTAACATTCCAGAATTGAGATATGTTCCTCATTTCTGTCTATGTTATGAACATTCCCTACTTCTGGCTGTCGGGACTCATACCTCACCTTTAAAGGCTCTACCTAGTGAAGGAGACTTCCATCAAAGACCAACCACTGAATGCTTAGAGGAATGATTCTTTGTTAAGAAATTTTGAGCAGCCAATGAGAGAATGAGGACTGAAGAACAGGAATTTTTCTCTCTTTTTCCTGTATGCCTGCCCCCATGTCTGGATTTAATGAGACAATTTCCCTTATGGGTTGGCCTTCTCTCTTAAGCACCCACATTTTGGACTTGCAGATATATGCCATCATGTCCAAAACTAAGAACAGTTCTCTTGAAGTTAAATCTGCCAGGCCATTATGTCTGTGATCCTCAGCTTTTAAAATGCATGTTAATAAATCTAGTGCCCCTCTGGGTGTGATTTGGTTTAGAATCCTAGAAAATAAAAATTTCAAGAATTTCTCTTTTGCCCTTTACATTACCCAATGGTGATAGTGTATCACGTGATATTTAAGACTGTATTACAGGCTTTTGGTGATAATCTGTATATATTGTGTTTTCTCTCATTGTCACAAAATACCTGACATAAATATCCTAAAAATAAATTTATTTTATTCATCTACTGGTGGAGATCCATTTTGCCACTATCATTTGCCGAAGATGTTGCTTTACCTCCAATGATATTCTCAGTATCTTTGCCAAATATCAGGTGACTGAAATTATATGCACTCATGCTTAGGATTTCTATTATGTTCTCTTGATTTGTATGTCTGTTTTTGTGCCAATACCATGCTGTTTCTATGACTATATCTGTATAATATAGTTTGAGATTTGGTGTGATAATACTCTCCCCCACCCAGGCATTATTCTTTATGCTTAGGATTGCTTGGCCTATCCAAGGTCTTTGATGATTCCATATGAATTTTAAGATATATTTGTCTAAGATATAGATATAGTAAATGACTTTCTAAATGAGATATCAGTTGCTCAAGAATTAAGTTTAACATTTAACAAGTTGGACCCCATTAAACACAAAGTTTCTGTTCAGCAAACTAAACAACCAAGGAAATAAAGAGAAAACTTACAGAGTAGCAGAAAACCTTAACTAGTTACACATCAGATAGCAGATTAATATTTAGAATACACAAAGAATAAAAAAAATAAGAATCAAACAACAGTTTTACAAATTAAACAAATGATGGGCAATAGATCTTAACAGGTAATTCTCAAAATATCAAGTAAAAATGACTAAGAAACACTTTAAAACTTATTCAACTTTCTTAGTAATTAGGGAAATGCCAATCAAAACCATTTTAAGATTTCATCTTACACAGGTCAAAATGGCTAAGATTGAAAGAAGAAATAACACCAAATGCTAGTGAGGTTGTGGGGTAGGGGAAAGCTCATTCACTGCTGGTGGGATTTCAAACTCTTACAACCACTGTGGAAAGCAATATCAATAATCCTTAAGAAAATTCAAACTAATTCTACCATATGATTGAGTTTACCATTCCTTGGCATATACACAAATGACTCATCCTACTGAAGAAATGCTTTTGCATCCAATGTTGCTTTTGTCACAATAGCTAAGACACAGCCTTAATGCTTTTCAAATGTAAATTTGGTACATTCACAAAACTGACTTCTATTAAACAGTAAAAAAAGATGAAATCACTGAATTTTCAGGTAAATTAATGGAATAGAAACTTTTATACTAATTAACACAGGCTCAGAAAAACAAGCAAGTTATATTCTTTCTTTTGCAGATCTTAGAATCAAATACTTACATGTGGACATATATGCCAATGGAAATGCAGGAACTAGGAAAATAGAATGAAACCATAACTGTTAAGGGAAAGAACAAACTTGAAAGAAGGGGATAATAGGAAAAAGATGTTACCTAGGGTGAAAATGAGAACATTGTGATGTTAGCTGGAAAGGGAGAAAGGAGGTTTATACAAGGAACTATGTAGGTAAATGTACAAGAACCCAATATACTGAAAAATAAGAATGGCATAATGTAATATAACAAAATCTCAGGTAAATTAATAAAACATAAATATTCTAGTTTCCACTTCCAAAGGTTTCAGTCCATAGCACTTAGCTCTGTAGAATGTGAGCTCAACAACTGGTGAGGGTGAATGTGAGGAGCACGTGGCAAGGCCGATCAACCCATGGCGGAAAAGTATCAGAAAGCAGAGAATCAGTGATGAGTGAGATCCTTCAAAGGCAATCCCTCATGACTAACTTCATCCGCATAGTCCCCAACTCTTAATATTTCCATCATTTTCAATGTACTATTGCTATCCGGAGACCAAGACTTCGACATATGAACTTGTGGGGAACATTTCATATCCAAAGTATAACAGTGTGACATTATGTCTTGTTTTTTTTTTTTTTTTGATAAAAAGAATTTAGAAGGCTCCTTCCCACTGTTCTGGAAGGTGGAAGGAACAAATAGCTTCGACAGAAAACAAAAGCACTTGGTGCCTATAATCCAAAGGGGCGTTGACTGCAAGTTTACCTTAAGCTAACTGACCATTTTATATTAAAGCTTCATATAAATCATTGGGCCATTTCCTTGATAAAGTCCAAAGTAACTGAAGAGATAGATTTTTCTATCTTTGCAGATGTAATAAAACTTCAGGAAACAGAAATCTATTATTACATTAGAGAAAGAATCCAGCAAAATAAATGGAAAAATTACATCTTTGGTCTGAATTAGCCTTAGAAATAAGATCAGTACACAGGAAAGACTGAGCATCAGTATCCTAAGCCTAGGAAGGACCCTGAAAATCTGCTTCATGATGAATAATTATTATCTTTAGGAATGCCAAGATAGCTTTCATATATTGTTTTTCTTCTCTAATGTATACAATTGTGATTTTAAGGATAAATATCATAAATCTATAAATGATTTGGGGCTCTTCTAATAAATGTAGGATTGAGAGAGCCTCTGAACTATATATGCCATAAATGCAGACAAGGAAACTAGTTCACAAGCACACCTTCTCCCCATTATAAAGCCTTAGGCCTGCTTCCCTTAAGACTAGCTTTGGCATATGGAATTTAAAGTGCCTTTGCTGCAGGACTGACCCTAACCATAAATAAGAAAACAGTGACAGTACAATATAAAGTCCAGTATTCAAAAGGGCTTTGCAAATATGCTGGTCATTTGAAAGGATAAATCGCTTCCAACTGCAACATGGAATCAGTGCCGAGGTAACCTCATTTGAAGCATTTTCATCTCCAAAATATAAATACATTGAGTGTTTCTCTTAGAAATATGGCCAGGAAGTTCTTGTTCAAAGTTTTATTCATATAGTAAGCACAGCTAAGCTTGGCAGACATATTAATCCCTCTGGAATTCTTGGCTTGGAATGCAAATGTAAGGGACGCTTGCCTCCAGCACAACAATAAAATAGTTTTCTTCAAAAATATGCTCTCAACATTTGGCTCTATTTTATTGCCTCCTTCCTCTGCCTTCCATTGAAATCTCCACTTGATGAAAGTATGCATGATAAATTAAGTGTTGAAAATAAGGTTGTGAAATGAATTGTATTCTTCCCCAAATTATATTTATGTCTGACCTTTGTAGCTGTGGATGTGATTTTATTAGGATATACATTCTTTGTAGGTGCAGTCTACTTAAGTTGAGGTCAATTTCATTAGTATGGATCTTGTTCTAAAATAACTACGGTTTTTATTAGGATAGAAAGGTGAGATATGAAGGAGAGAAAAACATATGAAGATAGAGAGAGATGCAGTTAGAAGGCAGAGGACCCTGTGCAGATGGAGGCAGAGACTGGATTTATGCAGTCATAGTTGTGGATGCCCTCGCTTTCGGAAACTGGAAGAGATGAAGAAGATCCCTGCTCTGCGGGCTACAAAGTGATCATAGAAGATATATTAGTTTGGAGCACCTTACTAGAGATACCCTAATAAACTCACTCTAAAGATTAGTTGCTCTTGTTAACTAAAGAACCCAGAGAGTAGCTGCATCTACACTGATTTTTTTTTTTTTTTTTTTTTTTGGAGACAGGTCTCCCTTTAGTGTCAGCTGGCCTAGAGGTTGCAATATAGATCAGGCTGGCCTCGAACTCACAGAGGTCCACCTGCTTCTGCCTCCCAAGTGCTGGGATCAAAGGCATGCACCACTACTCTCAGCTTTACAGTTTTACAAGGTTGGCTGATTATAATTTTAATGATTGTAAAGAGGTGAGAATGTTGCAAATCCAGACCTAAATTATACTGGGCTATTTTATCCATTAAATAGCCATTTATGGCCAACCTCTGTGTGTGATCTAACATCCTGTTACTATTAGTTAAATCCATTTGGGATGTATGAACAAAAACCTAGTATACTCCAACCGATCAGCTAAGATGTCTTCCAATAACATCTGAGGCATGTAGCAGAGATTTTTCCTGATTGCTGTAAATCTGCCTACCTGATATTCTAACCAGTGCATCTAAAAGTATTTTGATTTACATTTTTCCTTGTTTTGTTACTATAGAAACTTGATTAAACTGTTACTACTTTGGAACATGAAATTTGGGATAACCTAAATCTAGGTCCATGAAACTCTGTTGCTCATATTTGGATCCAGAATAAACTGTCAGGGAGATGTCTGTTTTTATGTTGTCACTTCAGAAAAAAAACAAGGTGGAAAATTCCACAATATTTCTGACATTGAATATAAATGACTGCTTTTTAGGACATGAAAATTCCTTCTGACCTCTGGCAATGGACACTGCTTTGTGAAAGGAATGACTTGACTCATCCTGGTTCAAACTCCAGCTCAACTCTACACTAGCTGAACTATTTCAGTCCAGTGATTTCGCCACAATAAATTTGTTTCTTCTCTGAAAAAGTGAAAATAATACAGCTGCAGGTGCAGTGTGGTTTTGGTTTTCTTATTTGTTCTAGGATTGAAGGCGATAGCATATGTAAAACTCCTAACATATTAAACTTCCAGTGAATTTAAGTCCTTTCATTTTCTTTTTTTCTTTTTCCTCCTAGGCACACACCTTCTCAAAAACCAGCCATCAACTAATCCCCAATGTGTTCACAAAGATAATAGCTTCACATTTTATATATCCCAGAGATACCTGTAATTTAACAGACAACCCTTAAAGGCAGAAAAGCCCCTGAGGCCAAAGCAATGAATTCTAATAGAAACTTCAGACTATTTGATAGGCAGCAGACTTATTTATTTATTTTTTTGAATGGAAGATTTTGCAGAAGGCATTTGGACAACCTCGAAGGCCTCACTCGTGTGGTCATCCCCGCTTAGTAGCAATTCATTTTTAGATACACCAATTACTTGTCATATCTACTCTGTTGTTTCATTTCACACATTAGACATATGTTCCTTCATTTACTTATTCACTTAGCCAATTCAGTGATGTGGTGTTGTACATAATAGAGGGAGGAAGTAGATGGACCATCTGAGCAACTCTGCCATAACCTCTCCTGGAGATGCAGTTCAGAACTGAACAAGATATCTAGAAAAATAGAGTTAATATTAATTTTAAATATCTGATATACAGAATGCTGATTTTTCAAGTAATAATTTAATCTCCCTACAATCTCTATTTCTTCAACTTTGTTTAACTATTGCTTCTTCACCCTTACTTGTAATATATTTTTCCTTGTCTTTGTCTTTATCTACTTTTCTATTTGATTTTATTTCTTTACAAGAAAGTGATGATGGATATGCCAGAGATATGACTATTGTATCTGTGCATGTACACACATGTATATCTCAGTTAACCTACAGCCAGAATATCTTCTCCAACCAGCTTCAAACAAACTTTTCTTGTTTTTACATCTATAAACAGGGCATTGATTTGGGTATTTTGTCTGTTAACTCAAGGTTATTTATTCATTACAATTTTACACAGTTTTTCTTTTATGTTAGGTATAATGTGAAGATATTTCTTCTATTCTCTATTTCTTCTAACACATTAAGAATATGTATGATAAATTGTTCTATAATAATGTTTTCTTTTGGTCTTAAAATAAATGCTGGATTTAGAATCAATACGCCTATATTGGTTCTTTGTTTCTATTCTTAAATACTTGTCAGATCTTTCATCAGTAAAAATAACTTATAACAACCAGTAATTTAAAATCATTTATATGCAAGATACCATGATAAAAATTAAAGGAGAATTATGTTACTCAGTTTATACTTAATTGGAAATACATTGCTTTTTGTTCCTAATATAAGTAATCAAAGATCCCCTTTGGAACTGTTGCTGGTTCTGAACGAAAAGAACTCCATTTTAAAAGACCACAGTAAATAAGATAGAGAGGGGGTGCTGTCTTCATAGTTTGAAAAAAAAAAAGAATCATTATCTAAGGGGAACTAAGGGGAGGAGTAGAGGACTGGAATACAAAGAAACATAATCTTAGCTACCAAGGCCATGGGAGCAGACCATGTGATTAGAGACAATCACACTGAGAGAGAAGAACAGAGACGGACAGGAGAACAGATGTCACATGATCAACAAGAAGCATACTTATTGATTGATGGCTCTAGGTCTTAAACATGCTACTGTCGTTCTACATGTAATACCTAGCAAAGAGTAGGTATTCACATCTAGCAGCTCTATTTTTAGCTTCGCACCAATGTCTGGCTATTGGAAAATTAAAGTTCTGAAGTTCACCAAGGATGCTAATGAGTCCTAAATCAGGCAGAGACTTATGATTCATAAGACACAGGCCTATGTATGCCAATGTCCCTTGCTTAGCTTGGGCAGGATAGAGTCTTGGCTAAAGTACTTAATGGCACTATATGCAAAAGTGGCAGATCTTATTATACCAGTTCCTCCTGGGAACTCTGCCTGGTAATCTCTTTCTCTGCAAAGCTTGTCTGTGGATTTCATGTCAGAGTTACTGAGTTGCTGTGAGCCTGAACACTCAGGCCATAGGGGTGAAAGCCGTGTTTAATACTTGTTGGTAATTATGGCCTCCAGAGACCTGGAGGAAAGAAGTTCTTTATTTCTTCCTCCCTTAATACTCTATTTACATCCTAGCCAAGTGATTAGCAGCAAATCATAATAACAGAGATGGCTGTTTCTCTTCTAATGGGGATTCACATTTTTGTTGTTGTTTTGAGAATTTAGAAAACTTTCCTTTGCATTATTTCCTTTAAATATCACACCATCCGTTAAGGATGTTCAGAGGGAAAAAGCAATTTTCATAAAGCTCCCAAGGGGCATAAAAGAGGCTGCCACAATGGGATGGGAGGCTCCACTAATCCTCTCATTGCGTTTTCACTGTGTTCCCTTTCTAAAATGCCCATGAGGCATCTAAATGCAGAATGAAAAAGGAGAAGGACAGAATGGAAAGAGAATTTTTTTTTTCTTTCAGTGCTGGGAATCGAACCCAGAGCCTCAGCATGATAGGCAACTGGGCAAGAACTGCACCACTAAGCTCCTCCCACTGCCTATGTCTGGAGGAAGTCAGTGAAAGTTTGAGAAGAAATTCCATAGATTTATAGAGTTCTGCCATAAGCACAGTTTTCACTCTTGGAATGGTATGAAATCTTTTTTTTTTTTTTTTTTTTTGGACAGAGAAAGGCAGTGTAATATCAAGTGGGATCTCCACCCCAGGTTCAGAAATACAAATATCACACATCTCATATTCTCACCATGAGTAGACATTAGCTTCAAGTTATATATCAGGATATCTATGCAGAAGTATGTATGTAGAGTTCAACATTACAAATATTCACATGGTTAGGGAGAAAAAGAATTTACAAGAAAGAATTGGGCAGTGTAAAGAAACAAAGGTAAATGAAAATAGATGGAGACAAAAGTTGTTATTGTCATTCAGAACATCTTTATACCCTGTTTCTAAATTCCTTTCCTTTTAAGAAGATCAGCTCTTCCTCACCAAGCAGAAACTTTATGAATTCTTTTATGTGGCTTGTTTGTCATTCTTAATACAAGATTCTCATTCTGGAATTGGGCTCAATCACCCATGATACCATTTTCTATTCTATGAGTCTGTAACACCAATAGATTGCTGAATCTTGCATGGCTTGAGCATAGAGGTCTGCTCTCCGGATGCATTGCATCCCCCCTGCTGAGGGTCTATACTGAATAACCCTCTGAACTTCGTTCCTACTGGACTGGTGCACTTAATTTTCACACATTCTCTGGAAAATCAAGGGCTACCTTAGGAGAATTAACCTGGGTTACCAGGCAGAGCATGGGACTGGAGAACTCTGAGTGTCAGAGTGACATTATGGTCAGGCAACATAAACCTACATAGGTCAGAGCCACAGGAGAATCTGGCAGATACTAATTTCTCATGAAGGGTCTCCATGATTACAAATTAGGCAACTAGGGGTTAGACCATCTGCCCAGTGAAGAGGTTCCTGTGAAAGACTTACTACAGGTGCACGATCCTCTCTAAGAAGTATATATCTTTTCTGTCAAACTAGGTCAGCTTTTGGAATGAAAAACTGACAATGTCACTCCTAAAGCTAGGTGTTAAAACCACAAAGAAAACAGTTGGGGACTTTCCAACTCCAATTCTCTTTTATCTCCTCCCCTTCCTCCTGTTCCATTCATAAACAACTGAGAATTAGATTGTATACCTTTGAGCTCAGCCAGTGAGAATAGAGTAAGGGTCTCTCCCTGCCTTAGAAATAAAGGAACAGTGGACTGTCCACTTGGTGAGCTCATTCCAGCTTGTTAGTCAGCTACACCTTTATGCAGAAGTAAAAATTGCCTTGTAAAAAAATCTGATATTGTTTGTGTTCCCTTTTCTCTTTTGGGTTGTCAAATCTAGCTGCCTGCATTCCTTATTTATAACATATCTCCCATTTCTTGTTAGAGATGCTCTGTCAGCTGCTCTGGTACTGGGTACTAGAACCCTAATTTATCTAGGTGTTCTTAAACAAGAACATTGCAGAGCTTTGGTTTTGTTCTCTTACCATTTTTAAACATATTTTTGCTTACTTATTCTGTTGTGTTTTTAAGGACACTGCATACAAAAATCTGGAATTTCAACCACTAACTCAGGTGTCATATGTCAAACCCATCTTTCAGTTTTTCTGTGGTTAGTATTTATAGTAACAACAAATCATCAATAGGTCCCTATAATATTTGTGTTACTGGTAAAATGAGGGTCACATTTTTTGATTCATGATCTCATTTATAAAAGAATTTAAAAATCACTCAGAAGGAAGCTCAAGGGCCATTTTATTAGAGATCGAGCCAGAAATAACAAGTCAGACAAACTGTAAATTTCAGCAACTGTCATGTGGAGAAAGAAGGCAGGCAGCTTAAGAAAATGAGTGTGAAATCCCAGAGTGTCAGAAAAACCTTGCTTAGGCTTTTAGTTGGTATGCCAATAGATGATAGATAGATAGATAGATAGATAGATAGATAGATAGATAGATAGATAGATTAATAGATAGATTATATCTATATCTATCTATCTATCTATCTATCTATCTATCTATATATAGAAAGAGAGAGAGAGAGAGAGAGAGAGAGAGAGAGAGAGGTAAATATGAGAAAGAAGGAGTTATATTTTTGTAGTAAGAAGCCAGAACAGTAGGTAGCCTTAACTGTACTATCTGACCAGAGCTTTGTAAGCAGCTGCCTATCAGAAAGGCTTCTGGAAGATTTATGTACATTATCACATCAAACAGATCATGATTTTTTTCCAAATCTCCTAAATATATCCTTGGGAAATCAGCGTTCCTGAAGAGAGATCACTTGACCAATGATGGACAAGCCTAGCTGGATCATCTCTGTGGGGAAGAGAAAATTATATGTAATGTTCTAATCTTTGGAGCAGATCAGAATACATGTGTCCACCAGGACTAAAGGTAGATCTCAGATTCTGTTCAAGACCAGGTGGAAGAAGGTTTCCCTTAATGGGCATCAACAAAATCCATATACCTCCACCTTTCCATATGGTATTTCAAATCCTAAGAAGGAGCTATTTGGAATCTCCCCTTTTATAAAATCAGAATGTGTGAGAGGAGTCATGTTCAATGGCATTAATGCCTTCTAATACCTGTGTCATAATGTTTTATTCTATGGAACCTCCTCAGTTCTGATTTCCAAATATCCCATTACTAATTCCCTCATAACTTTGAGAAAACAAAGAAGCATGACTTATGTCCTGTTAGTCAGGGTGGGAATGGGGGATTCTTCTTGGTCTTGACTCTATATGCTATCAACTCTAAAACAACATTGCTGCCTCATGAAAAATGAAGAAAGTAGATCTCAGAGGATCCACTTGTTCTTGCCAATTTTTGATTAGGGCTTCTCAACATTTTCCCAATAGAGATCCTTTTCAACTGAGACATTAAAAAAAAGTTTTTCAGCTGGGCGTGGAGGCCCACACCTTTAATCCTAGCACTTGGGAGGCAGAGGCAGGTGGATCTTTGTGAGTTCAAGGCCAGCCTGGTCTGCAGAGTGAGTTCCAGAGCAGCTGGGGCTACAGGGAGACTCTGTCTTGAAAAAAAAATTCTTTTTTTCTTGAGAATTTCACATATGTATAAAAATATATTTGCCCTCAATTTCCTCATTCCTATTCTTCCTGTGTCCTTTCCAACATCCCATTCCTTTTTTTTTAAACAATTTTTTTATTGATGCTTTGTGCATTTCATACATCATTTTCAAATTCAGTTCAGGCATATTTCCCTTTCCCTTCCCCCATTCCTAACTCCACATTATTTTTCTTCTGACAATTCACTAAGTTCAATTAGTGCTGCTCCTATGTGCATGTTTGTGGTTCTATCCACTGGAGTATGAGAAACCTACTAGTGACCACATCTTCAAAATTAATGTGTATCCCTCCCCCTCAATTGTTCACTGCCACTTATTCCTCTGTAAGAAGTAGGGTCTGAGACCTTCAACCCTTCTGTACTGGAATTCTGTGTGGGTTTCTTTTCTTTTTTAAAAAAAATTTTAACCTAGTTCCTTTTATTGAGGACCATGGGGAATCTACTGAACAAAGCAGAGAAAAATAGTTTTTTATGTTAATATATAATATAAAAATGAATATCAGATTACCAAAAATGTAAATAGAAGGGATACATTGACTATTAATTGATTTTCTAAAATATCTTTAATATTTTTATTGAAGTTTTATACATTTCATACATCATTTCTCAGTCCAATTTAGACTCATTCCCCTTTCCATGCCTCCCACTCTACCCAATTTCATGCATTCTGCCTACATGTCTTGTTTCTTTTTCTGAGACTTTTTAAGATTTATCTATGCAGTGGATTATTGTTTGGGGGAGAAGTTTACTGTTTCAGTCAGTTCTTTGTCCCAGTCCTTTTGTTGTTGTTATTCCCTCTGATTCGTAGCGCTTCAAAATATGCATATGTATGTGTGTGTGTGTGTGTGTGTGTGCGCGCGCATGCGCGTGCGTGTGACATATACTAAAATTTATGCCACCTGAAAATAGACTGTTAATTCCAAATCATAGTTTGGAATTCACGTTTTTCCTATCAATTTTATATTACTCTGAAACATGCATATACCACTCCACCCATATACCAAAACTACGAAGTCTGAAAATAAGTGGTAGGTTAATTCTAGAGCTTGATAAGGGATTCACATTATTCACATCAGTTGCTTTCAGATAAAAAGAACCACAGTTGCTCAGTTTGCCCTACAACTAGGTATTTGGTGCTAGCAACCACAAATGAAGGCTATCATACAACTTTTGTTTTTCTGGGTCTCTGTTACTTCACTTAGCATAGTATCTTCTAGTTCTATCCATTACCTGCAAAGTGTATGATGTCATCATTCTTTACCACTGAAGAGAACTCCATTGTGATTGTGTAGATGTAGCACATTTTCTCTATCCACTTGTTGGTTGAGGGGCACTCAGCTCTTCGCTATTGTGAAGAGAGCTGCAATAAACATGGATGTGCACATATCTCTGTGGTAGAATGAGTCTTGTGAATATATACCCAGGAGTGGTATGACTGGGTCAGGTGGTAGGCTCATTTTGAGTCATTTAAGGATTCTCAACACTGCTTTCCATAGTGGTTGTACAAGTTTACAATCCAACCAATAGTGGATGAGTAGTCCCCTTTCCCCACAACCCCTCCAGAGTGTGGTATATTTTGTTTTCTTGATCTGAGCCAGTCTTATTGGAGTGAGGTGATATCTTAAAGTGGTTATAATTTGCATTTCCTTAATTATTTGGGATTTTGAACACTTTATAAGATGTTTCTCAGCCAATTTAATTCCTCACTTGTGAAGTCTCTGTTCAGCTTTTTACTTCATCTTTTGAATGAGTCATTTGTTTTCTTTCTTTTTTTCTTGAGTAGTTTATATATTCTGGATGCTAATGCTCTGTCAGATGTATCAATTTTGAAGGTTTTCTCCTACTCTGTGGGCTTTCTCTTCAGTTCATTGACTGTTTCTTTCACTGTACAGAAGCTTTTGAGTTTGATGAAATCCCATTTGTGGATTGTTGACCTTAGTTCCTGTGCTGCTGCTGTCTGGTTTAGAAAGTCTTTACCCATGGCTGATGCCACAAGCTTACATCCTCTACAGGTTAGGAGATGTTATAAGCCACAGTAAGACCCTGTCATATTTAACAGGGGGGAAAATTGTAATTCATGGATTAACATATCCAAACATGTGTCTATGCTAAAGTAACCTACCATAACTATTAGTGCTGCTTAAATACCTATATATCTAATTGCTTGTTCTTCATTAGTAGGATCGAAAGGTTATTCCTGGACAAACTGTCAGCCCATGAAAGGAAACAGCCAGAATTGACCAGAGTCCAAGTCAACAGCTCCAGAGAGAGTGGACTGTTTTACCTCTCATCCACCTGTGCCCCTTTTCTAAGCCTAGGGAACAACCTGCGGAAGAGGGGGCGTGGTAGAATGTAAGGGCTGCGATTGGGGTGAATGGTGAAACTACAGCAATGTAGTCTGGACACTCATTTGATCAACTTGATTGAACAAACAACCTGTCACCCCCCACTGGATGGTGGGGCTGTAGGTGTTTGGGCACAACAGCCTGCAGATAGGTTTTGCATGAAGGATGCTTGTACTCATGGATTATCACTTATAGCTAAAAATGAAAAAAAAAAAAAACCTGAGAAGAAAAAGATGGCAGGACAGTGTATGGCAGGAATGCATGATCTGGGGATGGGGTGGGGGGGGGGAGGGAGGGAAATAAGCCTGAACTGAATTGAAAAAAATGTTATGAAATGCACAAAGCATCACTTAAAAAACTAATTTAAAAAAAAAAAAAAGAAAGTCTTTTCCTATGCCTATGTCTTGTAGGTTGTTGCCAATGTTTTCTTCCATCATGTTCAGAGTTTCGGGTTTCAAATTGAGGTATTTGATGCATTTGGAGTTGATTTTTGTACAGAGTGAGAGGTAGGGGCTTAAATTTATTCTTCTACAAGTGGTGATCCAGTTATGCCACCATCATTTGCTGAAGATATAGTCTTTCCTCCCTGGAGTCTTCTTAGCCCCTTTTTTGAATATGAGTTGGCTGAAATTCGATGTGCTTAGGTTTGGATCTTCAATTTTGTTTCATTGATCTATGGGTCTGTTTTTGTGCCAATACCAGGCTATTTTTATTACTATAGCCCTGTAATATAGCTTGAAGTCTGCTATGGTAATCCCCCTGTGTTGCTCTTTTTGCTCAGGGTTGCTTTGGCTATCTGGTGTCCTTTGTTTTCCCATATGTACTTTAGAATTTTTTTTCTACGCCTGTGAAGAAACTCATGGTGATTTTATTTGAGATTACATTGAATCTGCATATTACTTTGAGTGGGATGATCATTTTTACTATATTCTTTCTTCTAATTCATGAGCATGGGTAGTCTTTCCATCTTCTGGTATCTTCCTCAATTTCCTTCTTGAGGAATTTAAGTTTTCACGGTACAGATTTTTAGTGTCTTTGGTAAGGTTTGTTTCTTGATGTTTTATTTTGGGGGGGGGCTATTATGAGTGGAAAAGTCTCCTTGTATTCTTTCTTCAACTGCTTGTTATTCGCATAATGGAAGGCTACCAATTTTTTGTAAGTTAATTTTGTATCCCACCAATTTACTGAAGCCGTTGATGCTTTCAAGGAGTTTTCTGGTGGAGGTTTTGGCATCCCTTAGGTAAACTATTATGTCATTTGCGAAAAGAGATAGTTTGACCTCCCCTTTTCCAATTAGTACTCGTGTAGTTTCCTTTTCTTTCCTTATTGATCTTGTGAGCATTTCAAGCACTATATTGAAAAGGAGTGGGATAGGGGACAGCCTTGCTGGATTCCTGACCTTAAGGGGAACACTTCGAGTTTTCCCCCATTTAGGATAATTTTGGCTGTGGGTTCGTTGTATATCATTTTAATTATATTGAGGAATGTACCCTCCAGTCCATTCCCTCCAGGACTTTAAACATGAAGGCATTTTGAATTTTGCCAAAGTACTTTCCTCCATGTGGCTTTTGTCTGTCAGTCTGTTTGTTTTAGGACGTTTATTGATTTACATATGTTGTTTTGTTGAGAATTTTTGTATCCATGTTCATTTGTGAAATGGGTCTATAATTTTCTTTTTTAGTTGTATCTTTGTCTGGTTTTGGTATTAGAGTGATGTAAGCTTCATAACAGGAATTTGTGAGATTCCCCTCTGTCTCTACCCTCTTGAAAAATTTGAGTAGTAGTGTTGTAGGTCTTCTTTAAGTGTATTATAGAATTCTGCCAAGAATCCATCTATGCTTGGGCTTTTTTAGTTGGAAGGTTTTTTATTATGTGTATGAATGTACTGTCTGCATGTAGGTTTGTGCACCCATGTTGTGCAATGCTGTAGAGGTCAGAAAAGGGTGTCAGATTCACCTGGAACTGGAGTTAAAGTTGGTTCTCAGCCACCTTGTGGGTGCTGGGGATCGAACCTGGGTCCTCTACAAAAGCAGTCGGCACTCTTAACCGCTAGGCCATCTCTCCATCCCATGGGAGGTTTTTTTTGGGGGGGGGTCTTTTTGCGACAGGGTCTCCCTGTAGCACCAGCTGTCCTGGAACTCACATTGTAGACCAGGCTGGCCTTGAACTCACAAAGATCTGCCTGCCTCTGCCTCCCAAGTGCTAGGATTAAAGCTGTGCACCACCACACCCAGTTTCAATTTCCTCCTTTGTTATGTGTCTATTTAAGCTGTCAATCACTTCCTGGTTAATTTTTGGTAGATTCCATGATTTCAGGTATTCATCCATTTCTCTTAGGTTTTCAAAATTAGTAGAGTATAGGTTTTTGAAGTATTCCCCTATGATTGTCTGAATTTTTTTTTCTATCTGTTGTGGTTTCCCTTTTCTTCTCTAATATTTTTGAGTTGGAATTTTTCTTTCCTTCTTTTGGTCAACTGGGCTAAAGGTCTATCTATCGTGCTTATCCTTTCAAAAACCAGCTCTTAGATTTATTGATTTTTTTGTATTGTATTCTGTGTTTCTATTTCATTGATTTCTGATCTAATTTTTGTTATTCATCCTGTCTCTCAGGTTTAGGATTCATTTGTTGTTGTGTCTCAAATGTTATTAGTTTCAGTGTTAGATCATTTATTTGTGTTCTTTCTGTTTTGTTAATGTAGGCAATGAGTGCTATAAATTTCACTCTCAGAACTGCTTTTAAGGTGTCCAATAGGTTGTGCTGTGTTGTATCATCCCTTTACTTTAGTCCCAGGAATGCTTTCATTTCTTTCTTTATTTCTCTTTTGACCCATTTTTTATTCAGTAGTGTGTTGTTTTGTCTCCATGTGTTCTTGTAGCAAGTAGGGCTCTTTCTGGTGTTGATATTAAGCTTTATTGCACTGCAGTTTGATAGGATGCATGAAATTATTTCAATTTTTTGTATGTGCTGAAGTTTGCTCTGTTTCCCAGTATATGGTGGATTTTGGAGAATGCTCCATGAGGTGCTGAGTAAGAAATTTATTCTTTGGTGTTTGGGTGGAATATTTGGTAGATGTCTGTTTGGTCCATTTGGTGTATCATATTATTCAGTTCAGATGTCTCTCTGTTTATTCTTTGTCCAGTTGTCCTGTCCAGTGAATTCTCCCACTGTTAGTGTGCTGAGATTGATCTGTGTTTATGAAATTGGTGCACCAGAGTTTAGTGCCTAAATATTTATGACTGTGATATCTTCATGGTTGATGGATACTTTGATAAGTATGACCATCTTCATCTCTTCTGATTAGTTTTACTTTGAAACCTATTTTGTCTGATATTAAAATAGCAATTCCTACTTGCTTTTTGGTGCCATTTGCTTGGAAGATATTTTTTCCATCCTTTCACTTAAGACAGTGCCTGTCCTTGAAGATGGGGTGTTTTTGTTGTAGACAGCAGAAAGATGGATTTAGTTTCTTAAACCATTGTCCCAGTCTGTTGCTCTTGATTGGAGAGTTTAGACCATTCATACTGAAAGTTAATATTGATAGATGTATATTGCTTCCCTTCAGTTTATTTTCTGTTTGCATTTTTGGTCTGTGTTTGTATTTCTGGGTTCATACCTTCAGTAATTACATTTTCTTGACAATTATAGGTAGCTGCTTCTTTCTTCTGTCCTCTGAATTGCTTTGAGTGTTTTCTGGAGGGTTTCTAGACATGTATTCTTTCATCTTGTTTATGTCATGGAAGATTTTCCTTTCTCCTTCAATTATAACTGACATTTTTTTTCTGGGTAGAGTAACCTGGGTTAGCATCTGTAGTCATTTAGTACTGGGAAGACTTTGGTCCAGGCTCTTCTGGGTTTCATTGTTTGTGTTGAAAAGTCATCTGTAATTCTTAGGGTTTTCCTTTATATATAGCTTGCTATTTTTCTCTTGTGGCTTTCAGTCTTCTGTCTTTCTTTTGAGCATCTAGTGTTTTGATTGTGATAAGGTGTAGGGAATTTCTTTTCTGATCTTGTCTATTTTGTGTTTGATGTGTTTCTCGTATTTGTATGGGCATGGTTTTTTTTTTCAATTTGGGGAAATTTTCACTTATAATTCTGTTGAAGATCTGGTCCGGTCCATACAATTATCTGGGGATTATTTTCCTTCCTCTGTACCTATGATGCAGAGGTTTGGTCTCTTCATGGTGTCCCACATTTCCTGGTTATTCTGCTCATTTTTTTTTTCATAGTCTTTGCTTGAGCTCTTCAGTACTTACATGTTATGTTCTAGGCTAGACATTCTATTTTCTGCTTCATTCATTCTGCTACTATGGATTTTCCCTGCCCTTTTATGTTGACTGGAAGAGTATTGCATTTTCTTTTTCATTTCAGCCTGAAATTATTTTAGTATTTCCATTTCCTTCTGGAGTTGTTAATTCTCTCCCCTTAGTTCTTTGATTTGTTCTTTATATTCCTTGATTTCTTTGAGTATGTCTATGACTGTGCCTTTATGATCTGTGTCCCGAGTTACCTCCAAGGAGAATCCATTGTTGGACTCTTCTATAGGACTGATAGAGATTGGTGGGAATTTATTATTTGCTTTTCCCATGCTGTTGATTTTTTTTTTCCTTGTGCTTTTGGCATGTGGATTTTGTTTGTTGACTTGGTGTTTTAAATCTGATGTGAGATTCAGGTATTTCTTCCTTATGTTGAAGGCCTGTTCCTCTAGGTTGTCTGTGGAGTGACAGGTTCACAGTATCTTTGTCTCTTCTCTTACCATGTGATCTGAAGCCATTACAGCTATTTCCACTGGGATGCCTGCACCTCCATGGACAACTGAATGGCAGTCTCCAATGGTCTGGGAACCTGCAGGGGTGACCTGTCACTCACTCTTCACCTAAGCAGCCAGATGGCAGATTTTCTGCTTGTGTGGGTTTCTATGATTGCAATAGCCTTATCATTTCTAGAAGATAATATTTCACAACACTCCTGCCCATCCTTCACCTTAACATTCTTTATGCCTGCTCCTCAATAACTTCCCTCATCCTTGGTGGTATTGGAGTTAATTCAGATGTACCAATTATGGCTGATACTAAGATTCTAATCCTCTTTGAGTAGTTATGCACCTCTCTATTGATTTCACCCAATCAGAAAAGAAGCTTCTTTGACTACAGCTGAAAGTAGCCCATGTCTATGTATATGAAGAAAAATATTTAGAAGGCAATTTGAGAGCAATACCATTTACCAAAATAACAATAATGGTTTCTACTTTGGGGCCCATGAGAACTTTAGCATTGGGCTTTGACCAGAATTATATGAAATTCCCTCCTGCAGAAGAAGCCTCAAGTCCAATCAGAAAGCAGAAAGTTACCCCATAATAGTCATGTCAGTATTGCAACATCAGGCACATCTTGCCTGAGGAAAATTTAAACAACATTAGACAACAAGAACACACATAGGCTTACAAATAAGACATTACAAATTCATGGAGAAATTTATTTTAAACAATGACTAGTTGGATAAATATTAATGTATCCTTTATGGAGAATAAACATAAATGATTATATTAAGATGTTGTGTTTATTTTTCCATGAAGAGTTAAAACTTGATAATATCTAATATCTCACACTGTACATGATCTTCAGTGTTGAACAATTCAGTTTGTAATACAAATGGCAAAAGTATGTTTAGTGCCATTTCAGAAAGTCAGAAAATATAGAAAATTCTGTCCTAATCCCAAATCAATATTCACAATAAACCTCTGCAGAGAAAAACTTTAAAAGACCGAGAAAAACATACAAGACATATATGGCAGAATGCATAAACTGTGGTGTTGTGTGTGGCATGAAAAAGGGGAATGTGGATCTGAGATCTCCTGAGGCCAGCAGAAGGAAGAGCAAGAGACAGGTAGGAACTGGTTGCCTAAGCAAATGTTGATCCCTTAATCCAGCTGTCTTTGGCTTGATTGGCATTTGTGGCTGTGGGGTCGGAGTTATCCTCCCAGCTGGGATTAAAGGTGTGGTCTTTGGCTTGATTGGATTTTGTGGCTGTGGGGGCGAAGTTATCCTCCCAGCCAGTATTAAAGGTGGGCTTGTGTGAATCTTGAGATATGAGATCTCCTGAGGCCAGCAGAAGGTACTGGGGCACGAGCTGAAGAGCCCTGCCCACCCCCTTGCCAACTGGGATTACTAAGAGGCATCTGAAGGAGGCAAACAAAGCAAGCCTTCAACACAGTGAAGAGGCATTTAGGACTCACATTAGAATACATGCAAGGAGAATCCCATATGCCAGGATCACGAAGAAGAGACAACACTGGAAAGGGGCAAGATAATCCCGTGCCAAGCTTCACCAACCATATGGAAGACTCCTGCAGTGGGATCCCTCTGGGGATGCCCCAGGACACAGAAATCAGAAACACAACTGGGAACATATTTAAAGAACTGCAAGATTATAAAGAACAAATCAAAGAACTAAGAAAAGAGAATGAGGAAGTCAAGAAGGATCTAGAGAGAGAGAATGACAAGCTCTGGAAGGAAGTAGAAACACTGAAAAGATCCCATGCTGATAAAGATAAAGAAACCAACCAGGGAACCAAAGAGCTACAAGAAGAGATTGAGAAGCTCCAAAAAGAAGTAGAAATACTAAAGAAATCAGAAGAGGAAATGAAAAAGGAAATCAAACACTCATCCATTCAAGAGGAAAGGAATGGAAAAGCCTCAGAAGCAAAATGAAGGAGCAGAACAAGAATATCAGACCGAAGATAACACAGAACAAATAAATAACCTCAGGAAAGATTTGAAAAAATTTAAAAATACACAAAGTAGACAACCAGGAGCTGTGGGACCACTATGGAAAAGATCAAACCTCTGCATCATAGGAAATAGAGGAGGAGAAGAATCCCAAGCAGATTGGTAATTGGATCAGATCTTAACAGAATATAGATGAAAACTTCCCAAACTAAAAAAGGACAAAAATACCAAATACAAGATCACATAGAACTCCAAACAAGACAAGATCAGAAACAGAAAATTCCCTACACCAAATCATAGTTAAAATGCTAGACACTCAAAACAAAGATAAAATCCTGCCACAAGAGAACAACAAGTGACCTATAGGGGAAACCTGATCAGAATTACAACTGACTTCTCATGCAAACTACTGAAAGCAAGAAGAGCTGGAGCAAAGCATTCAGTGTAAAGGGACATAGATGCCAACCCAGGTTACTATATTCCCAGCAAAAAAATGTCAATTATACTTGAAGGAGAGAAGAAAAATCTTCCAAGACATAACAACTTGAAAGAATGCATGTCCGGAAACCCAACCCTTCATAGAAATTGAACAATTCAAAAGACAGAAGAAAGGAGCAACCAACCCCAGGCACCCTAGAAAGAGAAATCAATAAGCATACTGCAGAAGTAGAAATCTAAACCAAAACCTCAAATGAATAATAAGGCAAAGAAAAGCAATAAAAACCTATCAGTCATAGCCTTAAACATTAATTGGACTAAAATTATTCCCCTAATCAAAAGACATAGAACGGGAGATGAAGTAGCGAAACAGAAATCCATCCATATGTTGTCTACAATAAACACATCCTACCCTCAAGGATAGGCACCAACCTTTAAAAGGTGAAGGGATTGAAAAAAATATTCCAAGAAAATGGTACCAAAAAGAACAGCAGTGTTGCTATATTAATATCAGAAACAAATAGATTCAAAGTTAAAAAGAATCAGAAGAGACAAAGAGGCATTACATTTTTTACAAAGGAAACGAATACCAAGAAGATTTCACGAATGAATATATATGTGCCCCAAATTCTGGTGCAACCAAAACTTATAAAAGACAATTCTCCAGACCCACAAGTCACACACCTAACCCGACTACAGCTCATAGTAGGCAGATTTCAATACCCCCTTGAGTCCTTTGGATAGGTCAAAAGGACAAAAAATAAACCCAGAGAGACACCTGAACTGAAAGATATGATACACCAAAATGGACCTCATAGACCTCTAACCGAATATTCCATCTAATACCAGAGAATACACCTTTCTACTCAGCACCCCACGGAGCATACTCCAAAAGTCTTTGGACAGGAAGAACCTCCACAACAATTCCAAGAAGATTGAAATAATTTCATGCCATTCCATAAGACCCCAGTGATAATGCTCAACATCAACACGAGGACAAGCCCTACTGCCTAAGAACACATGGAGACTAAATCCAACAACACTCCCCTGAATAAGTGAATGGGTCAAGAAGAAATAAAGAAAGAAATAAAAGCATTCCTGGACATGAATGACAATGACAATAACACACAAAAAACCTATGGGATAACCTTAAAAGCAGTCCTAAAGAGGATAATTTATAGCCCTGGGTGCTAAACATTAAAAGAACAGAAGAACAAATGAAATGATCTAACACTGCAGCTAAAAGCACTTCAAAGGCAACAACAGATGAACCCTAAACACAACGACAGGAAGAAATAACAAAAAATCAGGGCAGAAATCAAGTGAAATAAGAACAAAGAAACAATACAAAAAATCAATGAGCCAAAAGTTGTTTCTTTGAAAGAATAAACAAGATAAGACAGACCCTAGCCAGTTAACAAAAAGACAGAGGAACAACTCCAAATCATACAATCCATGATGAGCAAGCGGAAATATCACAACGGACAAAGAAAAGATCCAGAAAGAATCATAATGGGAATATTACAAGAACCTGTATATATTACAGTTTGAAAACCTAGAGAAATGGATGAAATATCTGAAATCCTGAGAATCACCAAAGCTCAGCCAAAAAATGAGATCAAAGCACATAAACCAGATCATAACCATAGAAGAAAGGCTAGGATGTAATTAAGAAAGCCTCCCAACTAAAAAAGCCCAGCCCCAGACAGTTTCAAACCGGCAGAATTCTATAAAACATTTCAAAAAGACCTTCAATCATTATTACTGAAACTATTTAGAAGTATAAATAGAGGGAAATGTCCCAATTTTCCTTCTATGAAGCCAGCATCACTTAATTACCCAAAACAGGCAAAGATCCAACTAAAGGAGAATTATAGGCCCATCTCCCTCATGAACACAGATGCCAAAATTCTGAACAGGATACTGGGCAAATCGCATACAGACCCACATCAGAAGAATCATCCATCATGACCAAGTTGGAAATCATACCAGATATACAGGGGATGGTTCCACATATGAAAATCAAGTTAAACATCATCAAACACATAACGGAATCAAAGCAAAAACCACCCCATCATCTCAATTGATGCTGAAAGTCTTTGACAAAATCCAGCATCCTTCATGATAAAAGTCATGAGGAATTGGATGGAGTGATCAATTCCTCAATGTAATCAAAAGCCATATACAGGAAAACCCACAGCCAATTCATCCTATGGGGAAATGACAGAAAACATTCCCTTTTAAAGGTAGTAACTCGGCAAGGCTGCCCCCCTATACCATTCCTCTTCAATATATGCTTGAAACACTTGCTAGAGCAATAAGGCAAGAAAAGGATATCAAAGGAGTACTAATTGGAAAAAGAGGAATCAAGCTATCCCTATTTGCTGATGATATGAATGATATGATTGTTTACTTATGGGATGCTAAAAAACTCAACCAGAAAAACTTCTAGAAATTGAATTAACAGCTTCAGCAAAAGTGGCAGGATACAAAATTAACCTCAAAAAAAATCAATGCCTTTCTTTACAATAAGAACAAGCAAATGGAGAAAGAATTCAAAAGAGACCTTCCCACTCACGATAGCCTCAAAAACAATAAAATACCTAGGAACAAACCTACCAAAGACACAAAGATCTCTACAACAAAAATTTTAAACCCTAATAAAGAAAATTTGAAGAAGACATCAGAATATGGAAAAACCTCCCATGCTCAGGATTGGGAAAAATTAACATTGTAATAATGTCCATTTTACCGAAACTCTTGTTATAGATTTAACGCAATCCCATCAAAATCCCCAAGAGTTTCTTCACAGGCTTGGAAACAAAGTTCTTAAAATTCATTTGGAAACAAAAAGACTCTGAATAGCAAAACAACCCCTGAGTGAAAAGAGCTAACAAGGGGGTCTCTATACCAGACTTCAACACTATACTACAGGATTATAGTCATAAAACAGCCTGGTACTGGCACAAAATCAGACCTGTTGAACCAATGGAAAAGACAAATGAATCCAAATCCTGAGCACATACAATTTTCAGCCATCTTACAATTGACAAGGGGGCCAAGAAAGCCACAATGGAGAAAAGACAGCATCTTCAGCAAGTGGTATTGGCAAAAACTGTCACAACTTGTAGAAGAATGAATTAAACCCCTACCTCTCTTGCTCTGTACAAAAGTCACCTCCAATGGATTCAATAGAACTCAGCATGAAACCCAAAACTCTGAAGGTGATAAAAGAAAAAAGTTGGGCAGCAGACCACAAGACATAGGCGTAGGAAGACTTCCTAAATCAGACAGAGCTGCACAAAGAATTAAAGTCGACAATTGAGACAAAAGGACCTCATTAAACTCAAAAGGCTTCTCGTACAACAAAAGAAACAATCAAGCGAAGTGAAGAAAATCCCACAGAGTGTGAGAAGACCTTCACTGCAGATACATCTGAACAAAGCATGATTTCTAGAATATATAAAATACTCAAAAACAAAGAACGAAAGAAAACAAATGCCCCACTTCAACAGATGGAGCAAAGAAACTGAACAGAGTCTTCACAACGTGAGGAATTAGAGATGTCTTGAGAACACCTTAAGAAATGTTTTCAACATCACTAATCTTAAGGAAATGCAAATCAAAAAACCACTTTAAGATATCATCTTACTCCAATAAAGACTGGCTAAGATCAAGAAAACAAATGATATCAGCTGCTGGAGAGGTTGTGGGGAAAGGGGAACACTCATCCACTGCTGGTGGAATGTAAAACTCGTACAGCCCACTATGGAAAGCAGTGTGAGAACCTTTTTGGGAAGACTTGGAATGAAACTTGCCACCGTAACCAGCCATACCAACTCCTGGGCATGTACCCCACCACAGAGATACCTGCACAGCCCATGTTTATTTTCAGTTCTCTTTCACAATAGCAAGGAACTGAAACCAACCTAAATACCCCTCACCTGACGAGCAGATAGAAAAATTTGTGGTACATCTACTCAATGGGTTTTTATGCAGCAGTAAAGAAAAGACGACATCAGGAGCTTTGCAGGAAAATGGCTGGAGCTAGAGGACATCATGCTGAGTGAAGTAACACAGTCCCAGAAAAACAAACGATGAATGGTATCCCTCATCTGTGGATGCTAGTGCCAATTACCTAGTTGTAAGTATTTCTTGTGTAGGGCCCCCTGAGCTTTTGTCCAAACCAGTTGGGCGTAATGCGTACTGGAAACAGCAACAACAACAACAACAACAACAACAACAACAACAACAACAAGAGAAAGGACTGCATCAAAGAACAGACTGAAACAGTGAGCTTCTGCTCAAAACAGTCAACTTCCTCATGGAGAATATTGAGAAACACTGAGAAAGAGATGAATGGGCGGGAACACAGGTCTAGATTTGTTAAAAAAATAAAAATAAATTTATGTGAAAAAAAGAAAAAGGGGAATGTGTCTAAATTGGATTGAGAAATGATGCATGAAATATGCAAAAAAAGAAATATGCAAAACATCAGTGAAAAGTATTTTATAAAAATAAAAATAAAGCTTTTTGAAGTAGATTATAGATCTGAACACAAAAATTAAATAGTTATAATTAAATTGAGCATTAGCAATATACTGTTAAAACCATGAACACATCCATTTTCTTCATATCTGACAAATCACTGCTATTTAAGCTGTGGTGTTCATCCTTTCAAGGTAATTTATTTGAATGGTTTGTTGTACCTTGTTGGAGGCAAGCTTTTCCGTCTTATTTTTTCCTCTTCCTTATCTTTATGTACTAATATGGAGTTCCTCATAATGTACTTTTAAAGCCCTACTCTCTTTCAACACAATTTGTCACTGTTTTCTCCCTCAATCTCCTTCTTTAAATGATACTTAGAGGATTATCTATCTGAGTTTTATACTCTCTGTCTAGAAACTGAGAATTTAGATTTTACATCTAATAGTAATCTCAAACTTACAAATGGGCTTCTGCTAGCTCAATTCAAAACACATTTATCTTCTATTCTTTCCCTTTCAGTTACTTCATTTTTCCATTCAGAATCATCTCATATATTGTTCAAACTCTGTTGTTATAAATCCTGTCTTTTGTACCTTATCTTATATTAATTAGAAAATTCTATATTCTTTATTTAAAGGATAACCAGAATAAGCCCAATCTGTTTTGCTATCTCCTACTACATTCAGTACAGTTCCATCATAATATCTTGTCTGAAATTCTGTAGTTACTATTTAACTGATACGGTGTTCTCCTTCGTTCTATTTGAACAAAACTGTTAAAATTGTCCTATCAAAGGTGAGATGACTCCACATTTGTGGGAAAAGTACTATAAACATATATATTTTCTGTAAGAGAAAAGCCAAAGTTCTATGATATTTGAGTGCCAAGTGTGCTGACTCAGATTCATTCATTTATAAGTTCTGAACTAGACACTATCTCAATATGAGGGTTATCAGCATAAACAAACTAATGTTCCAGGAACCAGTCAATTAACTGAAAGGAGAGTTTCTATTCTAGTTAGCTTTAGAACTGTTAATGAACTGAGTTGCAGTAAGGACCAAAATATAGATAGATGCAGAAGAGAGTTAATTAGTAAATCTGATTCATCCCATCAATCCTCAGAAGTAGGACAAAATCCTCTGAACGTGAAAGAGCTGAAATGTATGATTTGCACAAAGCTCTTCTCAAGACTGAATTAGGAAGTAGAGGCTAAATTTGTTGGTTGTGTCTTTGAGAAAGTAATTGACTCTGTACATTATCTCGATACTGTGGAGAATCCCTTGAGAGTAGCCTATGACTCAATGTTATTTCTTTGAATTCTTCTGTGAATTTTATTCTAATCAATGTTAGTTATGTAAAACAATTCTGTGGTATTTTCCTGAAAAAATGGCAAGTACAAAAAAAATCCATAGCAGTTCAAGGAACAGAAATGCATTTACAAAAATGATTTAATTAAAATTTCATAGAATTTTAAGACTTCTATCACTTATTCCTACTTATGTCATGACTGGGTCTCTTGCTAGACAAAATAAATCAGTCACAATTGCCCACTGATTTCTCAAATAACTTATTCTTTGAAAATATTGTTCCTTTGGAAATACAAGCCAAATTTCCATCCACTTTTCAGGTAAATCTGTCAATTATTTCTTGATATATAACAAATCATTCGGAAGTTTTATGATTTACGTGGAACATTTATTTTACCCCATGAAATTACAATTAGAGTGGCTTTGTTAAAGTTTTCCATTTTTCTTGAACATAGCACCAAGCAAGGCAAATTGAAGAGCTAGAATGTAAAGGAAGGAGCTTTCTGGGGTTGCATGTCAGAGGTACAGGTTCTCACTGTCAATTAGATGTAGAGTGGGGGCCTTCACAAACACAGTTGAGATCCATGTGACTTGTACTTATTATAGCAAGCTCTGGGACAGTTCAGCTGTCTATTCCTTTAAGATACAGCTGTATCTCTTTGCTCAAAAAAATAAATGCGTGGCTAATCAAAATTCAAGGGCAGTGTGTATAAGCTCAGTGTTTTAGATAAGAAATACCTCAGAACAATATATGTATTTAAATATTGGCAAATATGGGAAAAAAAATAATTCCTGGTGTATTGGAGACCACATGGCATATAACATTAATCATGAAGAGCTGCGAAAATTTTCCATTAAACTGTCTTTTTTTTTTTTTTTTTTTTTTTTTTTTTTGGTGTTTTTCGAGACAGGGTCTCTCTGTAGCCCCAGCTGTCCTGGAACTCACTCTGTAGACCAGGCTGGCCTTGAACTCACAAAGATTCGCCTGCCTCTGCCTCCCAAGTGCTAGGATTAAAGGCGTGCGCCACCACGCCCAGCTTCATTATACTGTCTTAATCTCTTAACGGCACCATGTAATGTTGGTTATTTTTATATTTGTATTATTTATAAGGTTTATTTTATTTTTATTTTGTGTGTATGAATGGTTCAGATGTATGTATTTATGTGCGCCACATTTGTGACTGGCACCCACTGAGGCCAGTAGAAGCCATTTGACTCCCAGGGACTGGAGTTGCCAATGGTTGTGAGCTGCCATGTTGGTGCTAAGAAGTAAATCCAGGTCCTCTGCAAAAATATCAACTGTTTCACTGAGCTTTCTCTCCAGCCCAATTTTCATATATTTACTCTTTCAGTAGATTGGTTAGCATAGTATGTTTACAGCTTTTATATGTGTTGGCGTGGGTGGGAAATTCAAGAATCCCCATAGAAAAGAAACACAAATATTTTTGTCAATTAAATTTCAGAACAATTTACATATCAAACAGATTATTGCAGATGCTATTAGACTTCCAGTATACTAAAGTGACTTGAAAACCACCCAGTGACAGGATGTAGAAAGGTTAAATATATGCATATTTTAATATATAAATAGATGTACATGTGACTTCAGTACTGCAAGGTCTCAATTCAGGAGGGGTTTCATTCCCTTTGCCATTTAGTTTCCAGTCCCTGTCCATGGCCTAACATATTATAGTCATTTACTAAGGAGGGGAAGACACATGGCTTTAAAATCTTACCTTTTATCTGTATATGGTGGAGCACTACTTTAATCCCAGCACTAGGAAGATAGAGTCAGGAAGATCTCTGTGAGAACAAGGCCAGCCAGGAATCATCAACATAGCAAGTTCCAGGCCTTCTGGGGCTACATAATGAGTCCCTGTCTCAAATAAATTAGTGAATAATGAATCAATCAGTCAATTAATAACAATAAATGAAATCTGACATTTTATAAACTCAGCTTTTGTACTGCAATTTGCCCATTTATTCAATGCTTCAAGTATTTGTTAGAATTCAGTTCTCTGACATTCCCTCAGATTTATCATTATTTTTGAAGGGCTAAAACTATATGGCCCAGCAAACAGCTTTCCTTTAGAGCTTTAATAACAATGGCTCTGATAGGTTTTCACAAAATTTTCACTGGAATTCATTGTTGTTATGCAATTTGGCAAAGGGAATTAAAAGTATGGATGGAATTAGGATTGCTAATCATCTAATTTTCAAACAAGGGAAATGTCTTGGATTTTCTGGGTTTGCTCAATTTAGTCACAGCTGCCCTTAAAAAGGAGGGAAGTTGAAGTGTGAGCCAGAAGAACTAAGCATGTGTAATACCTGACCAGATACTAAAGCCTTGACAGAGAAGAAGAGGGTACTGAGGAAGGGTGCTGAGGAAGACGAAGGACTTGTAAAACATGGAAATGATGAGGAAATACTGTCTTCACCAGAGCCAATAAAGGAACACACTTATACTGATGCATTCCTGTAATCACATTGAGACCCATGTATAATACCTGACCTTGAGAATGGTCATAAAATAAATTGATGGATCTTTGAGCCAGTATGTTTGTGATAATTTGTTACATCAGGCATAGGAAATGAATGTGACCATGAATGATTGCCATATTTTCTTAGTGAGTGAAAGGAAATTATATAAAGTAAGAGAAGTTCAGCTCTCACTATAATTAATTTATTTTGATAGATTAATTATAATTGCCATGAATACAACCATGTAGAATATTAGTAAATACACCATGGTCTATTTCAGAAATATATTAATCTATGTTAATAGAAGCTTTCAATATGAACTTAACACTGTGGCTGATTTAATAAACTATATACTCTATCAAAGTATGCATAAATATTTGTGGAAACTAGAGATTCTGTAGGTTTCAAAATCATAAAAATCATTATGCTTAAAAGGTGCTTAATTTTTTTTTCTCTGATCAGCCACCCAAACTACTGTCGTGTCCTCTCTTTGACTTTAGATATTCTAACTACTTTATATAAACATTCCATATTATCTGGGATGTGACTTTGCGTGGATTCACATATCTTTACCTCCTGTCATATTAAGGAATCAGAGTTGACTTTGTTTTATAAGAAAATGTCATCTCTGGACTGGAGGACTGCCTCAGTTGTTGATGACACTTGCTGCATTTGCAGAGGATCAGTGCTCAGTTTCAAGACCTGCATTAGGTGGCAGACAATAACCTGTAACTGTAACCTGTAAGGTGATCTAGCTGCCTTTTTTAGCTTCATAGGTACCTGCATTCATGTACCCTTAAAGCTACACACATACACACACACAAACAAACACACACACACACACACACACACACACACACCAACATAAAATTTTTAAAGAAGAAAAAAGAATTTCATAGTGTGATGATTTTAATGTATTACAATAATGCTCCCAGTCTCTGTTCATTGTTCTTTTACTTTTTTTCCACTCTTCATTAGTAATTTACTGTTTAGTTTGTCTCTTTGATGGTGCTAGTTTCAGTAATTATTGATAAATAAAATGTGTACTGTTAAAACATTATTCTTGTGTTTGGTTAGTTGTGGAACTTTGTAATCATTTATATCTGCTGCAAAAAGAAGCTTCTTTGATCAATGGTGAGAAGTACACTTGTCTTTACATATAAGGATACTGATCTAGAATAGAGTAAAATATTATTTTTCTCTTGAGATGTGACAAAAGTAGGTTTTTCTCTAGCATCTAGAGATGCTAGAGAAACCACTCCAGCCATATGTATTTTTTGGTGTTTACAGTATCACATATGAGTTTCCTCCTATTGTACCAGCCTTAAATCCAAGTAGATAGCTCTTGATACCACCAAAATGATAGTACTACTACTGTACCAAGAGAGAGTATTTTCTGGGCTCTTCATCATTGTGGTTTATAGACTTTATGGCTATATGGGACCATTGATTGATTTTCTTGTCTTTGCAATTTGCATAGTATGCTCTACACTATGGGAAGTTGTACTTAGAGAAGAGTTTTCCAGATCAGTTCTAGCACAATTGCTCCAGCTCTGTGTCTGAAGCACGTTCTGTCTTCAACAATAAAGACTTACTTTCAATTTCTTGGAGGCAATCAAGGCCTAAAACAAGAACCTCTATTGCTGTTATTTTGGGAGTCTCTTGGACTACTCTGACCAACAACTCAAAGGGAAGTTGCCCTGAATATATGTTTCATGTTTTTTTTTCTACTATACACATAAAGATATAATTTTCATAGTTTTTACATATATTTTAATTGACTTTTTATGATTTTCATATAAAGTATAAAATGTTTAATTAAATGTAGATGACCCCTTATTTATTTCCCTATGTTTTTTATATCACCTAAGCATTAATTATCTTTCCTCTCTCTCCTCTTGAATAGCCCTCTCTATTCCCTTTAGAGTTAATTATCCCCCATTTTGCTATTTCTGGGTTCCCAGTACAATTTGACATATCTACAATGCAACTGCTACATATAAGGCCTAGGGAACTCAACAGAACAGGAAGCAGACAGGATATTAACAGATCTCTCCACTTTTACCAGCAAAGCTTCCTTAAGCAAAGCATAGTGATTTATTTACCCAGAAAGAAACAACTGGCCAAAGTACAGGGAAGAGGAGACTGCAGGGTGCATATTTCTGAATAGAACAACTACATCCAAACTCTGCCATCAGTTCTTAGGGAAGAGGGTGGAGACAGACTGTGACAGCCAGAGGAGGTTGATGACTACAGGAAAACAGTTTTTAAGATAACTGGGAAATTACTCATATGAACATTGATCAATGGTTATAGTATGCACAAGACACATGTAAGCCCTAAATTTAGGTGAAGAACTATTGGCAGCTGATAACTACTGGGAGAAGGAGATAGAGTCAGTTTTCCTAAAGTAGATGGTGTTAGATAGGTTAACCAATGGATGACAGTTCGAGGGAATTAGAGTCCATCATGGCAGGGAGGCATGTTGAAGGAGCTGGAGAAGAAAGCTGATGTTCACATCTTCAAGTCAGCACAGGAAGCAGAGAAAGAAACTGGAGACTGGAAAGGCTTTTTGAACTCTCTATGCCTACCCCCAGTGACTTACATCCTCCATCATGGTCACACCTTCTAAAACATCCCAAAACAGCACAACCAACTGGGGATGGACAACATGTCTGAATACTTGAAGCCTTTGTGGGACATTCTCATTCAAATCATCTCACATAGCAATCTTCTAATATTGGACTGAGTCTTTGAAATACTAAGGTGAACTAAGGAAAAAACTAGATTTGAAGATGGATAGATACATCCACAGCCAGCCATTCATGGCAGAAATTTACAATCACTCAAACAACTCCAAATTAAAATCTTTAAATAATGTATCTCTCTTGAAAATAAACATTTTTGGGGGCTGGAGAGATGGTCTAGCAGTTAAGAGCACCGACCACTCTTGCAGAGGACCCGGCTTTGATTCTTAGCACCCACATGGCAGCCAAGAACCATCTGAAACACCAATTCCAGGAGAACTCCAGTTCCAGGTGAATCCGACACCCTCTTCTGACCTCTGTGGCATTGCACGACACAGGTGCACACACCTGCATGCAGACAGTACATTCATACACATACTGAAATAAAAAAAATTAAAAAAAGAAAATATACATTTTTCTTGATATTATTCTCTAAACAGTATAATCATTTTAAAAATATTTATATTAGTGTCAACAATCTAGACTTAATTTTCAAACATAGTGAGTAGAAATATATAGAATATCTACCTATGCATCTATATCTATCTATCTATCTATCTATCTATCTATCTATCTATCTATCCAATAAGGGAATTGGGTGTCCATGCATTTTGTTATGTGAAAGGGGAGAGGCCACAACAATTGAATCCTAAGCCCAAAAGCAAGAGGAAGTAACAAAAATAAGAGCAGAAATCAACAAAGTAGAAACAAAGAAAATGATAAAAAGAATCAATGAATCCAAAAGCTGTTTCTTCAAAAGGAAAAACAAGATAGATAGTGTATTAGTCAGGGTTCTCTAAAGAAACAGAAGTAACAGGATGAATATATATATATATATATATATATAT
>VZQC01008534.1:2177209-2236527 GCA_009823505.1 Rhizomys pruinosus | reverse complement strand
TACTGAAATACAAAAAAATTAGAAAAACAGAAATATTACATTTTCTTGAATTATCTCTCTAAACAGAATAATAATTCATCTTAAAATAATTGTGATAGTGATCAACAATCATTAAAAACTATTCAACCCAGTGGTGGAGTCAGAAATACTATATAGAATACCTACCTATCATTCTATAATCTATCTATCTATCTATTATCTATCGATCTACTTCTATCTATCTACCAGAACAGGGAAATGGGTGTCCATGCATTTTGTTATGTGAAAGGGGAGAGGCCACAACAATTGAATCCTAAGCCCAAAAACAAAGAAATACAAAATAAGAAGCAAGATCAACAAAGTAAAACAAGAAACATGATAAAAAAGAATCATGATCAACACGTTTCTTCAAAGGAAAAACAAGATAGAATAGTGATTAGTCACGGTTCTCTAAAGAAAATCGGAGACGAGCAACAGGTGATATAATATATAGATAGAATCAATATATATAATAGCTATAAACAATTTAGTTAATGTAACTCACGTGACAGAGTTTCAAGGATTCCAAACAGTAGATTGCACCACACTGGGAACCGCAAACGAGACTACAAGATCCAGGAGAACTGTCAGCCGCCCAGGAACTGGATGCTCATAGTGTCCCAATCGTGCTGAACCAAATGGATTCCAGGAGATACGCCCTGTCCATCAACATGCTAGGGATCCGACCGGCGGTATGATCACAGCAGCAAACAAGACTCACAGTGCCAGAGAGCAAGCCTCAGGAAGAAAAAGGGACCAGCCCTTCATGTCGCGTGGCCTTTAATACTGCCTGCCAGACAGAGAGGAAATCGCCCACATTTGGGGGTGGGCCTTCCGAGGTTGACGCTGGCCAATCAGAAAACCCTTTTGTTCTTATTTGTTCCTTGTCCAGTCAAGTTGAACACCCAGGCATATACCTCACCAAGTTCCCCCCCCTGTTCAGACCTTGAACACCCAAGAAATAGCCGCTACTCCTATGTTATTGGCTTCACAAAGGTCAATGCAAACAGATGACAGGGTCATTAATTTCAACCTAACAAGTTAATTAAAGTATATTCTCATGTGCAATGCAAAGCATTTATCTTGAGAGTAGGTGGTAATGTCCTGAGTGAAACTTATCCTTCAGTATCAAACCTAAATATGACAACATTTAACACTATCTCAGTTGCACATTCAAAAGAGGAACAATACAAGTTCCCACTTTATATATAGAATATATATAAAAGGTGCTTGTTCATAACATATAATAATACTTATGTAGATACATACATAATATACATAATATGTATACTATATATATTAATATATATATAATATGTATATGAACAAGACCATTCTTAACCAAATAGGACAAGAGTTAATTATCTATTATAATCCATGTTTCTCGCAACTGGTCCCGGCCAGCTGAATTTATGACTCCTTCTTCTAGTACCCATTCTGTATTTCCTCCCCATTAGCAAGCACCTCTGCAGGTCTTGGCTCTTTTCCCTGGAGGAGTGACCCATACCTTCATACCTGAAGGGTCTGGGCCATTTATCTGTCTGGTTTGGGTTGTTGGGATTTTCCCTTGACCTTAATCAAGGACATGGTAGCACCAGAAGGTGCCCTACAGACAATCTCCTGCCTTCCAGACATAATCTTCCTTGCCCCCATTGTGGAGAAAAAGTCCAATTTCCCCCTGGTAGTCTGGATCAATCACTCCTCCTATACTGTTATTCCTTTCCTTAGCCTGTTGGCTTAAGGCAGTAGAAGCCAAGTGGCCAGGGGGAAGCCTATCTTTCCAGTTCAATGGAAGTTTGCTGTGCCTCCTGGCAAAAGCACTCCCCCATTGGAGCCAAAACATCTAGACCAGCAGAACCAAGGTCATGGGTACAGGAAGCAAAAATTTCCTACGGGTCACTAGGGATGATAGTAATGGAATCATTCCCACTTCCACCCTTGGTTCCTGACCCATGAATTCTGGCTATAGGAGAAACAGTACCTATATGGGTGCTGATTCAAGGCATATACTGCCTTGCTGGAGAACCTTGCCCAGCCCTCCAGGTATTGCTACCTAATTGGGCGTGTAACAGTGTCTTCAAGAGGCCATCCATTGTTCTATCAAACCAGCTGCTTCTGGGTGGTGGGGAAATGTAAGACCAGTGGATACCATGACTATGGGCCCACAGTCGCACTTCTTTGGCGGGTTTGAAGTGAGTTCCTTGGTCAGAAGCAATGTGTGAGGAATACCATGATGGGGATAAGGCATTCTGTAAGTCCCTGGATGGTAGTTTTGGCGAGAAGCATTACATGCAGGAAAGGCAAATCCATAACCAAATAAGTAATCTTCCTGTAGGACAAAACCTGTCCTCTCCATGATGGAAGGTTGTCCAAGTAGTCAACTGCCCAGGTTGCTGGCTGGTCACCTGGGGATAGGCACATATCTGGGGCTCAATGTTGTTCTCTGCTGTTGGCAAATCTGGCGTTCAGCAGCAACCTGTAGTCAGATCCAGCCTTGGTGAGTGGAAGTCATTGCTGTCAGAGCCCATGCATAACCTCCTCTCTGCCACATGACCATTTGTTCATGGCCCATTGTAGCAAAACAGGGATAAGCTGGAGAAATAGGCTGACTATCCACAGAACGAGTCTAACTGTGATTATTAAACTCATCCTCCTGCTGAGATCACCTTTGATGAACATTTACATGAGACACAAATCATCTTCACATCCTTTGGACCATTCAGAGAGCGCTATCCACATCTTCTTTCCCCAAATGTCTTTCTCACCAATTTTCCAGTCATGCTCCTTCCAGTCCCTGACCATCCAGCCAAAACATGGCTACAGCCCATGAATCAATATATAATCAAACCTCTGCCATTTGACTTCCCTTCCAGGCAAAATGCACAACACATGTGCACTGCCTGAATTCTGCCACTGTGAAGACTTCCTTCACTAGTGTCCTTTAGGGTTGTTTCAGAAATAGGCTGTAATGCTGCAGCTGTCCACCTCTGGGTTGCATAGCATGCAGAACCATCAGTAAACCAGGCCCTAGTCTTCTCTTCCTCATCAACTGATCATAGGGCAAACCCCATGAAGACCATGGTGCATGCTTAAGCACAGGAAGGCACTTGTAACAGGAGTGGGAACCATAGGCATTTGGGCAACTTCTTCATGTAACTTCTTGTGCCCTCAGGGCCTTCCTGGCCCTGTCACATATGTACCACTCCATTTGAAATGGACTGTTACTGTGCACATCCTACTTTATGGTCTGGTGGTCAGATAACACCCAGCTCAGATGGGCAGCTCAGGTCGCATGTGACTTGGTGGCCCATTGTCAAACGTTCAGTTCCACTAGGCCCAATAGCAGGCTAAGAGCTGTCTTTCAAAAGGAGAATAGTTATTTGCAGATGAAGGTAGAGCTTGCTCCAAAATCCCAAGGGCTTCCGCTGTGATCCCCTATGGGATCCTGCCACAGACTCCAGACAGACATCTCTATCTGCCACTGATACCTTCAAGCACCATTGGGTCTGCTGGATCATATGGCCCTAGGGCAGAGGCAGCCTGCACTGCGCCTGGACCTGTTGAAGAGCCATTTTCTTGTTCCAAGCCCCACTCAAAATTTGCTGCCTTCCGAGTCCCTGGTCGTAGTAACACAACCCAGAGTGAGGATGTTGCCTGCCTCCAGAAGTCCAAAAAGGCCCCAGCAAAAAAGCGGTTGTTTCTTTCTTGGTGGAGGGAGCGGCCAAGGTGCAGCAACTTATCTTTACACTTAGAAGGAATGTCATCTGCATGCTCCAAACCTGAAGGGGGCTCCTAGAAACTTCACCGAGGTAGTTGGCCTTGAATTTTGTTGGGTTTATTTCCCATCTCTCATGTGCATATGCATTTACCAAGAAGTCTAGACTAGACTGCTACTTCACTGTTCACTGGAGTCCAATCAGGCATAATCATCATCCAATATAGTGGACCAGTTGATATTTTGTTGGAAGAGTCAGGCTGATCAAGATCCCTTGCTAACTAAGTTTATGCACAAGGCTGGAAGAGTTACATAACCCCTGACGATGTAGAAAGTAAGAGTAATACTGTTTGCCTATCAAAGCCAGTTAAAGCAAATGCTTCTGGTGGTGCTTTATGAACCGTATATGAGAAAGAAGGCATTTGCAGATCAATAGCTGCATACCAGTACAGGAGCATATTAATCTGCTCAAGTATGGACACCACATCTGGTACAGAGGTGGCTGCAATGGTGTCACTACTTGGTTGAGTTTGCGATAGTCAACTGTCATTCTCATGACCATCGTCTTTTGCACAGGAAATTGAGAGTTAAATGGGAGATAGTGGTAGAGAATCACCACCCCTGCATCTTTCAAATCTTTGATGGTAGCACTAATCTGCAATCCCTCCAGGGATCAGGGAAAATACTGTATTGTGGTTCACTATTTTCCTGGGTAGAGGCACAACCAACTGGTATTCCATTTGGCTATTTCCAGACACATAATACCCTCACTCCACAGGTCAGGGAACCAATGTGGGAATTCTGCCAATTTCTAATTATATAGCTATCCCAATTTTACATTCTGAGACTGAGGGAATAACCACAGGATGAGTTCTGGGACCCACTGGGCCCACCATGAGTCAACTCAGCCAAAACTCCATATATCACCTGACCTCCATAGGACCCTACTTTAACCATGAGGGGCCACAATGCTTTTTAGGGTCTCTGGGTTAGTGTCAACTCAGAATCAAGTAGCCAATAGCCTCGAAAAGTCTAGATTCTTCCTTTTCCCCAGTGTACACGGTTGCCCTACCCGATAAAAGGCCGTCAGCCTATGGGGGAATGGACAGGAGGAAGGCAGAACCAGCATAACTCTTTTGGTATATGTAGAACAAGGGGGGTGATTCCTCTCCTCTTTAAAACGCCAGGGCCACCCCTTTCATTCAAGGGTTCTGGGTCTGTGAACTGTCTATGTCTGGAAACTTGTTAACTGGGGGGACTCGCTATTCCTGAAATCACCGAATGTTGACTTCCTGTCATTTGTTCTAGAGCTTTTTCGTGCTTATACAGATCAATTAAAAACTTAGTAGGCTTCTTTGTATTTGGTTATCCTGGGAACCAGCCATGATTAAATGTAGCCAGTTTCCAAAAGATATTTCTGGGTATGCCATTATAGGCAGTTGTTTTGCCTTTGCCACCCATATTATAATAGGAATACATGCTCATTGGCTCTTCTGTGGATTCAGTGCTGCCACCTGACGCATACCCTGAGGTCCTGTTAAAAATATTACACATACAATTTAATGTTATGCAAATAGAACAGGCGACAAACTTACTCTAACTGTAAGAACTTGGCATAAAAGCAGACGCAAAAACAAGCTCTTTCAAATGTTTCTGTGTGTCTCAGTACTTTGCATCTATAACACTCGTGAAATGGCATCATGGCCGCTGGGTCTCATATATGTGGAGAAGGTGATAGTTTACAGTTCGAATCCATTCAAGCATGGCCCATCTGCCTACCACTCACAAACCCTTCATCAATACTAAGCCAAGGATATATCAGGCATCTCTACTCGCTGTTAGTAGTCCATGTTTAATAAATACAACAGCCAACCATTCAAATAAACTTTTTACACTTTTTTTAACTGCCGAGGCTTCCATGTATAAAAAAAGAAAACCTAAAAAGAGCCTCTACTCAGTGTTGCTCATATCGATGAAACCAGTAATGATCCAATTTACTATTCCCTCCCAACCATTATCCCCACACCATATTAAAATCCATTCCCACACAAATCCCTTAGGCTTCTGCCATGAATGAATCAGCAAAGCTCATCAATTTCTTTAGTGGTATAGAACTCCTCCGTGTGGACCACACTTTCTATCTCAACCTTGAGGGGCTTGCTTAGACTTCAGTTCATGCTTCAGGTCTAGAGGCAAGACAATTTGCTTGGCCTTCCAGTAGGGACAGTTAGCTCCCATGGGAGGGGGGGAATTAGTTTCTTCAGTCTCTCAAGGGTGTGAAGGAGGGATTTCCCCCACCTGCAGGGTGTGGTATTGCCTGCTGAGGGTGGGGAGATTAATTCCTCAGATAAAGAGAATCCCTCAGTAATCCTAGGGTCTCAAAATCCTCATCAACCATGGTTCTCCCACACATCTCACAGAATTTCAGGGTTCCACTTTCACCCCCAGTGCGACGTGCTAACTTGAACAACTGGCTACACGTCTTCAATTTGGAGGGATACAAGTTTGGTTGTGATAACAGTCAGCCAACATATTAATAAGGACCAGCTTGATTTTCTCGGCGCTTTGAGTCTTCTTTGGCTGCTGGAGAGAAATCTCTTCCAGAGCACCGTGGAAGAAGTTTAAACCGTTTTATTCGAATCTGAACGTAGCTGTGTCATTTTTATCACGATAGCCTTATTTTCCTATAGCAGTTCTTATCCAGACATAGCTTAGGAGCAACAAGGCAACACAAATTATTTTCCTTAGTTATTCTTTTTCCAACGCAATTTTCTCGAAACTTTTATACATAGAGTAGTAAAAGTGTCCCTGCTTCTTAAGAGGTATATGTCAGAGTGAGGTCAAGATGGGATCTATCTTCATAATTACATCAAATAGTTCTGCATCAAGATTATCATTCCTTCTTCATGCCACCAGGGGAGAGCCTAGTACTGTAGGCTTCATTGTGTTTGGAGACTGACTCCAGAGTACCAAGCCCACTAAAAGAAATTCATCCTTTCAATTCAGTTTCTCTAGCAACCACTTCTGGTACCAAAATCTGTATTATTAGGGTTCTCTAAAGAAACAGACAACAGGATGTAAATATATTAACTATTACCATTAGTATATGATTGACTCACATCAACAGAGTTCCAAGGATTCCAACCAGTAGCTGCACCACACTGGAAAGGCCCCCCAGATGAAATCCAGGGAACGCTCATCGCTTAGGCTGGATGTCTCAGTAGTCCCCAATCCAGTGCTGAAGGCCCATGTTCCAGTGAGATCTGCCAGGTCTCAGTACTGAACTGGAGATCCAAAAGGTTGTCACGCGCAAGGCAAACTCACCAAGATAGAGAAGCAGCCGCCAGGAGTAAAAAAGGACAACCTCGCCAGTGCTTGCATAGTATACTGGCTTGCCAGTCAAAGAAGGTAACGCCCACATGGGGTGGGCCATCCGGGTTTAGGCAGTGGTCCCATCAGAAGACCCCCTTTTTGGCTTATTTGTCCTTAGTCCAGTACCCCCCCAAGTGTACCACCCAGGGATTAGAACCATCAGAGATAAACAGGGAGCACCATTTAACCAAAATAAGAAGAGCTAGCCAAAATGATAGAATTCACTAGATAAACAGGGAAACAGTCATGAACAGTCATGTGAAATATTCACAAAAATATGAGCATTACTTTAAAACCTAATACGCTGAAACTAAATTTGAAAACATCAAGAAATGGATGATATCTGTGAAATCCTGGAACTCACCAAAGTCTTACTCAAGATTATGTGACAAGGTTAAACGACCCAAAACATATGGTAGATCTGTGAAATAGTCTTTCAAAACCTCCCAACTAAAAAAAAAAAAATCCCCGCCCAGATGGATTATGCAGAGTTATATAAAACTTTAAAAAAACATCAATCCACTATTATTCAAATTGTTCAGAGAGAAGAGAAACAGAGGGAGAATCTTCCAAAATGCCTTTAAGCCTATTGCCTAAGCGCACAAACCAGGCCAAAGAGATCAACCAAAGAAAATATAGCCGCGGCATTCATTATTAATGAACATAGATGGAAAAATTCTCAACAAATACGTTGCAAACCACATACAGCCATCCCATTTCACCATGATCAATGTCAATTTATATCAAAAGAGTGAAGGGAAGGTATCAACATAGGCAAAACATAACATATCAAAAACACATAAGGGACCTGAAAGACAAAAAACTACATGGGTGCATATGAAAGAAAACCACAGCCAATCATCTAAATGAGGGAAAGTAGGAGACCGAATGGGGGAAAATGGCATTCCCTTTAAGTGTCAGGAACTTGGCAAACGATCTCCCTATCTCCATCCTCTTCAATATAGGCTTGAAACACTGCTAATGGCAATAAGACAAGAAAAAGAATTAAAGGAGACTATTGGAAAAGAGAAGTCAAACTATCCCTTTTTTGCAGGAATATGATAGTGTCACCTTAAGCGGTATGGAAACAAAAATGCCAAACAAATACTCCTAGAAACAATCAAGAATTTCACCAGAGTACCTGGATATAAAATTAACCTAGAAAAATCAGAAGCCTTCTTATACAACAACAACAAAAAATCGGAGAAGGGAATACAAGGAAACTATTCCATTCAAAATAGGCCTCAAAAAAAAAAAACAAAAAAAATTGAACACTTTGAACAAACCTAACCAAAGACACCAAAGATTTCTACAATTAAAATTTTAAATCCCTGGAAGAGGGGATTGAAGAAAATACCAAAAGATGGAAAAACCTACCATGGTCATGGCTGGAAAAATTAAATAGTAATAATGTCCATCCTACCCAAACTAATATACAGATGCAATGCAATCACAATCAAACTCCCCATTAGATTCTTCTAAGACTTAGAAAAAAATCCTTCAATTCATATGGAAAATCAAAGGAACTCAGATAGACAAAGCAACCCTGAGCTAAAACTGCAACTAAGGGGGGATAACCATACCTGACTTCAAATTATATTACAGTGTTATTGTAATAAAAACAGCCCAGTACTGGCACGAAAACAGACAAGTAGATCAATGGAACAAAACTGAAGATCCAAACCTAAGCACATGCAATTTCAGCCACCTCATATTTGACAAGGGGGCCAAGAAGACCCAATGGAGGAAAGACAACATCTTCAGGAAATGGTACTGGCAAAACTTGACACTTGTAGAACTATCAAGCTGAACCCTTACCTTTCACCCTGTACAAAAATCAACTCCAAGTGGATCAAAGACCTCAATTTGAAACGTGAAACTCTGAAAATGATCGAAGAAAATGTTGGCAGTAAACCAGAAGACAGGCATAGGAAAAGTCTTTCTAGATCAGACAGCCGCTGCATTGGAAACAAGGTCAGCAATAGACAAATGGGATCTCATTAAACTCAAAAGCTTCCGTACAGCAAAAGAAACAATCAATGAAGTCAAGAGAAAACCCACGGAGTGGGAGGAAATCTTCACCAATGATACATCGTATAGAGTTTTAACATCCAGAATGTATAAATTACTCAAAAACCAAAGGATCAAGCAAAAAAAAAAAAAAAAAAAAAAAAAAGGACACTATCAAAAGATAGATTAGAGAGCTAAATAAGAGATCCACAAATGAAGAAAGTGAAGATGTCTGAGAAACATTTCAGAAAGTGTTCAACATCGCTAATAAATTAAGGTGTTGGCAAATTAAAACACCTTGAAGATTTTACCTTACCCCAGTATAAATGGCCAAGATTAGGAAAAAAAAATGACACCAAGTGCCTGGAGAGTTTGTGTAGGAAGGGGAAAACTCGATTTACTGCTGGTGGGATTGAAACTCATGAAACCCCTATGAAAGCATGTGGAGAATCCTTTTTTTTTTTTTTATGTGTAATGAATATACTGTCTGCATGTAGGGTTATGGACCCATGTCCTGCAATGCTGCGGGAGGTCAGAAAGAGGGTGTGTCAGATTCCTCCTGGAACTGGAGTCAAGAATGGGTTTCTTAGCTGCCATGTGGTGCTGGAATCGAACCCTGGGTCATCTGAAAGAGCAACCAGTCCTCTTAACAGCTGAACCATCACCCCAGTCGCATAAATACATCTTTTAAAAAAAAAAAGAAACTGAAAATGATCCTACCACCTGACCAAGTCAGACCAATCCTGGGTATATACCACACAAAACTCATCCAATCAAAAAAGAAACAGTGCCACAATCTATGTTAGTGCAGCTCTCTCTTCACAATGCACAAAGCTTGAAAGAACCCAAATGTCCTCAACAAAGGAGTCTAATACAGAAAATATGCTACATCTACACAAGGGGTTTATGCAGCAGTAAAGGAAAAGATGAAATCTTCTCGCCTTGAGAAATAACCCATGGGTGAGGCCACAAGCTTACATCCTCTAAAGGTTAGGAGGCGTTATAAGCCACACGAAGACCCTGCCATACTTACAGAAGAAAATGTAATTCATGATTAACATACCAATCCAAACATCTGTATCTATAACAAAGGTAATCTACCATAAAATTAGTACTGTTTAAATCACCGAATAATCTATGCTTGTGCTTCATTTGTAGGATGGAAAGGCTATATATTTATACTGTTTAAGTACGTATATATCTAATTGCTGTGCTTCATCAGTATAGTAGGATTGAAAGTTATGCCTGGACAAGCTGGCAGCCCACGAAAGAAAAAAGACAGAATTGACTGGAGACCAAGACAACAGCTCCAGAGAAAGTAAGACTGTTTTGCTCTCATCCACCACTGCCCCTTTTCTAAGCCTAGGGAAGCAATCTGCGTAAGAGGGGGCTTGGTAGAATTTAAGGGCTGCTATTGGGGTGATTGGTGAAACTACAACAATATATACTGACAGTCATTTGAATCAACCTGATTGAACAGACAAGCCCCCTCCCCCCGCCCCCACGCTGGATTGTGGGACCCATGAGCTATATGGGTTTGGGCACAACTGATCAGAATTATTTACATGAAAGATGTTTGTACTCACAGACGATCAACTACTTTGAAAAAAAAAAAAAAAAAAAAAAAACAAGAGAAAGACCCGAAAAGTTTATGGCAAAGCATGATCTGGGACGGGTAGGGGGGGGGGGTGGGGGAAGGGAAGGGGATATATGCAGAACTGAATTGGAAAATGAATGTATGAGGAAGACAAAAAACATCAATAAAAAAAAAGAAAAAAAAAAAGAAAGATGACATCATGAACTTTGCAGGTAAGCGAATGGAACTAGAAGACAATATGCTAAGTGAAGTAACACAGTCCCAGAAAAACAAATGAGGTATAGTGTCCCTCATTTGTGGATGCTAGCACCAAATCCCTAGTTGCAAAGCAAACCGAGCATTGTCTATGTTATATTTCTTTTTTATATGAAATCAGCAGTGTGGTTAAAAGGTCAATCCCTTAATGGACTTGAGAATTAACCTATTATGTTCAGATTTTTAATATTTGTATATAGGTGAAGGATATGTATGCATATTTTGATGTGATATAAAATTAAAGGGGAAAATGTGAAAAAGTAATTCATGGTTTTTGGATGAATATGAAACCACTACGTAATATTATATTAGAACCACGACAGAGAAAAATTACCTTCAGAACCAACTTTCGCTGTGTACATTTGATTGAAGATTACTAATTAAACTGGATTAAGATAACATGATCATGAATTGAGGGATGTCTCTGGACTAAAAATTTGAGAGACAGAGCAGTTTCAGTAGTATTTTGTGCCTGGGAAGTGCTGGAAATAAAAATATAATCTAATGGTTGCAGTTTAGGCAACCGGTGACACTTTCTTATTCAAATGTCAGAATAATGGAAAGAAAAAAAATATATGCAACCTTATTATAACAAGGCTTTATTCTGACAATAAAGGAAATACTACTAAAATCCTTCTTTTAAATTTTTTTAAATGCGCAAATACATTTTTTTTAATTTTATTTATTTCTTTATGTGTATGAATGTACTGTCTGCATGCAGGTTTTGTGCACCCGTGTCGTGCAATGCCGCGGAGGTCAGAAGAGGGTTTCGGATTCCCCTGGAACTGGAGTTCTCCTGGAACTGGAGTTTCAGACGGTTCTTAGCCGCCATGTGGGTGCTGGGGATCGAACCCGGGTCCTCTGTAAGAGTGGTCGGCGCTCTTAACCACAAGGCCATCTCTCCAGCCCAATTTTTAAGTGTGTACATATCTATGTGAGAATATGAACAGGTGAATGAAGTTGATTACAAGGATTTGTGATTTGCATTCCTTGGAGCTAGAGTTATAGGCATTCATGAGCTCTCCAGTGTGGGCTAAGAGCTGAACTTGTGTCCCTTGGAAGAGAAGCCAGTGCTGTTAACCACTGAGCCATCTCTCCAACCCCCTCAAACTTGTTCTGGTATAGAGTCTCACATGTTTACTCCAGCTGAAATTTGAAGACACTTGATATACAGTGGTTGAAGTAAAGTGAGGGAACCCAATGCACATACACTTTCAACTTTGCACTCTTTGACAGTTCATTCTGAGCACATTGTCCAAAACCTAATATTCCATGAAAAAGACAAATGTCTCTATCATCAGAATGGAGGATGGGGGAGGGTCTTACTTTCTACAGTGCTGTAGCCACTAGTAAGTTTTCCAGGCTTCAGAAAACATACTTTTAAGCTCTTACCCACGGTAATTCAAAAAAAGCTAATTGAATACTGTGGGTCACATACACATGGAGAGGAAATGAAAGTAGGAGGTGGACTTAGTGGAAAGAAGATGGGTTCTGGAAAATTCAGTTAAGTCAGGTATGAATGGGCTCACATTCCAACCAGTACCCCTTAGTGCATAAGTAAGGAGTCATGGGACCTCATTAGCCACACTCATGGGGTGGGACGTAGTGATGCAAAGGTCTGGGATTTGGTCCTGGGAAATGAAGTCACACTACTTATAAAACCTGGCCATCTTTGATTAAACTCTCTCTGCATATATGGATACCTTACAATGCATCCATGTGCTGTGCTTTCCTGTGAGTGTTTTCTACATGGCACACTATGGGAATAAATGGGATGACCCACAATGGGTTTCAGTGAAGGAGGAGGGTGATGACAGATAATAATCACGGGTTGCATGTGACTAAAATTCATTACATACATGTAGAAAACTCATCCTATTGCAGAGATACATGTACATCCATGTTTATTGCAGTTCTCCACAATAGGAAAGTGCTGGAAGCAACCTGTGACCCTCAATNTCTCTCCACCCCCTCAAACTTGTTCTGGTATAGAGTCTCACATGTTATCTACTCCAGCTGAAATTTGAAGACACTTGATCATACAGGGGTTCCGATCAAAGTGAGGAACCCAATGCACATGCATTTCAACTTTGCACTCTTTGACAGTTCATTCTGCAGCCCCCTTGTCCAAACCTAATCTTCCATGAAAAAGACAAATGTCCTCTATCATCAGAATGGAGGTGGGGGAGGTGCTTACTTTCAGTGCTGTAAGCCACTAGTAAGTTTTCCAGGCTTCAGAAAACATACTTTTAAGCTCTTACCCACGGTAATTCAAAAAAAGCTAATTGAATACTGTGGGTCACATACACATGGAGAGGAAATGAAAGTAGGAGGTGGACTTAGTGGAAAGAAGATGGGTTCTGGAAAATTCAGTTAAGTCAGGTATGAATGGGCTCACATTCCAACCAGTACCCCTTAGTGCATAAGTAAGGAGTCATGGGACCTCATTAGCCACACTCATGGGGTGGGACGTAGTGATTGAAATGGTCTGGGATTTGGCCCTGGAAATGAAGTCACACAGCTATAAAACCTGGCCATATTTGAAAAAGCATCTCTCATGCATTATGGATCCTTACAAATGCATCCATGTGCTGGTGCTTTCCTGGAGTGTTTTTCTACATGGCACACATGGGAATAAATGGGAGAACCACAAGGGGTTTTCAGTGAAGGAGGAGGGTGATACAGATAATAATCACAGGTTGCATGTGACTAAAATTCATTACATACATGTGAAAGACTCTCCTATTGCAGAGATATGTACAATCCATGTTTAGTGCAGTTCTCCACAATAGGAAAGTGCTGGAAGCAACCTGTGACCCCTCAATCGATGATGGATAAAGAAAATAGGCTATATCTACAAAATAGTTTCTGTTCAGCCAGTAAAGAAAGATGATTTCATAGAACTTTGCAGGTAATGGATAGAACTAGAAGCCATATGCTAAGGGAAGTAACGTTCAAATGAATAACTGTCAAATACTATATATATAGATTATATATATATATATATAATAATATATATATAATATAGTATATATAATTTTGGTATTTTCGAGACAGGGTCTCCCTGTAGCTCCAGCTGTCCTGGAACTCACTCTGTAGACTAGGCTGGCTTGAACTCACAAAGATCCGCCCACTTCTGCCTCCTGAGTGCTAGGATTAAAGGTGTGCACCACCACCATGCCAGGCCATACAACACTTCTTAATCAAATTTAGACCCATTGCCCCTTTCTTGCCCCCAACCCTGCCAGAGCTTATGCATTCTGCCATACATGTCTTGCATCTTTTCTTTTTGTCTTTTGTTAAATTTTTCGATGCAGAAGTGTCATCTGAAGTTTATCGTCTGGTGTTCCTTTAAATATATGATGTGTGTGTTCTGCCTTCCATGAGATGTTCTTCCTCCCTGAACCAGGGCTTGCAGCTACGCAGTACTGCAAGTCTTGAGGATTGTCTCCAGCCAGCCGGTTAACAGTCCTAGCTTGAGCCCTAGCAGGGAGGGTGAGGGAGGTAGAAAGTAAGACCCAGAGAAGAGAAAGAAAGAGATGGACTCAAGAGATAGGGAGTAATTCCACAAGGGGAAAACTCGCTTTAATGTTGTAACACAGGGTTTTTTATGCAGACCTTGCAGGGGGTTAGGACATACAGAATTGGAGGTTGGGACAGGTGGGGCTCCAGGCCATATGCTTTGCCCAAGGCATCAAAGATGGTTAGCACCAGGGCAGATATCACAAGTAGGAAGAGTAGGAAGGATCTCAGTAGGAGTCCAGGCTTGGAGGCTGCTTGCTGACTCTCTTAAGTGCTTCTGCCTACACAGAAGTTTACTGTTTTTGGCAGAAGTTTACTGTCTCTGTCAGTTTTTTTACCCAGTCTTTTGTTGTTGTTGTCCTTCCAATTCGTATTGCTCCAAAATATGCATATATATACAAGCCCTGAATATAAAATTATGGTGTCTGAAATTGGGATTAAACTATCCTTTTATACCCTAAACTGTACTAATTCACTTCTCCCTTCAGCCCCTGAAAACCACCCTTGTTTGCTCTTTCTGACTTCACTATTCTCATTACTCAATATAAGTATTCCACAGTAGCTGGCCTGGGGGCTCCTGGGGATTGGCTTGTCTCTACCTTCCATCTTGCTGTAGGAACCCTCGGCATTCAGATGCATGCTACTACACCCTACTTTTATATGTGTCTGGGGATTTGAACTCAATATCTCCTCATAATTTTCCAGAGAGCACTTGACTTGTTGAGTCGTCATCCCAGCAACTGGGATTTTTAACAACTGATTCAGTTTCCTTAGTAGTTGTAAATCTACCAGTATTTTCTCTTTGCTCAGGAGCTAGTCTTGGTTTATTTTGTGAATCTAGGAATTGTCAGTACTTCTAGGTCTACAGGTGGTTGCCATGTCTCCTTCTCACCCTTGTTTTGTGACTTTTGTGTGCTTCGGGTTCAATTTATTCTTCGGTTTATATATCCTTAAATTTTAAAATTAGCATATTTTGAGAACTTTCTTGTTCTTTATTTTTTTTAATATAATGATTTTATTGATGCTTTTTGTATTTCAGACATCATTTTCAGTTCAACTTACACATATTCCCCTTTCCCTTTCCCCACCCCACCCCAGATCACGCATTCTGCCATAAATGTCCTGCATCTTTCTCTCAGTCTTTTTTATGTTTAGGAATTCACATTTTCCCCTTTAATTTTATATTACTCTAAAATATGAGTACATATCTTCTACCCATGCCCATGTACAGTATTCACAGAAAATAAGTGGTGGGTAAATCCTAGAGCCTGTTAAAAGATTAACATTATGACAACATAGTTGCTTTCAGATAAAAAGAGATATAACAATAATGTTGCTCAGCTTGCCTTTCAACTGGGGATTTGATGTTAGCATCCACAAATAAGAGAAACCATTCACCCTTTATTTTTCTGGGACTGTGTTATTTCACTTAGCTTAATGACTTTGAGTTCCATCCTTTTACCTGCAAAGTTCATGATTTCATCTTCACCACTAAATAGTACTCCATTGTGTACATGTACTACATTTTTTGTCATGCACTCCTCTGCTGAGGGGCACTTGGGTTGGTTCCAGCTCTTCCTTATTGTGAAGAGAGCTGCAATATACATGGATGTGCATATATCTCTGTGGTAGGATGAGTCTTGTGACTATATACCCAGGAGTTGTATGACTGGGTCAGGTGGTATGCTCATTTTGAGTCATTTAAGGGTTCTCCACACTGCTTTCCATAGTGGTTGTACAAGTTTACATTCCCACCAACAGTGGATGAGTATTCCCCTTTCCCTACAACCTCTCCAGAATGTGGTATATTTTGTTTTCTTGATCTGAGCCAGTCTTATTGGCGTGAGGTGATATGTTAAAGTAGTGATAATTTGCATTCCCTTAATTATTAGGAATGTTGAACACTTTGTTTCTCAGCTGTTTTTATTTTTTTTTATTTTTTTTTATTTTTTTTTTAAATTTTATTTATTTCCGTATGTGTATGAATGTACTGTCTTGCATGCATGTCTGTGCACCCATGTCGTGCAATGCCGCCGAGGTCAGAAGAGGGTCTCGGATTCCCCTGGAACTGGAGTTCTCCTGGAATTGGAGTTTCAGACGGTTTTCGGCCGCCATGTGGGTGCTGGGATCGAACCCGGGTCCTCTGCAAGAGCGGTCGGCGCTCTTAACTGCTAGGCCATCGCTCCAGCCCTCTCAACTGTTTTTAATTCCTCACTTGTGAAGTCTCTGTTCAGCTTTTTACTTCATCTTTTGAATGAGTCATTTGTTTTCTTCTTTCTTTCTTTTTTAGTAGTTTATACACTCTGGATGCTGATGCTCTGTCCGATGTATCACTGTTGAAGGTTTCCTCCCACTCTCTGGGCTTTCTCTTCACTTCATTGATTGTTCCTTTCACTGTACAGAAGCTCTTGATTTTAATCAGGTCCCGCTTGTCAATTTTTGTCCTTATTTCCTGTTTAGCTGTTGTCTGATTTAAAAAGTCTTTTCCTATACCCATGTCTTGTAGGTTGTTGCCAATGTTTTCTTCCATCAGGTTCAGAGTTTCGGGTTTCAAATTGAGGTCTTTGATGCATTTGGAATTGATTTTTGTACAGGGTGAGAAGTAGGGGCTTAAACTTATTCTTCTAGAAGTGGTGATCCAGTTATGCCAACATCATTGGCTGAAGATACAGAATTTCCTCCCTGGAGTCTTCTTAGCCCCTTTTTTGAATATAAGGTGGCCGAAATTGTATGAGTTCAAGTTTGGATCTTCGATTTTGTTCCATTGGTCAATGGGCCTGTTTTTCTGCCAGTACCAGGCTGTCCTTAAATGTTCCTTTTACCATTGCTTTGTCTCCTACTTACTCTTTGCCTACTATATTTTTATTATTTGTCTATCAATTTTCCAAATCTCTTTTGGTTCCTTTTGTAAACCATTTATTTTCTAAGTATACATTAACTTCCATAATGTTGTAAATTTTCTGCTTTTACATATCTGTTTTTATCCAGGGTACTTTGTCTTTTAATATATTGAGATATGATGCTTAGCTTAGTGTCCATTTTTTAAAACATCCCATGTGCCTATGAGGAGAATGTGTGTTTAGTTCTTGTAGGGTAGCATGTTTCTTATGTATTTGTTTGAGCTTGTTAGCTTTATGTAATATGCACTCTTTCATGTTTTCTATCTATTATTGAAGATAGAGTTTTGTAGTTTCCAATTGTTATTCTAGAAGCACAAATTTCTCCTTGTAATTAGTTCAGTTTTTTTCCTTAGAGTATTTTTAGATTTCCCATTTTATTTTTAAAAAATATTATTATGCATTTCTACATTTCATGTAATGGGTCCCATTCAAATTCAGTACCCCCATTCCCCCAACCCTCCATCAACACTCATGCATTACACTATCCATGTTAAGTCCCATGCATTCAAGCTTCTGAACTCAGATGCCCTGTGGAAATTCATCTGCTGGAATCTAGTCACCAGATCTAGAAATCTTAAGTATCACACATTCTCCCTAGCCCAGCAGTAATCAGTCTTCATTAGTTCTCAATCCAGGGATGGCCCACCACCCGTTTCTTTTGCTCCTCTCTGGGACATTGTCTAAGTTGGCATTGATCCTCTGCCTGATACCATCATTGCCGCAAGTTCACATGTGCAAACTTCCAGTAGTCTGAAAGCCTCTGCTTCCCTATATTCATGAATGAGCCCTGGTATTTATGCATATAAATGTGTCGGGTGGTTGCTGGAATCTGAACACAGTTCCATAGGAATGGCAGCAAGTGATCTTACCCACTGAGCAATGTTACCAACCCCCCCATATTGAATATCCATAACTCTACTGGGTGTATAAATATTTTTTGTGTATTTTTATTGAATATTTCATGCACAATATTTTAATCATCTTTATACTCCCTTGCCCCTCTATGGCTTCTTAATCTTGCAAGTTTTGTCTTTGTCTTTTGTGATATTACTAGCTATGTCTACTTTGCCATATATTAGTATAATCTTTGCTATTAATAAGTTTGGGATATTATTTGCATATAATTTTTTCCATCTAGATCTATTTGTGTCTTTGGATAATAGTGATTCTCTTGTACATCTGATATTATTAGACAATGTTGGGTTTTAAGTCCGACTTTCTAGTCTTGGTCTTTAAATTGAGTAGCTAAATTATTTACATTTAAAATGATTGCTGATAAGGAGAAATTTTCCTACATGATTGATGGACATTTAGTACTCTGTTTTCTATATTGTTGTTTTATTTGTCTTTTTGGTAACTTAAATGTCTTTCTCATTTCCTTTTATCTCTATCTTCTCTTTCTCCCTCTCCCCTGTCCCTTTCTCTCTCTAGTCTTTCCCTCCTTTCCTCTGTCCATGCACACAAAAACACACAAACACACACACACGCACACACACACAGGCACACACACAGATACATGCACAAACTTTGTGGTGGTCATAGGAATTACGTATACATTTCTGAAATTATAGCACTCTTGAAACAGTAATAACATTAATCCATACCAACTTAAATGACATACACATTTTCCTCTTTCATTACCTGTTTTTCTAGCTCTTTCAAATTTGTTATATCTCCATATGATATTTCCTTCAAAGTGTACACTAATACTTATTTCAAAGGTTTTGTGGTGGTTTTAAATAAGAATGTGTCCAATAGGCTCCAATTTTTGAAAATTTTGTCCCTAGTTGGTGGTGCTGTTTTGGAAGTCTTAGAAGGAGTGGCCATGCTGGAGGAGGAAGTACTTCACTGGGAGCAGGCACAGAGAGTTCCACAAGCCTCCCTATCTTGATTCACTCTCTGCTTTCTGTGACTGATTTAAGATATGAAGCTCTGCCACGATGGACTCTAATTCCCTGGAACTGTCAAACAGAAGCTAAAATAAACTCTTCCTTTTATAATTTCCCTTTGTGTGGTGGTTCTATTACAGCAACAAAAAAGTGACTAATACAGTTATTTATTTATTTACTTTGCTTCAGTTGTTGTTTATTGACAAACACGTAGGATGCATTACAACAAGCTGCTGAAACTGGGAAAATGAAAGGACTGCAGGATGGAGTATCTTCAGCAACAACTGAGATCAATGCTGGAATAGAAGATAGCAGTGCCCAAGGAAGTTTATTCTGGGGCCGGCTGAGGCTGTTTAGGAAGGAGGTATGGGCCAGGGCTCAAATGCTATCTATACTGGAACCATTGCTCCATGCCCCCTAGGACCCTACTCTTGCCACCATTGTCACAAGTTCACATTTGCAAGCTTCCAGTGGTGTGAAAGCCTCTGCTTTCCTATGTTCATGAAGCAACCCTGGCTCTTATAATCTGTCTGCCCCCTTTGCCCCAATGGCCCCTGAGCCACTGAGATTCAATATAGGAGCCCTTTCCAGGGACACAGACTCCTCAGTCTCTTATTCTTTAAAAGTTGGCAAGTTATGTCATTCTGTGTGCATACAATTGTATTCTATAAGGAAGCTTCACTTGTGAGAGTTGAGAGATACATTCGTTTTCTCTCTATCCCTTGTTCTTCTGTTTTCCATGAGCCCTAGGTGTAGAGGTTCAACTGTGTCACCTAGAACTCGACATCTCTCAGACATATATTCTCTGCGTCTGGCCCGTTTTAGGATTGTGCAGTAGCCTCCCTCTGTTGCAAAAAGAAGCTATTTTCAAAGAAGCTTATTTGATTAATGGTACATGGTATGCTTATCTGTACTATAAAGATACGTATTTAGCATAGAAATTTGACATGTCGAGAGACATGACGGAGATCATGTTTTCTCTAGGATTTGTGTCCTGTCCAGCTATATGCTTTTCCTTGAGTTTACAGTACCACCCATGCGTTTACTCCCACTAAGATGGCTTAAAATCCAAGGCTTAAATAGCTGTTGATTACACCCCTGATAATAGTACCACTACTATTCCAATAGAGGTAGTTTGCTGTACTGGTCACTATGGTTGTTATGGTTTAGGGACAGGTTGGACCATTGATTCATTTTTCTCCCTTAGCCTTTTGCATAATATTTTAATGAAATAAATGAATAAATAAATCTTCATGGGCTGGAGAGATGGCTCAGAGGTTAAGAACACCGACTGCTCTAATTTTCCACATTTTTTCTTTCTTATTCTTGAGTCTCATATTGTTTACTGTGATCACTTGATGATGTCCCACAAATCCCTTAGGCTCTGTTCATTTTTTTTTAAATATTTTGTTTCTTTTCATTAAACTTTGAAATTTCCATTGTCTTACTTCAATTTCAGTGATTCTTCTTTCTCTTGGATACTTATAGTGAATTATTTATTTCGATAATTTTGAAATTTGTTTTCAAAGTAAGCAAGAATATAAGTATTTCTCCCAATATTCTAAATCATCCTGCCAAGTTTCCTCACTTTTTGTTAGTCTAAAGACCTCAGAATCATGTGTCTGAAAGTTATGTGTGTTAGCATGAGATCAATAGTGTGAGAATCTGGGAAACTGCTGGTACAAGTACTTAAATCTGAAGTGACATGGTGTTCTTATGTTTAAAGGAAAATCATATGGCACCAAAGGTCTGGGAGAGAGGGTCAATTCACCCTTCATTTGTGTTTTTGTTTTATTTTCGTTCTCACCTGGCTAATGCTGCCTGCCCATATTTTGTCAGAATAAGTCAATTCCTCAGACCAACATTCAAATGACAAATCTTAAAGACATTCATTTACAAACACAATCAGAAATCCTTCTTAGGTATCTGTCATTATCTACTGGTGCATAAAATTTGCCAACACAACTTAAATGTTGAATATTTCATAATGTTCCTGGTATTCATATGCACTTATAAACACATAAAACCATAATTTAATTATGTAAATTGGGTAAAATAGTTGTTATATTGCAATTAACTTATTTTCCACCTAAAATATCCAATAACAATTATTTAATACTTGCATCATATAATTGCTTGTGAAGTTCCACTGTTAACAGTATCAACAGTGACATATACTTTTCCTGAAAAAAGTTAATGTATTCCATCAGAAAAAGTCAGTATTTCAAAGTAAAAATTATTATGTTTTAAGGTCTGATATTTCAATTCCCATTCTGAAACTGAACACCTAAAATAATTGTTTTCATTTAGTTATTTTAAATGGATAGTATTATTATTTATTCGTTTTTTAACTTATGGATTTCTTTAGATTGTGGGCATGAGTGTGTAGCCTAGATGTGTATAAGTATATCTATCTCATGCAATATCCAGATAGGCATACATATTTAATCCCATCATTTAAGAGACCAAGGCAGGGGGATTCCGTGAGTTCAGGCTAGCTTGGTCTATATACCAAGTTTCAGTCAAGGAGGGCAACCCAAGAAGATCCTATCCCATACCACCTCAAAATACAAAACAAAACAAAAATAAGATGGAGTGTAATTGAGGGGAAAATCCCATATCTACCTCTGGCCTTCAAATTCATCTGCATACATTTGCATGCATGCCCACACACATGCCGACAAATACACATGAACATGTACACACATATAAACACAACCCTCAAAAGTCAAATATTAACCATTACTTATTTTATATGGTTCATGTAATTTTAGATCATTTTTTCATTTTTACTTTAATCTTATATCTAAATAAAATTCTCTAAACAAAATAACTATCAAATATATGGATGAATGTTTAGCCTTTAAAAACTGAATCTATTTTTTTCACTACACCAGGCTGATAGAGAGATCTGAGAGCAGTTCATAAGAGAACATAATAGGAATTACCCAGAGGCCTCCTGCGCAAATCTCATCCTACTAATTACAATTTCAGCCAGAGAAGTGGTTCCTAGAGTGAAGTAATTATGGAAATTCAGAGGTAAAAGAGAACTCGAGAGACAATCCATACAGAACCTATCAAGGGTAATATACAACAGTAATGAGGAAACTCATCCACACAGAGGAAGCCACTTGGCAGACCTCTTCATCATTGGCAGTTACTTTCCTGAGCTTCTGGTGGTATAGACCACATAGAATTGTAGGTGCTCCTTCTGGGAACCCAAATTACTTTTCTTTTTCCAATAACTTTTGCTTCTGGGCAAAAGCACTGAAGCCAGAAGCAATACCAATTAGCCATTCTTGTATTCTACTCTAAGCCAAGTAGCATGGGGGCAACATGTTGAGCTGAGAGTTTAACTCTTATCTGTTTCCATCCACCCACCATCAGGTCAGTTCATGGGAGTACTTTCATCCCTATATCTCCATTCCAGCTGTGCTTTCTATGGCTTCGGATTCACTAAAATTATTTCAGTAAAAATCAAAGAAAGCAAAGTGCCTTCTTCAGAGATGCAATTTTTCAGAGCATTAAGGTCTTGTGAGAAGATTATTAATAAACACTTGAATTAATTAGATGGGTAGGTCAAGAGGACTTGCCACCTATTGCTGTTGAGACACAACATTGCACCAAATGAGTGACTGTTATTGACTGAGCATTTCAATTGGCCACTTGGATAGTTAATCAATGCTAAAGAATCTGATTCCTCAAAATATTAAACAGAGCAAAGAGAAGGATTTTTTTGCCAGGAGATTGAATTCTTAACTGTTTCAATTGGTGTCTTTGAAGGAAGCCTCTTTTAATCCAGGTGAATTGCAGGGAAGTAAGTCCAAGTAGAGTGATGGATTATTGAGTGGCTTGAAAAGTAAGAGTAACTGGACTTGTGATTCACAAGTGCACCTTGTGCCTGCAATACTTGTGGAAGCCTGAAGAGAGTGTCAGATCCACTGGAATTGGGATTATGGAGAGTTATCAGCCACCATTTGAGAAATGGGAAGCAAACCTGCATCTTCTGGAAGAGCAACCAGAGCTCTAAGAACTGAGTTATCTCTCCAACTTCCCATCAGGTTGACAATTAAGCCTAACTATCATACAGTTCATTTTTTTTTATCTTTTCCAAACAGGGTCACCCTTTAGCCCCAGCTGTCCTGGAACTCACTCTGTAGACCAGGCTGGCCTTGAACTCACAAAGATCCGCCTGCCTCTGCCTCCCAAGTGCTAGTATTAAAGACGTGCACCACCATGCCCAGATCACTATCACACAGTTTTAAAAACAATACATGAACTCCGAGATGACTTCAGCAGAGCTGAAGTATAATGCTATTTGTACCATAGAAGGAAGAGTCATTGATGTTTACATGCTACTTAATAGGTTCAGGTAATAGTAATATCAATTAATTAAATATTCATCATAAACCTCTCTGATACCTATTCATATTATATTATCATCACTTTATTAAATAAAATAGATCATTTTATCTGTTACTGTACTATGAATAGCAGTACTGTTATTTGATTTGAGGAAGTCTGTCTTTTCAGTTGCTTGGTAGAGGTTATTTACCTTAAACATACACCCAAATCACCTGCTGCTCAACTCCATCTTCAGAGATTCCAATTCAATATGTTTAATGTAGGACACAAGAGTTTATCATCTAACAATCCGGATATTACTGACTCAGGATTCCTCTGCACTTGGCTAAGACACTTCATGATTCACTACATCCTGACGTAAGATTGCAGAATTCTAATTGCACACGATCCAACAAATGTGGGGTAGTTCTTCATTTTTCTTTCAGGTATAAGATCATTTTAATCAACTAAGCATAATACCACAAATATAGAAAACATTTTGTCAGTAAAATCAGTGAAAAATAAATGCACCGATTAGTTTACTGTCTACGACAAACCTATGCCTAAGCCAGTCCATTGCTAAATTGAGTTGTAAATGGAGTACCATTTTCCATCTTTGCTCCTAGGTGCCTTCATTTCTATTATTTGATGTTAGTCTATGATGTTTTTCATACTGCTAAGATGTTATGCTCTTGAAAGGAAGGAATACTCATTACTTCATTGAGAAATAGACACATTAGTTAACATTCAAATGCCTTTCAAACTCCATGTGAAGTTTTCTTTTTTTTTTTTTTTTAATGTGATAAGGACCTGAATTGCTATGGTAGCTCTTGTGTAGACTGAGCTGTGGCAAAGGCAGGCTGAAGTCAGCAGCTTCATAACATCATATCATGGACTTTATTCCTTCCTCTCATGTCATATCTATCATAAACTCTTCATGTGTTCTTTATCTTTCTTTTTAACATTAGGCACAATATTTGTCTCAAGTGCAGGAACCAGAAAAAAAAAAGAATGAATGTATGATTGTCCCCTTGACTTCTTATATCAGATCTAATGTGACAGTCCAAGAATCAGCCTACATCAGATCAGAAGAAAATCCAAAATTCCATGGACTCCTCCAGAAATTTCAACTTATTCAACTCAGAAAGTCTCAACAACCTTGGATGTTCAAACACCTTCAAATGATATTCAGTAGAGCTAAACCAAAACCACTGAAATGCACAGAAATAGACTGCATCAATTTTGGATCTTCCGTTGTAACAGCTTTACAAAAACACCTCTTGGACTGAATATTAAATAAGTTGATATCACAGATGTAGAAAGACAATTTCTAAACCACATGTAAATTCACTGCTCACTGACATTCTATCTGCTTGAATTCGATCTAGGTTTCAGGTTCTTAAACCTAGCCACAGTGCCACATGAGGACAAATAACTGAATGTAGAGATCTCAGAAATTATGTTGGAAGTGAAAGTTTTCTGAATGTGAAAAGACAAAAAAATGAGATCAAATCCATAATGAATTTGAGGTGCTTCTGGGAGTGCTCACTTGCACTCTTTCATGTGACTTCATGATAGTCTTGATTCTGAACATACAACATATGCACTTTGTACTGTGTTGCAATCATGCTACAAAATCTAATCCAACAGTGCCTGAGCACTTCAGGTTAGATTTAAGACTAATATAGGAATTGAATTAAAGATTTTACTATTTATACAAAGTGTCCTGCTCTTATTGAAAATTAATGTTATAATTATGTGAAAAAGAATTTTAACATATTCTACCACAATTCCTCCTTATGTATCAAATTACTGTTGCTTTGGATTGCATTGTATTAGAAAGTTTTTATTAAAAAGTGTTGGGATGGAGACTATTTCAGAGTTCAATAATGGATCACATACAGAGAACATGTGTCTGAGAGATACCCATCCCTAACTGACACATCTAAAATTGAACCTCTACACATAAGGCTCATGGAAAATAGAGGAACATAGGGTAGAGAGGATACTAATGCACCACTGTTGCTCACTCAGAGGAGAAAGTTCCCAATGGTCTGAATGCCTCAGTTTCTTTATGCTCATGCACCAATCCTAGCTCTTATTATATTTCTCTTTGTCCTCCTTCCTTAATCATCCCTGAGCCTTGGGTGAGTGAGTTTTATATAGGTGTCCTATCCAAAGACACACACACTCTGCCATCTTGTTCTCTAAAACTTATCCAGCTGTGGACTTTTATGTGAATCACACTCTGTTCTACAAGGAAGCTTTACTAGTGAGGAGTGAAGGATATATTAGTAGTCACTTCCTGATCCTCTATGAGTATTAGTAGAAGATCCACTATTGAGGTGTCACTTAGCAATGGATCTCTCAGACATATATTCTCTTTGATTAGCTGTGCAACACTGTAATATCCTCCATCTGTTGCAGAAAGAAGCTTCCTTAATGAGTGGTGAATGGTATACTTGTCTGATAATATAAGGATCCATATTTAGCATACAGCAAAAATTTTCATTTCTCTGTAAGTATGAATGTATACGATTTTCTCTAGGATATATGAGCTCTATCCATGTGTTCCCTACAATTGAAAGGATTTTAAGTCCAATTAGACAGTTTTTGTTTTCCCTCAAGATAAAAGTACCACTACAGAATGAATACAGATAATTACCTCTGCAGGAAGATCTGGAGTGGTATGCAATCAGTTATTGATTTTCTCCATCAGCAGCTTATATATTATCCTCTAGAATTATGAGACCTAGTATTCAGCAAGAAGCCTTCCGGGTTAGTTCCAGATCAACTGCTCCAAAGTCCTGTGTCCAAAGTGAATCCTTTCATCAGCAATAGGAACTTATCTTCAAATCCATGGAGCTAATCAAGGGCTGTGTTATTTTGGGGATCTCTTGGACTATGGTGGCTCAAAACTTGGAGTTTTCTTTCTGGCACAGTGTTGCTTATTATAGTTTATATAACAGATCTACTTATGCGCTCATTTTCAGATAATATATGTTTATTTTTCAGGATGTGTTGAGTTTATACATTCCCTCAGGCATTTTATGTCACATAAATTTTATTTATCTCTCCTCTGTCTATCCCTGTCTAATCTCTCTCTCTCCAGTTTCAAGCCCCCTCCCCCACTTTCCCCTCCATAATACCTATCTCCTTTTATCATTGTTCTCTTGAGCTCCTTCTTCCCTTTTACCACCATGGTACCTGGTATGTCCTTCCTTCCTCCCCTCCCAGTTGAACACTCACATGTTACCTATTTTCCTCTTGATAACATTTGTTTTCTACTGTCTCACTCTCTTGGACTCTTTCTTTCTCTTTCTCTTTGCATTTCTTTCCATTTTCCTGATTCCTAATGTTGCTTCAATGTATATTATATTCACATATAAGGAGGTTGGTGCTAAGATCCCTAATTGACAGAGAACATATGTCACTTGTTTTCTCGGCCTGTGTTCCTTCACTTACTATAACAGTTTCTATTTCCATCTGGTTACCCGCAAATGTTCTAATTTTTTTCTTTCCTTATTGCTGATTAGAACATCATTATATAAATGTACCATATTTCCATTACCCATTTTTCAGTTGAAATAGACCCAGGTAGGTGGTGTCCAGAACAGCAACAAACAATAGATTTACAGGTATTTCTTCATACAATAGGATGAGTCCTTTGATATATGTTAAGGAGTGTTATACCCAGATTGTATGGAAGATCCATTTATTAAATTTTTAATAGTTCTCCACACTATCTTCTATAGAGGTCACATGAGTTTGCCTTCCCACTAGCAGAAATGACCCCCCCTTTCTCCACAGCCTTGTCATCATTTTGTGTCTTTTAGTCTCTTAATCTTAGCCAGTGTATCAGTCTTAAAGTGTTTATGATCCAACATTTCTCTAATTACTAAGGATGTTGAATATTTTTAAATGTATTTCTTAGAATCTTTTTTTCATTTGAGAAGTATCTTTTTATTGGGCCACTTATTTCCTTGTTTCTGTGACTTTTGAGTTCTTGGTATAATCTGGATATAAATACTCTTTCAGATGTGTAACAGGCAAAAAATTTTTCTGATTCAGTGGGTTTCCTCTTCTCTTTCTTTCTTTCTTTCTTTCTTTCTTTCTTTCTTTCTTTCTTTCTTTCTTTCTTTCTTTCTTTCTTTGTTGTACAGAAGATTTTCAGTTTAATGAGGTCCCACTTGTTGCTTGTTGACCACAATGACTGAGCAACCAGTGTCTGATTTGGAGAATACTTTCCTACACCTATATCTTGTAGAGCACTACATATGCAAGCTTTCTTCCAAAATTTCAGAGTTTCCGGTTTCAAAGTAAGGTCTTTGATCCATTTGTAGCTTGCCTTTCCCCAGGGTGAAAGGTAAGGCTCCACTTTCATTCTTCTACAGGTGGAGATTCAGTTTTGCCAGCATCATCTCTTGAAGATGCTGTCTTCCTTCTTTGTGTGCTTGGTGTTCTCAAATATTTGGTGGGTGACATTGCATGCACTCAGGTTTCAGTCTTCTGTTGTCTTCCATCGATCTACAATTCTGCTTTAGAGCCAGTACCAAGCTGTTTTTATGACCAATCTCTGTAATTCAAAGTATACATCAACTGTTGTATACATTGCTATGGAGATATAATATTAACACTTTTTATGCCTATAGCCCTATAATATAGTTTGACATCTCATATAGAGATCCCACCTGTATTTTCATTTCTCTCAAGGTTGTTTTGGCTATTCAGGGTCTTTTGTTTTTCCATCTGAATTTAAGGATTTTTTTCCAAGTCTGTGAAGAAATGCATGGGAATTTTATTTGGGATTGCATTGAATTCCTATATTAATTTGGGTAGAATGGACATGTTTACTATATTAATTTTTCCAATCCATGAGCATGGACAGTCATTCCATTTTTGATTGCCTTTGATTCAATTGCCTTATTCAGGGGTTTAATTTTTTTTTTTTTTGTAGAGATCTTTGATGTCTTTGGTTAAGTTTGTTCCTAAGTATTTTTTGAGGCTATTATGAGTGGGAAGGTCTCCTTATATTCTTTCTCCAGTAAGGAAAGGCTACTGATTTTTCTAGGTTAATTAAATATTCCACCACTTTAGTGAAACTCTTAATCATCTCCAGGAGTTTTTGGTGCAGTGTTTAGCATCCCTTAGATAAACTATGATATAATCTGCAAAGAGGGATATTTTCACTTCCCCTTTTCCAATTAGTACTCCTTCAATTTCCCTTTCTTGCCTTATTGCCCAAGCAAGCATTTCAAGTACTAACTATATTGATGCACAGTAGCCACAAAGTAAATAAATAAAATACCTAGGAACAAACTTAAACAAAGACACTGAAGATCTCTACAACAAAAGTTTTAAACCCCTGAAGAAGGGGCTAAAAAGACTCAGTAGAGGAATGACAGCATTTTTAGCAAATTGTGCTGGCAAAACTGGCTCACCATTTGTAGAAGAATAAAATTAAACCCCTCTAGAACGTTAATCATGAAAGGATGCTGGATTTTGTTAAAGGCTTTTTCTGCATCAATTAAGATGAACATGTGGTTTTTGTCTTTCAGTCCATTTATTTGATTTATCTATGTTGAACTACCCCTGCATCTCTGATATAAATCCAACTTGGTCATGATGGATGATCTTTTTTGATGTGGGTTTGTATGCGATTTGCAAGTATTTTGTTGATAATTTTTGCATCTCTGTTCATTAATGAGATGGGCCTATAGTTTTCTTTTTTGGTTGTATCTTTGCCAGGTTTTGGTATCAGGGTGATGCTGGCTTCATAGAAGGAATTTGGGAGATTTCCCTCTGCTCGTATCCTTGTGAACAGTTTGAGTAGTACTGGTTGTAAGTCTTTTTAAAATGTTTTATGGAATTGTGCCCTGAAACCATCTGGGTCTGGGCTATATTTGGTTGGTGCACAAACCTACATGCAGACAGTACAGTCATACACATAGAAAAATAAATAAATAAATAATTAAAAAAAGAAAATAGAATCAGGTAAATATATACACTATTAATATTAAATTAACTATAAGCATTAAAATTATAATTAATAAGTCAGCAGTGCTGATGGGAATTCACAAGCAAAGGAAATTATAATAAACTATAGCTGAGAGAAATATAAAGCAGGAGAGAATAGTGTTAAGAACTAACCATCTAAACAATTACAGTACTTGTGAAAGATTTTAACACTTAAACAAAAAGGCAAAGATCAACAGGCTGAATGTAAAAGTAAAACCCAAATATATTTTGTTCTAATAAAAACATTTTACATTAACATCATAAATATAAATAATTTATTTATAGTCAGAAAATGCATGGGATGTTTATAATAATTAAATAAATTTGATTTACCTGGAGCAATACCAAACCTAGTGCCCACAGATTATTTAAAATATATTTTAGCAAATAAGTGTCACATATTTCAGAATATAATATATCCTATTGGCATATTTATCCTTTTGTCATGAGCTACATATTAAAATATGCATCTGAGAAATGTTCAGTCCTGCATGACATATACAGTAGAACCTCTATAACTAAGTCCCATGGAATGAGGGGTAGAGATAAAACTAATGCTTCCCTCAACTATCACAAGCAAAAGTGTCCTTACACAACAGAGTGTGATGCACACAGAAGGCAACAATTGGCCAAGTTTTAAAGAATAAAAGATTCCAGAGTATGTGTCCCTGGATAGGACTCCTATATTAAATCTCACCCACTCATAGCTCAGGACCACCATGGAATGGGGGCATTATAAGAGCCAGGGCTTGTTTATGAATGTATGGAATCAGAAGCTTTCATGCCACTGGAAGCTTGCTCATGTGAACTTGTTGCAATGGTGGCTTCAAGAACGGAGCCCAAGCCAAGTCAATTAGACAAAGGCCCAGAGTGGAGCTAGGGAAATGAGTGGCAGGCTGGCCCTAGACTGAGAAGTATTGGAGGCTGATTACTATTGGGTGAGGGGGAGTATGCCTTACTTATGATCTCTATGTAGGTTGACTAGACCCCAGTGGATGAGTTTGCACTGAAGGCTATCCAGGCACAAATGCTTCACTGAGTAAGACTTAACATGCATGGCTGAGTACATGAGATCCCATGTGGGTAGGTAATGGAGGGGGGAGGGAGCTTAAATTTGATTTTGATTAAGAAAAGTTGTTATGAAATGTACAGAAGGTCGGGCTGGAGAGATGGCCTAGCGGTTAAGAGCGCCGACGCTCTTGCAGAGGACCCGGGTTCAATCCCCAGCACCCACATGGCGGCTGAGAACCGTCTGTAACTCCAATTCCAGGAGAGCTCCAGTTCCAGGGGAATCCGAGACCCTCTTCTGACCTCCGCGGCATTGCACGACACGGGTGCACAGACCTGCATGCAGACAATACATTCATACACATACAAAAATAAATAATAATAATAAAAAAATTTAGAAATGTACAGAAGGTCAATAAAAATAGCAAAAAGTATTTACAAAAATTTCTGTATATTCATAATGGAAGTCAACCAAATAATCCCCTCCTTTAGCACGTCTTTATTTATTGCGTTGGAACTTGAGAACTTGAACATCAAAGTTTATAAGACTACTGATAAGTCAAAATATTTTCTTTCCCTTTGTAGTGCCAACAGTACATTTTAAATTAAATTGCCAGATGTTACTCATAGATGGGCCACTAGGCATCATCTACCTAAAAATCCCTGAAAATCATAAGCAAATGACTCCTAAAGACTGATAAACCAAATAGATGTTTAGTAGATGCTCACTTCCTTATGTGTTGAGGCTTGCATTCATGCAATATCTTGTTAACATTTCTGATTAGCATTTAATTGTGAATTCCTCCTACCCATTAAAACATTCATTTAAAATGTGTTTTAAAGTCCTGGCATAATGTCACATGCCTGTAGCTCAGCAGTTGGGAGACAGAGGAAGCTGGGTCTCTGTGGCAATGAGTTCCAGGTGAGCTTCTGTTACCTAGTTAGATACTGTGCCCCAAAAATTGTGATTAAGAAAAACATAATCTGTAAAGATATTATTATGGACATAGAAATGCTAGTGTAAACTTTCTTACACAAAATTGCATAAAATCTAAAAATTAATTTATTAATTAACCCTGTTTCTCTAATGTGGATTATTTTAAAGCATTACTTCCTATATTTCTGCAAGAATCTCCTTGCATTCTTTTCTGACAGTTTCTAATCCAATAACTACACAGCTTGTTACTGATAAGTGAGAAAGAGCCGATCTTCTTAAGGGGAGTGATTCTGGGTGGGCTCATTAGACCCCAGTGGATGAACTTGCACTGGGGGATGTCTGGGGATAATAGCTTTACAGGATGGGCCTGGACACAGATGACAGTATGAAATCCAGTGGGGGTATGTGGGGGAGTGTTCCAATGGGACAAATAGCCATAGAAATGATTGGGATGTTCTGGGTGAAATACATACCAATTCAATTACAAATGAAACAAATAAATATAAAATAAAGAAAAAAAATGCAAATATTACTCTGTGTCTAACCATTGGTGTCTATACCTTTGCCTATTTACTCATTTAGATTTAGTTTATGGAGACAATTATTTTCACTGACTTTTTTCTTTACATAAATGTCATTAAGCATTTAACCTCATTGGTCACAGGAATTGTCACAAAGGCCCTATAAGAAGTGTCCATTTTTAGAAACATTTGAAAGGAAGTTAGCAGAGGTTTAACAAATTGTACAAGTATAGACAACTAATAATCAATGAGGCCAGAATGTAAACAAAGTAATTGATCATTAGGCTACCTTACCTCTCCAGCAGTAGGCAAAAATCCCATCATGTCTCTGTAGAAAGATATCAAGTCCTTTTGGTAAAAGACATTAAACAGCCAAGGTGTCCATCAACTGATGAATGGGTAGTAAAACTGTGCTACATATGTAAAATAGAAAACTGCTCAGCTGTAAAAATAATGAAAGTAGGAAATTCATAGGTAAGTTGTTGAAACTAAAAACTACACATTGTATAATCCAGAACCAGAAAGAAAACCACCACATGTTCTTCCTTGCTTGAGGGTCCTACGTTTGAATCTTTATGTTTGGGTGCATAACCTGAAGTAACCACAAAGCCAGGGAAGATGAAAAGGGAGCATGGGGGTTGGGAAAAGGGAGCTATATTTAAATCTAACACACATATTATCTATCAGAATCTACTATAATCACTGCTAAGGGAAAAATATAAACAGTAGTTCTAACAGCTCTACAGCTTTGAAATGACAATGACCCAATGGTCAAGATATCCCTAATAGTATAATAGTGGTCCTTATACCTTGAGCATAATCAAAATATATTGTAACATATATACCAGAATGTATGAAATATGGTGGGAAGCTCTGAAGGGCAGATGGGGGGGGTCTGAATTTGATTGATTTCTTATATTAAATGCACAAAAACATCAACAAAATACTTTTGAAAACAAAGGGAAGAACTGGAAGCAACCCAAGTTTTCCTCAACCAAGTGCAGAGATTAAGTGACTGTCAGCTGTCCGGCTCCAACTTTTATATCTACAATGAAATTCCTACCAGTGAGTTTCAGAGAAAATCAGGGAAATATTTGAATAAGAATATGAATACTACAGAACCAGGGCACCTGCTGCAAAACTATGTCTTCTCGATAGGATAGGGAAGGAAGTTGACCCATGAAATCTCAACAGTGCTGTTTCCTACACAACATCTGCATAATGCCTACACCACCTTGCATGCTAATGTGGATAGAGAAAATTTCACAAGTTTTCAAATCTAGACAAAGAGCTACAGGAAATCAATGGCTGTTGAGAAAGAGAATCAGTTCTTTTCAGGGACAAGACCCCTAACATATTACTGAATACTGAATGTTCAGTCTTAAACAGATGCAAGGACTTTATAGGGCAAGAGAGAAGGGTGGAAATCAGATAAATGCAAAGGATCCATGTACGGAATTATCTAAATTTAAATTCAAATATCACATGACATCATAGTTATTCTTCAAAAGTGCATGTGTAAATATGTATTCTTCCTAAAGATAATGCTTTAAAATGGTTTAATGTTATAAAGGGTCTCAAATAACAAAGGCCACTTATAAATTCAGATGTCAATTCAATCACTATCTGTGAAAATATAGGTTTGAATTCTGAATAAGAGATTTCATAAAATATAAAAACAGAATAGTACACATCCTAGAACATATTGCAAATATTAGTAGTTGACTAAAATATTAACTACTACTGTGCAGTAGTAATCACAAAACCAAATGGAATGTAATTCACATTTGTTTAAATGTATGATAAGAGTTTTGAAACAAGATGAAAATTCACTTTCTTCTGGCATAATAAGCACTTCAATACTTTGATACATTGGTAATTTCAATAAAACACAAACTTACACTGATCATATGATATTGAGTTGCTGAGTATTTGACTAAAATAAATGAACATGCTTTTACACAAAGTATGTTATGTGAGTGTACAGAACAGTTTTATTCACAGTATTCACAAATTGGAGACAGCTATCATTTCTATTAATAAGTGAATCAAATTAGTAGGTAAATTTTACTTTATACAGGGGAAGAAATTAAAAAGCAAACCCCTAATAAACTTAACAACACTGATGATTTTTAAAATTATCCTTAAGAGTAAGGCACAAAACCACCCATATTGTAAAAGGACACTTATGTAGAATCATGATAAGTGCACAGGAAGTCACAATGACAGAGCAGAGAGCAGCTAGTGCCTGAGGTAGGAAATGGGGAGGAATGAACTCTAAAGAACATGTGGATCTTCAGCTGGTGATGATAATTTTCTCTATCTTGAGCGTAATTGTGGTTTCATGAATTCTGTTTGTTTAATGTTGTAAACTTCTATGGAGATTAGAAGACAATATATTATAAACATACATATCCTCCTCAAATTAATTTTCAGATTAAATATATTTTAAATAAAATATATAGTATTTGTGTATATATCAATGATATATATGTATATACTTATACATACATGTGTATGTAATTTTAGAAGCTAAAGTTGAAATTTATGATCAAATGCAGAGGGAACAGAAGAGCTAAAACAATACAAATAATAAATAAATAGATGACCATTTTATCAGCTCATAATGTCTTTAATAAATAATACTTAAATTTGTGGTATTACCGTAAAGGTAAATACTCTAACCAATAAAAGTATAGAGACCATTGGGAAATGTTACACCTTTGCTTAATCATTAAAATTTCACAAAGGAAATGCTGAAATTCAGTGGTAAAGATTTTAAATAAATGTCATAGATGTTAAAGGATACCAACATAAAAATAGCAAATCTAATCCTGTCCCTTGAACTATGAACTACATAGGAGAATCAAACCTATGTGATATGTAGATTTATTTGTAATAGATAAGTAATATTTTATAAATATCCATGAAATTAACTTTATTATCTTAAAGTATCCAATAATTTGGGGGGTGGGGTTGAGGCAGGGTCTCCTTGCAGCTCCAGCTGTCCTGGAACTTTCTATGTGTATAGACCAGACTGGCCTTGAACTCACAGAGATCCATCTGCCTCTGCCTCCCAAGTACTGGGATTAAAGGCATGCACCACCACATCCAGTGGTATCCAATAATTTTTAATTTACAGAATATATCAGTCATTTCAAAAGAAAAGTTGATATTGATTATTAAATATTGAAATGATTTCAAGGTCACAAATAAGATTATGATAAGAAAACTAAAGTTGGAACAAGTATTTCAATATACAAATTTCTGAAAAGAATATGATTAAAATACATATAGGACTTAGAAACAATTATAGAAATTTATAGAACAATGAAAAATATGGAAATATTCTTTTTTATTTATTTTATTTTTATTTTTTAAATGCTTTTATTGATGATTTGTGTATTTCATTCATTATTTTTAGTCCAATTTAGACACATTCCACTCTTCCTGTCATAAAGACAGTCTGGTACTAGCAAAAAAAAAACAAACAAACCAGAACCATTGACCAATGGGAACAAAATTGTAGATCCAAACTTGAGCTCATATAACTTCAGCCACCTCATATTTGACAAAGGGGCCAAAAACTCAGTGGAAGGAAAGATATCATCTTCAGCAAATGGTGTTGGCAAAACTGGATTTTTGTACAAGAACTGCACCATTTGTAGAAGAACAAAATTAAACCCCTACCTCTCACCCTGTACAAAAATCAACTCCAAGTGGATCAAAGATCTCAACCTAAAACCTGAAACCCTGAAGGTGATAGAAGAAAAAGTTGGCAGCAACCTACAAGACATAGGTGTAGGAAAAAACTTTCTAAATCAAACAGCAACTGCACAGGAAATAAGACAACAGCTGACAAGTGGGAACTCAAAAGCTTTTGTACAGCTAAAGAAACAATCAAGGAAATGAAGAGAAAACCCACAGAGTGGGAAGAAACCTTCACCACTGATAGATCAGAAAAAATATTAACATCCAGAATATATAAGCTACCTATAAACTAAGAATTAAGAAAACAAATTGCCTACTCAAAAGATGGAGTAAAGAGCTGAACAAAGACCTCACCAGTAAGGAAGTAAAAATGGCTGAGAAACATCTTAAAAAGTGTTCAACATCACTAATAATTAAGGAAATGCAAATTAAAACCACACTAAGGTATCGTCTTACTCAGTTAAGACTGGATTTGATCAAGAAAACAAAAGACACCAAATGCTGGAGAGGTTGCTGGTGGGAATGTAAGTTGGTACAACCACTGTGGAAAGCAGTGTGGAGAACCCTTAAAAAACTCAAAATGAGCCTACCACCTGACCCAGCCATACCACTCCTGGGTATATACCCAAAAGATGCATCCTACCACAAAGATACATGCACAGCTGTGTTTATTGCAGCTCTCTTCACAATAGCAAGACCTGGAACCAAACAAAATGCCCCTCAACTTATGATTGGATAACCAAAATGTGGTGCATCTACACAACTGAGTTCTATGAAGCAGTGAAGAAAGATGACATCATGAGCTTTGCTGGTAACTGGATGGAACTTGAAGCAATTATACTAAGTGAAGTAACACAGTCCTAGGAAAAAAAGTGAATGGTTTCCCTCATTTGTGGATGCTAACATCAATTCCCCAGTTGGCAGTCAAACTGAGCAACTTTATTATTATATTTCATTGCATCTGAAAGCCACTGTGCTATAACAATGTGAATCTATAAATAGGCTCTGGAATTATCCCACCGCTTATACTCGCACATTGTAATTACCATATATAATGGAGGCTATGTAGTCATATTCTTAAAAAAGAATGTAAAGTTACATGACTTTATACCTGCATGCAAATTTACTGTTAAAATGTAAATCTCTAAATGTGTTTAGGAATCAACCTATAGTTTATTTTCAGAATTTTAAATTTTGACTTATGTGTAGATTGTATATATGCATATTTTGGAATAATATAAAAATTACAAAAAGACTGAGAGAAAGATGCAGGACAGTTATGGCAGAATGCATGACCTGGGTTGGGGTGGGGTGGAGGGAAGGGAAAGGGGAATTGAAAAATGATGTACGAAATACACAAGAACTCAATAAAAAATTATGACCTCTGAGAACAAACTGTAAGTTAATTCCAAAATATGTTTAGGAATTCACATTTCCCCCATTAGTTTAATATTACTCTAAACTATGAATACATACCTTCCACTCATATACAGTAATTACAGAGTCTGAAAATATGTGGTAGGTCAATTCTAGAGATTTTACATTATAACAATGCAGTTGCTTTCAGATAAAAAGAAACATAACAATAATGTTGTTCAGCTTGCCTTCAACTGGGGATTTAACTTGGTGTTAGCATCCACAAATGAGGGAAACCATTCACATTTGTTTTTCTGGGACTGTGTTACTTCACTTAGCATAATGGGTTTGAGTTCCATCCATTTATCTGCAAGGTTCATGATGTCATCTTTCTTTTCTTTTTTTATTATTATTATTTTTTTGGTATTTTTGAGACAGGGTCTCCCTTTAGTCCCAGCTGGCCTGGAGCTTGCTATGTAGACCAGGCTGGCCTTGAATTTACAGAGATCCACCTGCCTCTGCCTCCCAAGTGCTAGGATTAATGGGATTAAAGGCATGCACCACCACACCCGGCAGATGTCATCTTTCTTTACTGCTGAATAGAACTTTGTCGTGTAGATGCATCACATTTTTGTTGTCTACTTGTCTGTTGAAGTTTGCTTTCAGCTCTTTGCTATCGTGAACCAGTGAGGAAGTAAAGATGGCTGAGAAACCTCTTAAAAAGTGTTCAACATCATTAAGAATTAAGGAAATATAAGTTAAAACCACTCTCAGATATCATCTCACTCAGTTAAGACTGGATTTGATCAAGAAAACAAAAGACATCAAATGCTGGAGAGGTTGTGGGAAAAGGGGAACGCTCCTCCATTGCTGGTGGAAATGCAAAATCATACAACCATTATGGAAAGCAGTGTGGAGAACCCTTAAAAAACTCAAAATGAGCCTACCGCCTGACACAGTCATACCACTTCTGGGTATATACCCACAAGACTCATCCTACCACAAAAATACATGTACATCTCTGTTTATTGCAGCTCTCTTCACAATAGTGTAGATGTGGAAACATTCTTAAATATTCATCTCATTTGAAAAATGTCCAAATAGCTAATAAATTCAAGAAAATGATTAATATATATCCAGATAGAAATGCGTAGTAAATCCTCTAGAATGACAAAAATGAATAAATATTTGACCATTTTTAATATTGTGAGAGTTGAAATATTTTTCTACTAAGGATCTAACTTGAGAAAGCCACCTTAGAAATTGCTGGGAAGATAAATCTGATTTACCTTATAATTTACAATTTAGGAGTTACATATTCTGACATTTACCCAACAAGACATATTTAGGGTTACAAAAATATCAAGCAGCTTTGAATACAGCAGGATTGTTTGTCATACACTGGAAAGGGAACAAATAATGATAGAAAGTCTTTGTAAAATATAGAGCAACGGAAGTAAATGAGCTACAATTGTATTTACAGCAACATGGATGAATCTCGTCAACAATACTTTGAGAAAAAGAACAAAAGAACTCAGGGTAGAAAGAGAGTACACATTGTATGATTGTCTTCCCATAAAAAAGAATAATGGAGAGCATTATTTATTTTGCTGAAGTTAAATAGTATTCATGTTATGTGGGTGTTTAGAAGAATGATTCTAGGACTCTACATAACACTCTGTTTCTTAATTCTGGCTCTGGTTCCTTGTGTAGCAATTACATGTGAGATAAAGCCTTCCATTTGGAGGGAAGCTGGGTAAAGAACAAGATGTTCTAATAGGAAGTAAACAGCGAGATGCTTAAAGCAGGTAAAGAACAAGATGTTCTAAAAGGAGATATCCACAAGAAGATACCTAAATGAGGTAAAGAATAAGATGTTCTAAGGGGTGATAGAAAACAGGATGTTTTGCAGACGTGAAACATTCCATCTTGTAAGAAACATTCCACCTTGTAAGAAGCTTGTTCAGATCAGGCTGTAAACAATAGCTTCAGAAAGTTCCTGAAATTGACCAGTCTAACTAGGCCTCTCCTTTTCCAAGCATGTTTAAGCCCTAAGGAGTGCTGAGAGATACTTACAGAAAGAGAGGCCAGCCAGGCTGCCTGGAAGAGACCCCAAACTGGAAGTTGTGCAATATATTCCAGGTCTAAAGATTTTGTGAGCTGTCACACATGCTGGGGTGGGCTTTTGTTCAGTTTGTGAAATTCCCATGTTACACACTAAGTACATGTACCTTTGTGTTTATATGTTAATATCTATTAATGGTAGGGAATTTCTCCAAACACTTAAACAAACACAAAAATCTTTCCAAAAGGAACACACAAGAAAATATTGAACTAACTTGTATTTAGATGGGCAAATCAAGACAGAGAGTACAGAAAGAGGAAAGTTAAATGTAGAATAAATGGGACTAGATCTTGAAGAAATAGCTCTGCCTCCAAGATCTGGAGAAATTATTTACAAAGAAATGAATACTCCATTACAAAGTGCTATGGGCATAGGAGAAATGTAATTTATAGTGGAAATAGGTAGTAAAAATTCTGTAGGTATATTTGTGTATCTTTAATGTCTCCTGATATGTATTGACTCATTTCTATAGTCATTAAGTTTTGGTAATAATTTAATTCATCACTTAATCATACAATGTGTTTTCATTAGTAACTAGAATATTTTAAAACTATTAAGAAATAAGAGTTATTTGAAATGAACTGCTACTTTATTTGATATGTTAAGTTAAATACTAATACTTCTCTACATTAGTTTATACATTGCTACATACAGGTGGTCATAGATGTTTCTGGAAAAGGAGTGAAGAACTCTTCTGTAAACTCAGTTGTTTTTCAGAATTCTTGAGTTAGTCCTGCTTCCTTTAGACCAGTAGCTCTAGAATCAACAGTTGTACATTTTGAAACCAGCTTAAGGCAAGTTATTTTCCATTTGCTATGGATAGAAGTGACTCAGCTTTTCTTTCCCTCCATCTCTCTATCTATGCCTTCCTCCCTTCCTCCTTCCTTTCTTTCCTATGTTTTCCCTTTCCTCTCTTTTTTCCTCCTCCCTTCCTCTTTTCCTTTTAAATTCATTCCTCTCCCTATCATCTACTTTTTTGTCTTCTATTCTCTCTCACTTATTCAAATCAAAAGTGTCACAGATGGTTACTAACACATCTTTTTCCTGGACTATTATCTATTAGCTGTCCTCTGGACAAGGCATCAATTTTCATTCTGCCTCACAGAGGACTTAGTAAGTTTAAGCCTGCGATTCTAGTATTGTATTTTTCCCATAATGTCAGAGTCATCACTTACAAGGCAACATCTCTTCTTTCAGATTCAAACTTCTGGGCATAACCACTGTGAAGCAACCCCAGCATGCTGGTAGCTCTTGTCCAATTACAATTCTTAACATCTTAATAAAGGGAATGTCTTCTCTTCCTTGCTGAAACTGCTTCATATACCAGTAACACAACTCCAAGCAGACAGTAAATATTAAACATCAGAATTTATATGTTAACAAAACCCCAGGTGCTTTGAATGAAAATTGAAGTTTAACAACCTCTTATCTAGGAATTGCCTATTGAACAAGTTCAATTAGGAAGTAATGGTGCACGCCTTTAATCCTGGCACTTGGGAGGCAGAGACAGGCGGATCTTTGTGAGTTCAAGGCCAGCCTGGTCTACAAGGTGATTTCCAGGACAGCTGGGGCTACAGGGAGACCCTGCCTCGAAAAGACCAAAAAAAAAAAAAAAAAAAAAAAAAAAAAAAAAAAAAGGAAGTAATAATAGATTTCAATTTTATTTTCTTTATAAATTATATCAGTCAGAACTTAAACCTAGATTCTTCTTCAACACTCTGCTAAAATTGGTTTGTCACTCTTATTGCAGTACAAATAACTGATCTAATCAATTCTTTAAAAACTGCCATGGTAAATACTAGAATTAGGTCTAATATTTATTTTGATAAAATACTAAGTCCTAAATCATATTTAAGTGAATATATATATACACACATATCCATCCTTGTTCATACTCTAGCCCCACCAATGTAGAAGTATAAATTCCCTACTTAATTTACATTGCTACACATTTGCAAAGTTTTAAAATTTAATTAGTAGTGGGTGTTAGGTAGAAACTGAGGCTGCTGTCATGGGAGGAAAGATTTGTACCTAGGTACCATAAGTAATTTATTCCCTCTCTAAACACAGAGTGGTCTGAGGACTCTAAGGAAAATGCCCAATATTTTCTGCCTGCATCAAGATTCATATAAGGCTCACCTTGCTCCCAGAAGTCATGGGTTTTTACTGGTTTCCAAGGTGTGGTCTATAGGATGGTTGTTTCCCATTTGTCCTTGTGTAGCTCAGAAGACAGATGTCACATGGTGGACATGGTGGACAAGGTTATTTTCTACTTTGCTGTCCTAAAGAAAGATGGTTATGACAATAAAGTAGCCATTTTGAGGTATCAACCATATGTCTAGCCCTTTTGATAAGTTTTCTTCTTTGAGCAGATAGTGCCTGGCTTTACTTCTAAATACACTGAAGGATAATGGAGGTGGATCTTATAGAAAAGGAGCCTTTACTTTTTAAGGGTCCATCTTTGAGAACACTACTTTTTGAATTACTAACACCGAACATTTAGATCCAAAGTTATTAAGTCCTGCAGTTATCACAGCTTGTCCCAACACCTTAAGTTCCATATATAAAGGTGATATGCTTGGGAAATGGCTCATCCTTCGCCCATCTCTTGATCAAATTATGGAATGCAGAACATCCTAGAATACATTATATAGCTAATATTATTAGTTCATATTTCATCAAATGCAAATATTCAAAGGGTGAAATTTTCTTAATTTTTTTTCTTTATTGTGCACCTGTTCCTTTTCATGGCTATGTGGGTGCACACATCTGAGGATGTGTGCATATGTGTGTGTGTGTGTGTGTGTGTGTGTGTGTGTGTGTTGTCATCAGAAGACAACCAGAGATATTGCTCCTCAGGTACCACTCATCTTTTGGGCTATCTGGTTTTATTTTCTCTTTGAGAAACAGTCTATTCTGGGCCTTGAACTTGCCAAGTAGGCTACAGTATTGCCAGAATGCCCCAGGTATCCACCTCTCCTCTCCTCAGTATTGGGATTACATGTGTATGATATCATATACAGCTCTTTAAATGGTTCCAGAGATCTGACATCTGGGTCCTTGGGGTTGAAGGGCAAGTTAATTACTGACTGAGCTTTGTCAATCCCAAAGGGTAAATTTTCTAAGTACTCTCTACATGGGAATTTAACAGTTATGGTAAGTTTTGTTTTCATCTTTTCTCTTCCCTCTCTTATAATTCTCCTGACTCTAGAAAGAATGAGGAAGGAAAAACTGATCCTAGATACTGTCTGGTAGATTTCCCAAATAGCACCAATAACAAACCTCTGTAAAACCCTGATTAGAGTGGCTATATACAGTCAGATTCCCAGAGAGAGTAGAATCATTTGGCAGAGGTTGTAAATGATAGGATAAAGGTCTGCAGGGTGTCTGGAGTTATACATGCATGAGTACATAGGCAATCCTGCCTGTCACTTTCATATATGTAGTCTTTTTGCTTTATCTAGCAAGTATTTGCTTTCCTCAATATCTTTGATTACCTGGTCCCAGAGCACAGAGTACACAAATATTATGGTTATCTGTGACAGTATTTCAGGAAATAATTTGTCACTTAGAAAATGGGATATTCAGAGTGTGCAGAGCTTAGATCGGGAATTTCCCAGGACCACCTGAAGCACAGTTAGGAGCTGGGCGCTTCAGCCAGGCAGATTGTTGGATAACCATATCTGGCCTGTTGGATAATTCTCTCATTGGTTTGATTAAATCATTGACTTGTGAGGCTGTGGGGGTGGAGTCATCCTGCTAGCTGGTATAAAAGGTGGGCCTGTAGCCACTGTGAGACTTGAGTGCACATAGCTTAGATCAAGGATTTCCCAGGGCCACCTGAAACACAGAGTACTGGGGCAAAACAGGCATACCCTCCCAACTGGAATTGCAGAGGTAGTGTCCAAGTAGATTCTTAGGAGAACCTTCAGAACAGAAAGGAAAGAGTGAGTTAGACTTCCAAGAGAAAGCTAAAACTTATACAAGTCAACAATCCATAAGCAAGGAGAAAAACAAATCAAACAAACAAACAACAAAAGCATCTGAAGGAGGCAAGCAAAGCAAGTCTTCAACACAGTGAAGAGGTATTTGGGATTCACATTGGAATATAGGCAAAGAGAAACCCACATGCCAGGGACACGATGAAGGGCCAATATGGGAAAGGTGCAGGATAATTCCATAGCAAGCTCTGCCAATCCTGTGGGAGATTCCTACAGTGGGATCACCCTGGGGATGGCCCAGGACACAGATCTTAAAGGAACAATTGTGGACATATTCAAAGAAATCAAAGAGTATAAAGAATAAGTCAGAGAACTAAGGAGAGAGAATGAAAAACTCAAGAAGTACCTAGAGAAAAAGAATGACAAACACCAGAAAGAACTAGAGGAAGAAAATGACAAAATCTGGAAGGAAGTGGAAACACTGAAATGATCCCATATTGAAATAGAAAAGGAAGCCAACCAGTAAGTAAAGAGCTGCAGGAAGAGCTTGAGAAGCTCCAAAAGGAAGTGGAAATACTAAAGAAATCACAAGAAGAAATGAAAAAGGAAATCAAACACTCATCCAATCAAGAGGAAAGGAATGGAAAAAGCCTCAGAAGTAAAATGGAGGAAGCAGAACAAAAAATATCAGACCTGAAAGATAACACAGAACAACTAAAAAACTCAAATGAAGATTTTGAAAAATTTTAAAATACAAAAAAGTGGATCAATCAGGAATTGTGGGACACTGAAAAGATCAAACCTCCACATCATAGGGATAGAGGAAGAAGATGAATCCCAAGAGAATGTTATTGATCACATTTTCAACAGAATAATAGATGAAAATTTCCACAACTAAAAATGGAAAGCCAATACAAATACAAGAAGCACATAGAATTCCAAACAGACAAGATCAGAAAAGAAACTCTCCATGACATATCATAGTTAGAAACATTAGACGCCCAAAACAAAGACAAAATTCTGAAAGCCACAAGAGAAATACAACAAGTTACATATAAGGGGAAATCTATCAGAATTACCTTCTCAGTGAAAGCTATGAAAGCAAGAAGAACGTGGAGCAAAGCATTACTGGTGTTAAAGGACTATAGATACCAACCCAGGTTAGTATACCCAGCAAAAATGCCAATTAAAGTTGAAGGACAGAGAAAAATCTTCCATGACAATACATGTCCAGAAATATCAACCCTTCAGAGAATACTTGAAGCAATTCAAAGGACAGAAGAAAGGAGCAACTATACCCAGGCACCTAGAAAGAGAAATTAATAAGAGCAAAACTGCAGAAGTAAAATCCTAGACTCAAAATGCAAAAGGATGAAAGGAAGCAACACACTTCTTTCAATTATAACCTTAAATATTAATGGACTAAACTCACCAATCAAAAGACAGAGACTGGGAAACCGGATTAGGAAACAGAACCCATCTATATGCTGTCTACAAGAAACACATCTTACCTTCAAAGGCACCACCTTAAAGTGAAAGGATGGGGTGGCTGGAGAGATGGCCTAGTGGTTAAGAGTGCCAAGTGCTCTTGCAGAGGACATGGGTTCGATCCCCAGCACCCACATGGTGTCTGAGAACCATCTTTAACTCCAGTTCCAGGGGAATCTGAAACCCTCTTCTGACCTCCGTGGCATTGCATGACAAGGGTGCACAGACCTACATGCAGACAGTACATTCATACACATAAAAAAATAAATAAAATTTTAAAAAGTGAAAGGATGGAAAAAATACTCCAAGAAAACGGGACCAAAAAGAAAGGAGGTTTTCCTATTTTAATATCAAACAAAATATACTTCAAAGTAAAAGAAATCAGAAGAGACAAAGAAGGCCATTACATTTTTATCAAAGGAACAATTGACCATGAAGATTTCACAATCATGAATACATATACACCAAACTCTGGTATACCAAACTTTATAAAGACAATTCTCCAGGACCTCAAATCACAGATTAACCCCAGTACATTCATAGTATGGGACTTCAATATCCCATTGAGCCCTTTGGACACGTCAACCAGACAAAGAATAAACAAAGAGACATCTGAACCGAATGATATGATACACCAAACAGACCTCACAGACATCTACCGAATATTCCACCCTAATACCAGAGAATACACTTTCTACTCAGCACCCCATGGAACATTCTTCCAAATTGACCACACACTGGGACACAGAAGAAACCTCCACAAATACAAAAAGATTGAAATAATTTCATGCATCTTATCAGACCACAGTGCAATAAAGCTCAATATCAACACCAGGATAAGCCTTACTATCTACAAGAACACATGGAGACTAAACAGAACACTCCTGAGTAATGAATGGGTCCAGGAAGAGATAAAGAAAGAAATAAAAGCATTGCTGAAACTGAATGACAATGATAATATAACACGACAAAGCCTATGGGATACTTTAAAAACAGTCCTAAGAGGTAGGTTTATAGCCCTGGGTGCCTACATTAAACAAACAGAAAGAGCACAAGTGAATGATCTAACACTGCAGCTAAAAACACTTGAGAGACAACAACAAATAAACCCTAAACACAACAGACAGGAAGAAATATAAAAATATGAGAGCAGAAATCAATGAAATAGAAACAAAGAAAACAATACAAAAAATCAATTATTCCAAAATTGGTTCTTTTAGAGAATAAACAAGATAGACAGACCTCTAGCCCAGTTAACCAAAAGAAAGAGGGAACAACTCCAAATCAATAGAATCCATGATGAAAGGGGAAATATCACAACAGACATGAAAAGATCCAGACAATCATGGGGGAATTCTTCAAAAACCTGTACTCTACTAAGTTTGAAAACCTAGAATAAATGGAGAAATATATGAAATCCTGGGAATCACCAAAGCTCAAACAAGAAGAGATCGACAGCTTAAATAGACCAATAATATATGAAGAAATTGAGATGTAATGAGAAACCTCCCAACTATAAAAAGCCCAGGCCCAGATGGTTTCATGGCAGAATTCTATAAAACATTTCAAAAAGACTTACAACCATTACTACTCAAATTGTTAAGAGGGATACAAACAGAGGGAATTCTCCCATATTCCTCTGTGAATCCAGCATCACTCTAATACCCAAACTAGGCAAAGATACAACCAAAAAAGAGAACTATGGACCCATCTCATAAATGAATACATATGCAAAAGTTCTCAACAAAATACTTGCAAACCACACACACACATAAAGATCATCCATCATGACCAAGTTGGATTCATACCAGAGATGTAGGGATGGTTCAACACAGGAAAATCAATAAATATCTTAAAACACATAAATGGACTGAAAGACAAAAACCACACGATCATCTCAATTGACATGGAAAAAGCCTTTGACAAAATCCAGCATCCCTTCATGCTTAAAGTCCCAGAGGGAATTGGATTGGAGGGATCATTCCTCAATGTAATCAAAGCCATATATAGGAAAGCCACAGAAAATATCATCCTCAATGGGGAAATGACAGAGGCATTCCCTTTAAAGGTAGGAACTCAGCAAGGCTGCCCTCTGTCACTATTCCTCTTCAATATAGTGCTTGAAACACTTCTAGGGCAATAAGGCAAGAAAAGGAAATTTAAGGAGTGCTAATTGGAAAAGAGGAAGTCAAGCTATCCCTTTTTGCTGATGATATGATTGTTTACCTAAGGGATGCTAAAAACTCCACCATAAAACTCCTAGAAACAATTAAGAGCTTCAGTAAAGTGCCAGGATACAAAATTCACCTAGAAAAATCAGGAGCATTTCTTTACGCCACCAACGAGCGACTAAAGAAGGAATACGAGGAAACTTTCCCCCTCACAATAGCCTCAAAAACAATAAAATACCTAGGAACAAACCTAACCAAAGACACCAAAGGTCTCTACAGAAAACATTTTAAACCTCTGAAGAAGGAAATTGAAGAAGACATCAGAAGATGGAAAAACCTCCTATGTTCATGTAATGGGAAAATTAATATAGTAAAAATGTCCATTCTACCCAAACTCTTGTACAGATTCAATGCAATCCCAAATAAAATCCCCAGGAGTTTCTTCATGGATCTTTATCCCAGACTTCAAACTATACCACAGGGCTATAGTCATAAAAATAGCTTGGTGCTGACACAAAAACAGACCTGTTGAGAAATGGAACAAATCTGAAGACCCAAACTTGAGCACATACAATTTCAGCCACCTCATATTTGACAAGGGTGCCAAGAAGACACAATGGAGGAAAGACAGGATCTTCAGCAAGTGGTGTTGGCAAAACTGGATTACCACCTGTAAAAGAATGAAATTAAATCCATACCTCTTGCCCTGAACAAAAGTCAACTCCATATGGATCAAAGACCTCAACATGAAACCCCAAACTCTGAAGGTGATAGAATAAAAAGTTGGCAGCAGACTACAAGACATAGGCATAGGAAAAAACTTCCTAAATCAGACAGCAGCTGTGCAAGAATTAAGGTCAACAATTGACAAATGGGACCTCATTAAACTCAAAAGCTTCTGTACAGTAAAAGAAACAAGGAAGTGAAGGGAAAACCCAGAGTGGGAGGAACTTCACTGCAGATACATCTGACAAAGCATTGATTTCCAGAATATATAAACTACTCAAAAAACAAAGAACAGAGAAAACAAATGACCCACTCAAAAGATGGAGCAAAGAGTTGAACAGAGACTTCACAAGTGAGGAATTAGAGATGGCTGAGAAACATCTTAAAAAGTGTTCTACATAGCTAATAACTAAGGAAATGCAAATTAAAACCACTTTAAGATATCATCTCACTCCAATAATTCTGGCAAGGATCAAGAAAACAAATGATACCAAGTGCTGGAGAGGTTGTGGGGGAAGGGGAACACTCATCCACTACTGATAGGAATGTAAATTCGTACAGCCACTATGGAAAGCAGTGTGGAGAACACTTGGAAGACTTGGAATGAACTTGCCACCTGACCCAGCCATACCATTCCTGGGTATGTACACACAAAACTCATCTTACCACAGAGATACATGCACAGGCTTGTTTATTGCAGCTGTCTTCACAATAGCAAAGACCTGGAACCAACCGAAGTGCCCTTCAAACAATGAGTGGATAGAGAAAATGTTGTACATTACACAATGGAGTTCTATGCAGTGGTAAAGAAAGATGACATCATGAACTTTGCAGGTAAATGGATGGAGCTAGAAGTTATCATGTTGAGTGAAATAACACAGTCCTAGAAAAAAAAAAAACACGAATGGTATCCCTCATCTGTGGATGCTAGCACCAATTAGCTAATTGTATGGCAAACTGAGCAATGTTAATGTTATCTGAAAACAACTGTGCTCTTATATTGTAGAATCCCTTAAAAATAAACAAATAAAAATTTAAAAAGAAAATGGGATATTCTTTACCTGTACAAAAATCATTTTTCTTACACTTGCTACACATTTTCATAAACCATCACAATTTTATTTATGCTTTTGTGAGCTGTAACTATATTATTTGACACTGTAATGTTTTGTGTCCAATTCCAAGCTTTCTAAAGAAAATGAACACAAAATAACAGAAAAGATATTAGTTAAAACATAACAATGTAGAAGGGATCATGATGAGTTTTCAGATGCCAACTTTTAAAATTATACTACTATCACAGCATCCAGGGTCCTCGCATGAAATGGGAAGACTCAAGGCTTGAACACATACACCCGTACACACACACACACACACACACACACACACACACACACACATATATATATATATATATATATATATATATGTATATATAGTCTTAACAATACTGTGATAGGTGGGGAGATAGCTCAGTTGCTCAGTCAGTAAAACAACTGCCACCCAACCTTGAGGATCTGAGTTTAGATTCCCAGAAGCATGTAAAATGCCTGTTATTATGGTAAGTTGCTACAGTCTCAGTATCTCAGGACTAGGGAGGCAGGGAGAGGAGGATCCTGGGGCTGGCTAGGCAGTACACTCCAGGTTCATTCAAAGAACCTGTTGCAAAAAAAAAAATCAGATAGAGTGATTGGAGAAGAAACCTGACATGGAATTCTGTTATTTAAACATATACTTACAGACACATGGACAAACCCCCACATGCATACATGCTCACACAAATACATCAACACTGTGCAAGAAAAAAATGAATTAAAATAGGTTAGGTTGCACTGAATTACAAAAAAAGGAGAGTAAAGATATTATTTGCTAGAGGATAAAGCAAGGGTTTTCTCTAATGAACACATAAAAAGTTACAAAACTCTGAAAGAAAAGATTGTTGTGCCCTCAATAATAATGAGTTTAAAGAGACTGAAACTCAAGGTATACAGAAGAAAAAGCCAAAGAAGAAAGGAGAATTGCTGACACTGCTTGGACAATGAAGGACTCAGGCACCTTCCTAAATGATGTGACTTCATTTTAAATATAAGTATTCTAACACTGAATCTCAGCCTTTGAAAACACAATAGGTAGCAACATAAGTAAAAATACTTTAACTCATATACCCCAAGGAAGGCAAAAATGTATTTGAGAAGAAAGAATTAAGTCTGAGGTGAAATATAATTCAGAGTGGAGAATGTCAGAGTGGACAACAATGGTCAAGAAAGTGTTTAACCTATAACTGTGGAGACCCTTTGTCTGTTGCATCAATCAGACCCAAGTAAATGATCACAATAAGCAAAATCAAGTAGCTTCAATCTCTACATTCCACATTCCCTGACACCTTTTGTTGATATTTAATACTTATAGAAAAAGGAAATTGTTTTCTGAATGAGTGACAAAAGCCTCTCTTCCATACTTGCAGCCATGTATCCTGTGTTTCCAACACTGATTTTGCTGGTCACCACCACAGTATTCACATTCACCATAAAGTCCTTACACAGCAACAAACATATCTGGAATTTCTTTCTCTTCCTAAAGCCTTTTCCTTGCCAAGTTTTCATTCCAAAATGTGATTTTTGTGATGGATTTATCTTTATTAGTGGCCATAATTTATTTTAATCTCTATCATTCAGTGTCATACATGTTATGTAAACCCACTTAATACTGTGACTTACAACTTATATTTGGGGTTTATTTAGATGATATGTTTTTTGACTTACAGAAAATAAAAAAAAATCCATGATGGGAGAATCCTTATCTTTCTTTGATCAATATTGTAAAATCAGCAACTAGAACATTTCCTCATGTATTGAGGATAAACATTCTGAACTAAGCAGTTGATACTAAATTCTTTGGGCATTGGAACATGTTGAGAACATCATCTCCCTTCTCCCCTGGTCCCAACAAACTGCACTATGGGATGCAATGAATTAATTTGGCTTACTTTCAAAACAAGGGTTTAACCTTTACTTATAGGAATGGCATGTATTTCCTCCCTCAGGCAACATTAGAAAGTCTTCACTCAACCATACATGACTTCCCCATAGTTGTAAAATGGAGAGATACCCTCAACTACTTTTAATCAGCCCATATACTCTAGGCCCTCCCCAAGGCCATGGGCAATTAGGGTCCAATTTCTCCTTGGGAGATGTGGCTAGACTCAGGCAAGGATCCTGTGACTCTTTCTGCCCCTTCTTCCATTGTGGGGCTTGAAGAGTCACTAGCAGCTATGATGATCTAAGAGAGTGGGCACAGGTGATCTCAGGAAGATGGCATCTGGATATTCCAGGACAGTCCTATATGGTGGTTTTAAATTACATTACCCCTGAACTCTAGATGTGAAACCTGCACATTTTAATAGACTTTTATCCTGATGAGAAATTTAGACACCAGAAAAGCTAAAACTTCTCTGCATCTATGCAAGGCTCTATCTGCTACCCAATTTTAGAGATGTGAGGATGAGTTTCTGTTCAAAAATCATATCTTGCAAAGGAGTTACTTATTTTTTTTGGATTATAGTGATTCTGTAATTGTAGATTAATTGGTTCCATCTGGTCTGTGATTTTCCAATTAACAGGTAATAGCTTCTCAAAGTTAGTTCATTTCTGACATGTGTAGGAAGTATTTAAGATGGTAATTTTTCTCTAATGCTTTCTGATTTATTTATTTATTTATTTATTTATTCATTCATTCATTCATTCATTCATTCATTCATTCATTTTCAAGTCCTAAAGCAAATGGCACATTCATTTCCCATAGCTGAGACCTTTCCAGGAGAAAAGTCTTTCTGTACAGGATCCTAAAATTTTGTATTTATTTTTGGTGATTTAGATTTAATTATTGTTGGCAACTATTCCTGCCATTGATTAATTTCAGTAATTTTTAAGGCTAGAGCTGTTGTACTTTATTTTTTTCATTTAAAAATCGACTGACTGTTTGGTTAAGTTTACTCCAGCTAGGTTTTGATATTATTGGAAATTCCCAACTGCAGATTCCTGCTGTAAATGGATGGGGGGGGTAAGACAGAGGGAAGAGAGAGGAACATTAAAAATTATCTGATCATGGGGCTGGAGAGATGGCCTACTGGTTAAGAGTGCCCACTGCTCTTGCAGAGGACCCGGGTTCGATCCCCAGCACCCACATGGTGGCTGAGAACCATCTTTAACTCCAGTTCCAGGGGAATCTGACACTCTCTACTGACCTCCATGGCATTGCACGACAGGGGTGCACAAACCTGCATGCAGACAGTACATTCATACACATACATAAATAAATAAATTAAAAAAATTTATCTGATCATATACTCTGGTTTCTCTTCAGATCTTATAAATCTTTCACCTTTTACTAAAGATTTCCCTGGAGAGGAACAAAGTCTGAGTGTTAACTCAATTTTTTGAGGCCTTGCACTATAGCAGGGCTAAAAAAAATCTGATCATAAATATTAAAGTCTATTACTTCCTCCTGGAAAACTGACCTAGAAGTTACAATACTAAATTGTACATTTTGAGAAACTTAAATTTTTGAAGACCCTTCCTTCAGAAATCCTGGAACATATAAGATACACGAGAAGAACTGAGTCACTCGGTAAAATGCTTGTCTTCTTAGCAATAGCACTTGAGTTAATCCCAAAAACCCATATAAAAATGTGAGGCATGGTACAAATTTGAAATCCATACACTAGTAATGTGGAGACCCACAGGTCTCTGGAGCTTGCTGGCCAACCAGCCTACTATAATCAACAAACCTTAACCAAATTATCCACTTTCTTAAAAAGTAATTTGTATTGTGTCAGAAAACCAACACTCAAAGTTAAATGTATGGCTTCCAGATACATTCACATGTGTACCTACAGTAAAGTGCATCCTCATAGGCACACAACAACAACAGCAGCAAGTACATGTGTGTTAGGGATTGTCTGGGGACCTGTTTAATTTTTACCCATTTATAGGCACATCACAACTCAACATGTTACTGTGTTGAGACCACTGGGGGAAAGATCAAATAAACTCTGGCGTTCCAATTAACCAAATTAGTTTTATTAGATCTGGGCAGCAACTGCACCCCAGGTTGGGATTCAGAGGGTGCAGTGCTGACTCACAGGCAGGTTTCACGTACATAGGCAAAAACCACATCCTGCAGGACTTTACAAGACACTCTTGTCAGGCAATAAAAAACCCCCAGAAACTAAAGTTCCACCCTTCTTCAGGACTATAAAAGCTAAAATAAGCAGTTGATAGGCAATAGGCAATTGTAAAACATTTACAAAAGTTAGTTATCAAGAAGTCAGAAGAAATCTGTGGATATGGTACTTCCTGGAGTTGTTTTCCTGGGCCAGGGTTCAATGGGTAAGATGGAGTCACCAAAGCAAAGGGAGTACCTAGGATATGTAATCCATTACATTCTACACTGTCTTTAGGACATATGGGGGAAATCATTGACTCATCCATTCCCAACTTTTCATGTTCTGTCCATTCCATGAGGATTTAATTGAGTTGACCCACATACTAATGAACCTAGTTAGACAGCTACTAAGGCAAGGTCTTACAGTAATAGTTTTGACATCTCTGTTCTCTAGCAAGGACTAAGTTTAGTGGTAGATCCAAAGAAATCTCCAGCTCTCAATTGAGAGAGAGAGGAAAAAAAGCAAACAAACAAATAATGGGCATTTGTGGGAGAGTTCTTGAACCTAAACTGTCTAGTTTAGGGTCAAGAATATAAGGAGACTTTCCCACTAGCATTAGCCTCAAAAAAATAAAATACCTTGGAAAAAACCTAACCAAATAACGACACCAAAAATCTCTACAACAAAAATGTTAAACCTCTGAAGAAGTAGATTGATGATGACATTAGAAGATGGAAAGACCTCCCATGCTCATGGATTGGAAAAAAATAATATATTTAAAATGTCAATTCTACCCAAATTGATACACAGATTCAATGCAGACTTGGAAAAGAAAATCATTAAGTTCCTATGGAAAAACAAAAGACCCCAAATTGCTAAAACAACCCTGATTGAAACGTGTTATACAGGAGGGATTGCTTTACCAAACTTCAAGCTATATTACAGGACTATAGTCATAAAGACAGCCTGGTACTGGCATAAAGACAGAACTGTTGGCCAATGGAACAAAATTGAATATCCATATTTGAGCTCATACAATTTCAGACACCTCTATTCAATAAAGGGGCCAAAATAGCTCATTGGAAGAAAGATAACATCTTCAACAAATGGTGCTGGCAAAACTGGATCACCATATAAAAGAACAAAATTAAACCCCTACCTCTCACCCTGTAAAATATCCACTTGGAGTGGACCAAAGATCTCACTGTGAAACCAGAAACCATGAAGATGACAGAAGAAAAGGTTGACAGCAACCTATAAGAAATAGGCATATGAAAAGACTTTCTTTCTTTATTTATTTTTTATTTTTTTATTTTTGCATGTATATGAATGTATTGTCTGCATGCAGGTCTGTGCACCCGTGTCGTGCAATGCCGCGGAGGTCAGAAGAGGGTCTCGGATTCCCCTGGAACTGGAGTTCTCCTGGAATTGGAGTTACAGACGGTTCTTAGCCGCCATGTGGGTGCTGGGGATCGAACCCGGGTCCTCTGCAAGAGTGTCGGTGCTCTTAACTGCTGGCTATTTAGGGCTTGATCACTTAGGTTCAGGCAACCTATCAGGATCTTCATCCCAAGGTGTTTAATAGTATTTATCACAGTACATAAATCCATTGGAGATATCTGCCCCTTTACATTTCTGCATTTTAGTGTAGATATAATAAATATATAATAAATAATAATGTAAAGTAAGTAAATAAGTTGGAGACTTTGACTTAAAGCCATGATGCAGTAACATAGAATAATCTATTTCCTGTAAGAAACAACAAGAAAAACTATGTAAAATGTAAGTAAAAGAGGTTGCAGATAGCAGACAACAGGTAGGACAACTACGATAACATGAAAAGTACCTAACAATTCTCAGACAGATTTCAGAGAAATGTAATTCAAACAGAAACTGGATGCTTCTGGCCACTGAGGATCAGAGAAAAGAAGAGACAGAGGACAAGGTGGCTATCATTGGTGTGGGGGGAGTGCATATCATTGAAAATGTAAAAGACTCACCAAGAGTTAAGCTGGGAGAGTGACATGGTCTCTTTGAGTCCTTGACAGGTTGCCAGTCTGTACAAGCACCAGAGAAATTATTTAATAAATGATTAGTCAGAGAGAAGAACTAGGAATATTTCCCAAAGTTAATATGGGCACAAATAGTTCATGTTTTCTACAATTGACTGGGGAGTACTCATACCTTTTGGGGCTGGAGTAAAACACTCAGGAGAGTTTCACTTAATAATGAGAATTCAATAGTCCTAGAATAAGGTTTTCCCTTTACTCACTCTTTAAAAAAAATCTTTAAGTGTAGGACACAAAATTATAAACTTAATTATGTATCAGAATTAAAGGCCAATAATGAACTTGAAAAAAATGCAACAGCATTTGGTTTCTAAAGCATAAAATGTTGATAAATATAACCAGGCATTCAAATAAGAAAATAAAACAATACTAACTTAGGAGGTACCCAGTAGAAATAGATCTAGAAAGATATAGAACTGTCAAGAAATTATCTTTAAAAATAAAAACATGATGATAAACATCTGTGTGTAATTTGGAAGGAGTAAAATATGAACATAAAAATAAATGGCTTAAAAAAAGACATAAAATATATGAAACTGAGAAATAAGTATATGAAACATATTTCAAACAAATATAGATGAGTTTGGGTTTATAGACCTATCTTTGACGTTTTAGTAGACTTACAGCTATGCACAAACTTCTACCCACTGTGTATTTCAGCAACCAACAGGACAAGTTGCAGCTGAGCAGGAGGAATTGTTGCCAGGAATCATAGACATCCCTAAATATCTTCTGCTAGCCTGTCACATCCATTTGTGGCTTATGAAAATTACCTGGGGTGTTTCTACACATATAAACATGGTCTAATATCAAAGAGATTCTATTTCTTAACCCTGCGATCAGGTACAATGAAGAATGTCTTTAGGGTGCAAAAATCACTATGAGGACTAATCGTCCCAACTGTCAAACATATTCGGGGGAAAAATAGTGGACAACCTTATGAACTCACTAGAATGTTATCTTTTAGACCAATGAGAACAACTTGCCCTAAGACATGCCTTCATAAATAAGATTAATCTATAGAGGAAGGAATCAAAATTGAACATTGATGGATCTGTAATTTCTAAAAATGAACTAGAAAATAAACAAATGTAATTTATTCCTGGAAGAATATTTTCACAGATATTTAATTTATTATGGATAAATTTGGGTCATTCAAGAGAACAGTACCACGTGGACAAGTCTTTCAGCATTCAAGACCTCTGGCAGACACACAGTTCTACTTTGACTACTTTGGCATAGTTACCCACAGCATCTCATGATGAAAGGGATTTTATTTGGATGCAGCAACAGAGAACGGTGATATTGTACCAAGATCTTGTTTGGTCTTCCCTAGTTTCCTGTGTCCTTGCGGACATTGTCAAATGAATCCAGAAAAGACAGAGAATATTGTAGAACCAGATAATTTATTATAAAATAACATGTTGTACGAGCGGAGAATGGCCAGAGAAAGTAAAGGAAGACACACTGGTTAAGACTGAGTGAGCTGTCGCCATGATGAACCCTTACACTTATAACCTGAATGGAGTTGTGGACTTGGAGCAGGAATCCATCCTTGAAGAGCATTTCAAGAGGGGCTCTTACCGTAGTGAGGAAGCTTTAAGAAACTTTAAGAAGGCTGGCTATAAAACAACATAACCTCAGGACAAAATTGGTTCCTCCTTGCAAGCACACTGAGCTTTACTGGCAGACCCAAAGCTGCAATGAGGCCAGCCCCAGAGAGGTCGAGGTCAAGCCATTCAGCGCCCGACAAGGTCCTACACCTCCATCCTCAAGCACCATCTCAACATCTGGGGACAAAGGTGAAGATGACAAGCCAGAAGAAAACCAACCAGTCCCCAAGGGTTTTTAAGTCTGTGGAAAGGTGTCCCAGAAGCTCCAGGGCCACACCCAACTCCCCAGTCTGTAAGGGGTGGTTTTTGAGGGGTTTGGTTTGTTTGTTTGCTTGCTTGCTTGCTTTGGAAAATTCTCCTGTAGAGCAGGGTGGCCTTCAACTCAGGGGATTCTCTTTGAAATAGTTTCATTCACCATCAGGCCCTGGAGAATGGCAGATTGACAATAAATCTCACTCATAGAAACTAAAAAAATGAACAAGAAAAAAAGAAATAAAGAAATAAAAGAACAGCAAGTGAGACCATTGATCTGACCTACATGTTCTGGTATGTTCTATTCTATTTTGCAAAATCTTTGTAATAGACAGCTTTCCTAAGGTTTCTTTTCCTATCCATGTGACTGGCTTATTAGGAGTTAACCCTTGGGAGCTACTTGGGGCTATATGTGTATGAGTGGGCAGAGAGTCACAGCATGGTTTACCCATTACCAGATAGTCTCTTGCTTGACAGTAATCTTAGAAATTTATTCACAGTTATGGAAGTCATATCTCCAACCTGGAACAGCCCTGAGAGGTTTTTACTTCCCTCAGCCTAGCACTGCCAGAGTAGGTTGCATCCATATTTAAGGAAACAAAATAATCTAGAAAAAAAATCCCATTTTCAGAATTTTACATTCCCTTCACAAGAGCAAGAAACAATTTTAACCATAACCACACTCTTGTGATAATACCTCAGCCATCACTGGTGTCTGCAGTCTGGAGGGTGAGGCATTATGTTGGTTGAATCCAGATATGGCCTCCTTGCACTAGCCTTTCTTTGTTGCCAGAACTCACATGAAAATATGTGGGCTCAATCTGTTCATTGAACCCACAGATTCATTTCATTAAGCCTATGGAGAAAGTGATGTCATGCTACACATATAAATTTCAGATCTCCAAGAAGAATTGTATGGGATCTACATTTGCACATGTTGTTTCTATTTTCCTATTTCTTTTTCCAGAGTAATGACATATTCCTTGAGAAAAGCTAGTCATTTTTCTAGAATATCATCAGAGAGCTAGTTGTAATTTCCTTCCAGAGCTAAAAAATACTCCAAAGTTTCTTGGAAGTAATAATAATGCCATACCGTCTTAAGAGCATGGGCATCTGACTCTCTGTGCTAGCCTTACATTACATGTATAAAGAGGACACCTGCAAAGCTGTTATCACAAATAATAAGGCTTTTCAGAGAACCAGCCTGTTTTGTGGAGGAGCCCACAAGCATGTCTTTGACCTCATTCTAAGACCTTGCTAAGTTATAAAAAGAACAAGTATCCCCTCGGCAATTTAAATTGAGGTAAAAGTGTTAATTAACCCATTTATATGAATATTCAAAATAATCTATAAGACAACAATTTATAGTCAAAATCAACACATTTAAAATAGAACATTAAAATACAAAAGAATTAATAATTTTTATTCCACTTTATGAATCATTCATTAATTTACATTCTGGCCACTTCTGGAAGGAATATTATTTATTTGTACAGTAAAGTAAATTACGTTTGTGGGTAATACATAGCAACTCCATGACTATCCTCAAGAAAGTAATATATTAGAAGTCTATAAATATCCCACACATATTTTAAATTGATAATAGACATATTTCTAGCTACCAGAAATATGTCTATGATAATAGACATATTTCTAGCTACCAGAAATATGTCTATTTGTGTGTGATTCATAATCTGTGTTTTGATAGTTCTGAGATTTAGCTCTATAAAAGCATTCTTATGAAGCATTAAAAGTCTATATTTTATTTATTTTTCTTTTTTAACTTATTATTGTTATTAAACTATTTCCATACATCATACATCATTTCTTAATCAAATCCAGAGTCACTTCCCTTTCCATTCCCCCTACCCCACCCGAGTTCCTGCAGTCCAATGAACATGTCCTGCATCCCCCTCCAAGTCATTAAAGAGCTCATTGTTCTTGGGAGAACTTCACTGTTTCAGACTTGTCCCCCCATTCTTCTGCTGTTGTTTTCTCCAATCTGTATTGCATATATACACTGCTTGGCAAAGTTCCAGTGACCTGACTTGTCTGTTTGAAGTCTGCTCTCCAGCTGACCTTGGTTTTTAATAATTCTCCTTATCATATTAATTCTTATTTTTCTGGCCGCTTGACTTTCAGCTTTCTAGCAGTTAGGGTACCTGCTTCTGCCTCATGGACTGACACTTTTGCCTTTTCTAGAAAGCAGTACTTTGTGAGAAATAATGGCGCTGTGTACACAACTTAAAAGTATGATACAGTAGTAATTAAGAACTCTACAGAAAATATTTCATGCACAGATTGCCCAAGTAAAGAAAGGAATTTTGATTTCATGGTCAGGTTTAAACTAAAAATTGGATTGTAGGGCAAAGTGAAACTAAGTCCAGCGAGGCCATGGATTCTAGTGATCTGACTTAAAGATTAGTAGCCCTTAGAAAATCACCTTAGCAGAAAGTGTAAAAAACAGAAACTGAGGAAAACAGAAACTGGGGAAAACAATGACCAGAATAAAAACAAGATATGAATCAGCCACAAAATGACTTACAGGTCTAGCAAACAAGGAAAATAAAGTTTTCTATTGTTAAAACTTTTTTTT
>VZQC01008534.1:2127555-2173648 GCA_009823505.1 Rhizomys pruinosus | reverse complement strand
GCATTAAATCTGTACACTAGTTTGGGTAGGATGGACATTTTTACTATATTTATTTTCCCAATCCATGAGCATGGGAGGTTTTCCATCTTCTGATGTCTTCCTCAATTTCCTTTTTCAGGGGTTTAAAATTTTTGTTGTAGAGATCCTTGGTGTCTTTGGTTAGGTTTGTTCCTAGGTATTTTATTGTTTTTGAGGCTATTGTGAGTGGGAAGGTCTCCTTGTAGTCCTTCTTCAATTGCTTGTTGTTGGTGTACAGAAAGGCAACTGATTTTTCTAGGTTTATTTTGTATCCTGCCACTTTACCAAAGCTCTTAATTGTTTCGAGGAGTTTTCTGGTGGAGTTCTTAGCATCCCTGGCCTGGCGCGTTATGGCGTCTCCTATTGTTAAAACTTTAAAGATAATTTTTTACACTGTCCAGCACCTATGTAACTGCAAGGCATAAAGAATGGAATCCTCAGAGTTAAAAGTTAGTATTAACTTCTCTTTGATGCAAAACTGCTAAATTGCTTAGCCAAGTGGCTGTACTATTATTGTTTTAATTTCTTGATATCTCAACTAAATGATTGTGCCATTATTGATTGTTTTACTGTATTTGATGTTAATAATGATTTCAGGTGTGAATTTTCTAAAAAATATTTACGGGGAATTTGGTTTATTTTTTCATCATTAGCTTAGACTTACATAACCTGTATTATTTTTAGGGTATATAAAAATAAACATCGGGACCTGAGGAATAGAGAAGAACAGAGAGAAGAGAAGAAAAGAAATTGGCAGAGTGGCAAACCCGAAAGGCCCTCTGCACAAGATAAGAGAAAGCAGATGTGCTCTGTAATCCTTAGGTTAAGAAATCTGCAGAATGACAAAACGAAGAGGTCCTCTGCACAGGAGCAAGGAAGTTAGATGCTCCTCTGGTCATGAAAAGAAAGAGAGTCTTGTGTCTGATTAATTTCTTAGCCACTTTGTGACCACCCGGTTCAGGAACTGAACCTGCTGGAGCTGGACTCCAGTAGTTGGGGTGTTTTTTGTTGTTATTCTTTTGTTTTGTTTTGTCTTTTTGAGACAAGGTCTCCCTGTAGCCCAGCTGGCCTGGAACTCACTCTCTAGACAAGGCTGGCCTGTAGCCCCAGGCTGGCCTTGAACTCACAGAGATCCGTCTGCCTCTGCTTCCAGAGTGCTGGGATTAAAGGCATGCCCCACAACATCAGGCTTAAAGACAGTTCTTAGCCACAATGTAGGTGCTGGGAATCGAACTCAGGTCCTCTGCAAGAGTAATAGGTGCTCTTAACTGCTGAACCATCTCTCTAGCCCCTTCAAAATTTTAATAATTAAGATGGTGTGTTGCTCCAGACCTATGGAATAGGGAACAGAATTTAAAAACAATATTCATAGGTGACTATTTGCATTAGACAAAGAAATTAGACAAAAGGGTAATAAATAATACTATTTTAAAGAATGTATGGTACAGTGATTATCAGAAGTAAAAAATTAAAAAAAAAACTGGTCCTCCTCCTTTGTATCTTGAAATGTAAATAAATTAGATTATAGATATATATGTATATATCATAATGTCTGTTATTCAGCAAAGAAAGATGAAACATTCACATAGTCAGGAAAATTTGACCTTTAACTATAAAGGAATTCAATCCACAAATATAAAACTTTTTTCATTGACTTAGAGAAGAATGTAGAATGAGCATACATGTACTATATTCAAGAAGCAAAAATCTAAGATGAAATGATGAATTCAGAAAGAGAATATATAAAAGGTCTCACATTAAACTGAAAAACGAAATCCGTAAAGGGATGACACACTGAAGGACGTTAGAGAGAGAATGCATGCTGCAGAAGAAAAGATGAAGAAAGCTGAATTCAGCAATATAACTTATCCCAAAATGAAGCCCAGATAAAAAGTACAAGACCAGACATATTTGAATTTGATGGAATCCTATGAACTTTCATTGAATAATATAAAATGTTTTCATGAGTATGGAAAAAGAAAGGTGGTCTGCTTACTTTTAAACGATTTGTTAAGAGTTGGGATCCTAGGCCAGAGAGATTTCTCATCACTTAAGAACAATTGTTCTTTTAGAGGACCTGGGTTCAATTCCTAGTACCCACATGACGACTTCCAACAGTGTACAATTCCAGGGGATCTGACACCCTCTTCTGCCCTCCATGGACCATTGCATGGATGTTTTGCACTTACATTCATACACATGAAATAAAAATAATAAAATACTTTTTAAAAAAAGTGTTGGGATCCTAGAAAATATCTGTTAAAATGTGGTGTGGTTGGAGATCAGGATATATACAGTGAGATTTGAAAGGAACATATAATGGTAGATTCTATATTCTGACTGCAGTAGGAAGTGGCTGGGGCCAGAGAGTAGTTAGCTTCATTATCAGTGGGCGTGAAAACACAATAGGCACATGACATGACATTACAGGACTTGCTTGTGATTTTTTTGGTGAGATAATAATTGACAGAACTGGACTGTAGACTTGGCTCTTTCTGAATTCAAAGTCATTCTCTCTTCAAAATAAAAAAAAATGTTTTACTCCCCATGAAAAAATTTAAAAGACATGAAAGTAATTTAATTTGACTCTTTCAGAGATCTAACATTGAAGTTCCAGATATGTAGTAGAGAGCTTCCAATCAGAGCTTCACTGTTATTTTCCCAATATGGAGACAATACAGTGCAAGTCTGTACTTAGAAATAAGGATGCCATTCAAAAGGCCTACATACTTGTACATTGTCACTGTAGCCCTCATAATGAAACTTGCCACATCATGAATTTAGTTAGCTAATAAAGACATTGTGTCTAGGCTTGTGCAACATTGTTTATTATATATGTATATGTGTTGTGTCTATTGGTGTGTTTGTAGGCACATGCACACAATGCATGTATGAACAGATCTGAAGACACCTTCAGGTGTCCTTCCTCAGGTGCCTTCAACTGTTATGTTCCTAAGAAGGCTGGGTAGCACATCCCAAGAAACTGCCTGTCTCCACCTTCCCAGCAATGACTACAAGTGCAAACTACCATAACTGGCTTTATTCCTGGGTTCCGGGGACATGCCTTAAGTCCTTCTGCTTCAAAAGGAGGTACATTGCCAACTGAGTGACTTTTCCAGCCCCAACTTTTTTATATTGATGCAATGAAGTATTGTGATCCACAAAGTTCATGCTTAAAAAATGCATGATCATATTACTAACCAAAAAATCAAAAGGTCTCATAATGCATTAACTAGGTTTAGCATTTGGTGGGTGACCATATTCATAGCTATCCTTCGCCACATGTGGCCCATGGACTGTAAGCTGAACATGTCTGGCAGTGTAACTATCTTCTATTTGTCACAACTAGACAGTTTGGAGGCCTCTGTCAAGTGACAAATTCCAAAGGAGAGGAAAAATTGAAACTAACAGGAAAATCCAATAAGGATTTTTTTTTTAGAGAGGATGCTGTAAGACACTCTTTGAATTTTACAAGTCATAATGAATTAAATACATGGTTGTTCCACAGTCCCTTCTGCATTGTTTGTATGCAGCAGTTTATTCATTTTAAATTAATAATGCCCTTCAGATTTCTCATAACTCAAGGTTTCAGATTTAAAAATGTGTTTTGAAATATAATTCATTTACAATTTAAGAAATAACATTAAGATGATCTGTGGTGTCATTTATCTAGATTTTTTTCCAAAGGTAACATTTTGAAAAATTATGTTACAATTTATCAACAGGTTGACAGTGACAAAATTCAAAAATCTTACCCAAATTTATCCATGCTTATTCATGTGGATATTTTTATTTATATGCAAATTTCTTGCATGGATAGGTTCATGTATCCATCACCACAATCAAGATATAAACCTGTGCATCACAATAAAGGTCATTCATTTTGTCCATTGCTAACCCTATCTACTTCTGCCATGTTCTCTTCCCCTGTTCCTAAACCCTGACAGCTTCTAAGCTGCTTTCCATCTGTATAATTTCATCCTTTGGAGAATAATATGCAAATGGAATCATTCAGCTTGTAATCTTTGTGATTAGCTTTTTTCCATTCAGCATTACTTCCTGGAGATTCATCCAAGTGTATGAAAGAAATCAATAGCTGTTCCCTCTTATTGTTCAGTGGTGTTCCATGGTATGGTTGTGTTAGTTTGTTTAAGTAAGTAGCACATGGCTTGTTTACAATTTAGAGCTATTATGAATAAAACACCAATGAACATTTATGTATAGTTTTTTATGTGAACATAAATTTTCTTTTCTCAGGGATAAGTGTCCCAATGTGCAATTGCTGCATCATGTGGTAATTATACGTTTAGTTTTACAAGAATCTAGCCAGTTGTTTTCTAGGGAAGTGTATTGCATTTATACCAATTGAAAGTACCTTGTCCATTTATTGTGATTCACTTGCATACTTGATTAATTCATGCAATTGTTAAATAAACATCTATTTATTGATTGCCTACTATGGTCCAGTTATTGAACAAGAACTGAGATTATACTGGTAAGGAAGACAATTTCTTTCTACCTTGTTGTTTACAAGAAAAACTCAATAACAAATACAGAAATAAAGATGGTCAATGTAGAAGGAAGAAATTAAAATGGAAGGAATGTAAGGGCTTAGGGCTGATGGGAGGCTTACTGACTAAGGTAGTAATTTTAGGCTCTCTAAGGGTGATCCCAGGCAACCTAAAATTATCAGATGAGATAGGATTTTCATATCTGGAGAAAAACAACTTCTAAAGGAGGTTTTAGCAGGAAATAATAGTATGGAAAAATGTGTAACAATTTCCTCTTAAATAAAACATCCCATTCTTCATACTCCTTCTGATTCAGGAAACTCTAAAGGGGTGCTCCTTCATACTCAGGAAGTAAACAACTCAAAAGCTTCAGGATGTCCCTGAAACTGAGAAGATGAACTAGGTCCCTTTCTCCCCTCATCGGGTAAGAATTGTTGAGTTCTCAGACAATGCTTCCTGGAAAGGGGCAAAGACCACCCAAAATGTCTGGGAAAAAACCATGAAAATTAGTTGAACTGATTAGAAGAGATACTCTCCCACCTGTTGTTTTGCCTTTCTGTCATCCAGTGGGTTCCAGGTTTCTGTGAACTGCTGGTGTGGGCTTTCAGTCAGCTGTCCTATTATTTTTGCTCCTGTAACCTCTATTTACACTCCTGCAAGAAACTCTAAAACTCAATATAATTCATTGGCTGACTAAGGTGAACACATGGCGGCTGAGAACCGCCTGTAACTCCAATTCTAGGAGAACTCCAATTCCAGGGGAATCCGAGACCCTCTTCTGACCTCTGTGGCATTGCACGACACGGGTGCACAGACCTACATGCAGACAGTACGCTCATACACATACAAAAATAAATAAAAATTAAAAACTGTAGATTTTAACATATAAAAAGTTCTTGGTAACTTGGGGAGAATAAACAATGTACATTGTACATTGAGGATTCATTAGGCAAACACTACGTTCTGTAACACGAGAACACTGTATGTGGGTCCCAAATACATTCTGTGAATGCAGAAATAATATTTAGTGAGAAAGAGATAAGGGATTTGGGAAAGGAAATACTCCTAAATGAAATTTGGCTAAAAGAGACAATTATAACACTGAAGTTAAATATCTAGTCCTGAATCTGCCAGTTATTAATGGCTTTGGAAAATTTATTTAATCTTTTGGAGCTTCATTTTCCCTACTTATAAATAATAAGACTCTCATAATTTTTAAAATAAGTGAATGAAATAATCAAACTGAATTATTGCCCAGAAATGTTATCCTATGTTTGACAAGGTTTAGAAGAGAACTGTATAGAAACCACAAAGAATCCCCAGTTGTGTCCCAATACACAACTCCCTCTTTATGTAGCTCAAATGATTAAGGTATTTATTACCTACTGCATATTCAAATTGTAATAACTTGGTGGCCACTGAAACTTAGAGACCAGATTATGCTATCAGACTGTGTCAGAAAGCAAGTATACACACAGACACACACACACACACACACACACACACACACACACACACAACCACAAGAATTTCTTAGTGATTTGCATTATTCATCAAATTCCTTTGCATTCTTTATCAAAGGTACTGATCAACTGCTAATTGGACATCTGTGATTACTATGATCAAGGTTAATTTACCCTAAGCAAGTTTTGATTATTTTGTTTATCTAAAAACAACACATGCAAAAGGGTGCCTGTTTTGAAAATATCACTATGGTCTTGGCTAAATAGGAATAAAGAACAGATTTCAAGGTAAACAACACATTCTCCTGTCCTGATTCACATATGATCCACCATAAAAACAGGAAAAGGGAAACTGCCTCAGGACATCAGCTGAAAAAAAGAGAGGATTCAAATGTTTATACTGAATACATTGAAGTTGATGACATTCTTCTAAGAAAACTTTTTACGTGAAATACTTTTCATGTCCAATTCCCATGCAGACCAGTTTGCCTAAATTACTAAAGATCTGGTCACGTCTTTTGACAAGGACAAAATGTTTTTACTTTCCCCTAGGATTTAATATAAGCCAGGTACACTTTGCTTGCTTAGTTTAAAATAAGATCATGATTGACACTGAGCATTATGGGCAGGAGGAACAGAAGTCACCAGTGAAAATCATCTGGAAGGACAGTAAGAAAGGACCTCTGAGGATGAAGGACCTAAGGAAGAACTAGCTGAGAACTAGTTTCCTCAGGCAGTGGAAGGAACTTATTGTTTTTACTTCCACATTCTTTCTAAATATAGGGTTCTTCTCAGTTTATACTTTGTCTTTTGTATAAGGAAAAAAAAAAATCAGAGAAAGTTAGTGAATAAACAGCACATTTCTAATCCTTCAATCCAGAGGAAACTCATAGAAGAGACTGATACTGATAGACAGAATCAAGTTAAAACTAACAAAATATTCAGAACTCCAAGAATTAAGAGACCATCAAAGAAAATGAATAGTCCCAAAGAAATCAACTAATAAATGTGGGAAAAGAACTCTCATGTCTCTGTATAAATTTGTCATAATGAAGTCTGTTATGATGTTTGTAAAGCAAAAAGCAAACAAAAATTAGACAAAATATTTTCATGTCTTGATAAACAGAGGAAGGCCAGCTCAACACAACAAATTCATAAAATGATTTTGAAAATTTCCCATTTCCTCTTCTAAGTATCTGTTCAGGTTAGTATCTTTTATAGTACATATGCTATTCATTTATGTTTTATTTTTGAGAATTTCATACATGAGTATTATATTTGCATTATCTCCAAACCCCTCCACCCCCTGACACTCTCCCAATTACTTGCCCTCTTCATTGGTTAAGATTGTTACATTCATATATACGTACATTGACATATAAATGATATGTACTTATTGTGCATTGAGTCCACTAATGATGCTCATGTGTACCAGTGTTTAGGGGTGCCCACATAGAATTAGATAACATCTCAATGATCCAGTCCTACAGAAAAATGATTCTCCCACCCTCGGCATCCATTGCAGTCTATAGCTCTTCTTCTTGAGGTGGGACCCCATAAAATTTGCTTAATTCACCTTGGCATGTCAAATGGTTTTGTCATTATGCAGATCCTGTTAAACTATCATCTACAAATAAAAATGAAATCATGAAATCTGCATATAAATGGGTGTACCTAGAACCTGTTGTACAAAGTGAGGTAACCAATTCTCTGAAGAACAAGTGCCACATATTTTCAGTTGTGGATTCTACCTCCAAATCCTTAGATATGGCTATATTTTGGTGTAACCACAGAAGACAAGAAAATTATGATTTTTAGGAACATGTTTTTCTGAAAGTTGATAGAAATCAAATTATATCAATTAAATGTCATTAAATTTAATATATTTTTTCATAGAAAACTATCCTTTACTCTTACATAAGTAGTTATTACTTTTATTTTCCTTCTAAACATTTTTCTTCTAAAATTAATAAATGGTTTACATTATTTTTTAAGAGCAGGTCTCCTGTAGCCTTAATAAACCTGAAACTCACTGTGTAGATCAGGCCATCCTGAATCACATAGAGATCTGCCTGCATCTGCTGCCCAGGAGCTGAGTTAAAAGTCATGCTCCTCCATGCCCAGCATTATGTTAAATATTTTAATACACATAAATAAGGTAACATACAGTTGCGTTACTAATTGTCTCTTTAAACTATATCAGAATCAGTTGAGATATTTCTTGTCTTTCTGAATGAAAACTACATTGCTTGGGCTGGAGAGATGGCCTAATGGTTAAGATCACCGACTGCTCTTGCAGAGGACCTGGGTTCTATCCCCAGCACCAACATGGCGGCTGAGAACTGTCTTTAACTCCAGTTCCAGGGGAATCCGATACCCTCTTTTGACCTCCGTGGCATTGAACAAAACGGGTGCACAAACCTACATGCAGACAGTACATTTCATACATATAAAAAAAAAAAAAACAACACATTGCTTAACTGCAAAAATAAAACGAATAGATAATATATAATGCTTGTGGTAGAGAAACTATTTTGTAATATTTTATCTCTCTTCACTGTGATATTTTGAATATTTATCTTCCAAAAACTCATTTTGTAATGGTCATCCAAATCCGGCCTTCTTTCCTCTCATACATTATCCTTTCTTTCTAAATGGATTGTACCACAAATTCATTTTGAGTGATTTTTAAAATTTTTGATAATTCTTAGTTATAAAAGGGTATAATTTAGGAAAATGTAAAACATACATCCAAACAAAATGAATGTATCATTAATGTTATATTGAAGAAATTATAGAAAATAACAACATTAAAGTTTAATTTTCACATGTGATAAGAAAAATTGAGAAAAAATAGCCACATATTATGTGAAGAAAGGATGGTTGTATATAATTATATTTTTACATGTAACTATAATATAGTTACATGTATAATGATTAATAAAGAATCATATATGTTCAAGAACTTCAAGATCCTTAGGGATGTGCTTTAAACAGTTAAAAATATCTAAAAAAAAAAAAAGATGCTGTCTTAAAAAAAAAATACCAAGAGACCCCTGAGGACCAGATCTTTAACTGACCTCAAAAAAACAAAGACCTTGGTTAATCTGGGCTAACTGTATGGCTTTAAGCATCCAAAAGGAAAATAAAACCAGAAACAAATAATCAGTAAGACCAGAAAAATTGTACTTCAGATATAAAACTTGAGATTTTAGTAAAAAAGACAAAAGAGACACTGTTGTTTGGCCTGTCTTCAATTCTTTACTGGCCAGTCATTTACTCTGTGGCTGCCACTGCTTTTGCCACTCTTCAAAGACATGAGACATAGCTTTTTCACTCCACAATATGGACTGAAGTCTCATGTCTCTCCAAAAATCCTTCAAACCATCAATGCAAGGAGGGACTACTGAGATACCCAGCTTGTGGACTAAACAGCTAGAGGGATTTCAGAGTCATCAGAGTATAGACTGCCATTGTTGGACTACCCGGGCTGTACCACGGAGGCCAGTGCAGGGGGATCAAGACAGGATGTGTGCTTAATGGACTTCATTTGGGGGACCATGGGAGGGAAAGACTCCAATGTGGAGCACAAGGGCAGGATTGGTGGTTGTTTGGGCTTGCCAAGGAAGAATCTCTGAGCACTTCCTTAAGGAAAACAAGACATATTTTAGCAAAAAACAATTCCTCCAATTCAGGTCATATGGGTATATATTTATGTATATATAACTATATATATATAACTATATATATAACTATATATATATAACTATATATATATATAAAAACTTAATATATATGTATATGCAATACAAGTTAGAGAGAACAACAAAAGAACTGGGGAAAAAAACCTCTTGAAAAACTCAGAAAAAGATTCAAGACATGTACGGTAGAGTTCAGGGACTCAGGTGGGGTGAAGGGCATGGAAAGGGAAGTGACTCTCAAGTCGATTGAAAAATGATGTATGATTTATGGAAAAAGTTTAATAACAATAAAACATAAATTAAAAAATCTAAAAAAGTATATATATGTATATGATCATATTTATTTTTGAACTATATATTTGTAAAAAGTATTGTTATAATATATTTTATTTTACAATCTAATTAGGAAACAAAGTAATTTTAATTAGATAATATAGCAAAGTGTAATTTAATATCTACAATAAGTAGCCTTTGACCCTGATGGTCAAGTCGTCTTTGGCTTCTTTTGTTTGTGTGAGTATTGAGTATACATTGATGTGTGTTTCAGTGTATGTGTAAAGAAAGTGCATTTTGTATATGTGTGTTTGCATATGTGTGAATGTGTGTGTGTGTGTATTTGTGATTGTGTTAGTATGTGAGAGATCAAGGGCACTGAACTTTCCCAACTTTTTAAAAGCTTGAGGTTTGCTCTGAGGCTTGAGTAACACTGGGAAAATTTCAGGCTTCATCTGTCATTTCCACTTCTATAATGATAGCATTGTAGCTTAGACACTTTGGAGAGAATTCTTATGCAAACATAGTAGTTATCTAAACACATGCAAAATTTAACATCAACTGCAAAACCATACACTCTAGGAGCATTTAATTATCTTTTCTTTCAAGTCCACTAAAAATATTTCCATGAAACATTTAAAAACTGACACTTCAGAAACTAAATTTGCCCTTGATCCAGTCACTGGAGTAGTTTTGATACTACAGATTTGAAATAGACTGTAAAAAATGTATTTATCCACACTTGAATATTAATGAAAGCAAATGGAATATTAGAATAAAACCACGAATCCTTACATGAGGATTTTTTTTTGTTTGTTACTTTTGACTCAAATTTTTTAATTTTTTGAAGTTTAAGACTAAGTGCTTTTATGTTTTGTGGTGAAACATTCAATTCAAATTGCATATGTTTGAGATTGCTATAAAATAACTAGCCACTTATTAACATGTAAAAATGTACTTCAATATAAATTAAGTACATGTTAAATGTTAGAATCTCTGCAAGTTGCTGTGGAATATGAAAAGCAATTCAGAATCTCAGAGTCTATGATGTCATACATTGAATTATGTTGATATCTAAAATCTACTCTGATTTTTCAATTCATTCTATTATGATTTAATAAAATATTATTAAAAGTATCCTCTCCAGAGTCAATTGGGAAACGTATATTTCTTCCTGGCTTTTAAAATCTGGATTAAATTTGAGAATAAATATACTATTAAATAAATGAAGACGGGTTTTAGGGGGCACAGGGTTGAGGGATTTAATCACTAATTTTGTTTTGTTCACAATCTTTATTCAGGTGCTCTCTATGTCTCCATTTTATAGAAAAAGAAACAAGTTTAGAGAACAGAAGGAATAATGGTGGTTCTGACTCCAAGAGCCTAATATACAGCAGAACATTCAGTTTCTTAACAAGGCTGGTGGTGGGTACTTCAGGGTGCCCCTCTCAACAATCACCAAAGAAGCTCCTTTTTAAACAGGTGAGGCCTAGTAAAAATTTCCCAAACTGGCCAAACACAGAGAATGAATGCCCTGAGGTATCTAAGTCAAGTGACTTATCTACAATGCAACCTGTCCACCTAAGTCTCAGGGAACTTAGCAAAACGGACGCAGAAGGAGTATTAATGCATCTCTCAACTCTCACCACATCTCTCAACTCTCACCACAAAAGCTTTCTCATGAAACACATGACCACAAGTGGAAAGTTCATAGCATAAGAGATTGCAGAGGGCTGGAGAGATGGCCTAGCAGTTAAGAGCGCCGACTGCTCTTCTGACCTCTGCGGCATTGCACGACACGGGTGCACAGACCTACATGCAGACAGTACATTTATACACACAAAAATAAATAAAATTAAAAAATATTATAAAAAGACTGCAGAGTGCTTTTCCCTTGAACAGAACATCTATAAAATCCTCACTGCTGTGAAAGAAGTTGCCAGTGTTGTTTGATGACCATAAGGGAAGAGCATTTTCTAGACACAGGAGAAGTTACTCCTATGAAATCACAGCAATTGTGAAACAACATCCACAAGACCTTCTCCTGAACAATTAGCCTAGCATAGAATTGTTTCTGGGGAGAGTTTATTTTCTTAAACTTTGAGATGCAAAGGTAAATCGACTATTTAAAAAGGGCTCTGATTATAATTAAGATTTGTTCAAATTTTGACTTTTGTTATCTGGGTCTGATCAAAGCATTTAATCTTTAACAAGTTTTTTTTTTAATCCTCTATGTGCAATCACAATAGTATCTAGATAAAGGAGTCTTTTGGAAGTATAGGAAATCTCTCTTTCTCTCTCTCTCTCTCTCTCTCTCTCTCTCTCTCTCACACACACACACAATGACACACAGAGAGAAAGAAGAGACAGAGAGACAGAGACAGAGACAGAGACAGAGAAAGAGATTCAGCTCTTTCTCACACAGTGGTAATCAGCTGATAAAGAGTTCTTTAGCTAAGATTAGAGTCTATGGCCCTTTGACACAATTCTATGTTGGAGTTTTGTCAGCTTGAGTTTGCATGGCTCTTCTGCATGCTAACACCTTGCTGTAGATCCATATGAGCAAGGTCACAGGAGTCTGTAAAGTGCTATTTCCATATGGTCATGCACCATTCCCCATGGCTCTTACAATCCTTCTTCTCCATTTTCCTCAAAGGTCCCTGAGCCCTGGGTTCATTGTTTTGTGTTGCATGAGGGAGCATCAATGTTTAGAGTTGAGAGGTACACTTTGTATTCCCTCCACCCCTTGTTCCACTACATTCTATGAGTCTTTAGTGAAGTTTCTATTGGTGCTGTTCTTATTTAAGGGAGTGTCTCTTGATAGGTTGAATAGACCCCAGTGTGTGAACTTGCACTGGGGGACATCAGGGGGCACCAGCTTGACCCAATAGGCTTTAACATAAATGACAGAATGCCAGAAATCCAATGGAATGTTATTGGAGGGTTCTGATTGGGCGGGGATATAAAACTGGTTAATATGTTGTTTATGAAGTACACAGAAACTTAATTAAATATATAAATATTCAATATAAACTTATAGAAGGAAAGTATTTACTCTTTTTTATTTTTTAAATTTTTATTTATTTATTTATTTATTTATTTATTTATTTATTTATTCGAATGTCCTGTCTGCCTGTAGGTTTGTGCACCCGTGTCGTGCAATGCTGCGGAGGTAGAAGAGGATGTCGGATTCCCCTGGAACTAGAGTTCTCCTGGAATTGGAGTTATGGACGGTTCTCAGGCGCCATGTAGGTGCTGGGGATCGAACCCGGGTCCTCTGCAAAAACAGTCGGTGCTCTTAACCGCTAGGCCATCTCTCCAGCCCGGGAAGTATTTACTCTTACAAAATTAAATATTGTCAGAACTTGAAGCCTAGTCTCCTGAAGTTATTTTTTTTTAATTTTTTTTAATTTATTTTATTTATTTCTGTATGTGTATGAATGTACTGTCTGCATGCAAGTCTGTGCACCCGTGTCGTGCAATGCCGCGGAGGTCAGAAGAGGGTCTCGGATTCCCATGGAACTGGAGTTCTCCTGGAATTGGAGTCCCAGACGGCTCTCGGCCGCCATGTGGGTGCTGGGGATCGAACCCGGGTCCTCTGTAAGAGCGGTCGGCGCTCTTAACCGCTAGGCCATCTCTCCAGCCCCCAAATTTCACATCTTAAAGGACATCACAGAATTCATACTGGAGAAAAATCCTACAAAGCTGAAGTATGTGACAAGTCTTTTACCAAGACATCACGACCTAGAGCATATCAGGTGATTTATACTAACGAGAAACCCTACAAATATGAAGAACTGACAAATTCTTTAGTCAAATGTCATATCTTAGATTACATCAGCAAATTCATACTAGAGAGAAAACCTACAGATGTGAAGCTTGTGACCAGCCAGGCTTTTATAGGTATATCTTCCTTCTCTAAGTAAAAGAAGCCAATCCTAAATATTTGAAATGAACTATATTTGAGCTGGTCACTAATGGGATGAATTCATAGCAAGCCCATTGAATTACTCATAAGTATTTTAATAGGTATTGTTGAATGTGGTTAATACAATTATGTGTAAAAACGTAAGGAAGATGGAGAAAAGACAAAAATAATCTTTGAAAAGTTATGTTTATGTGTTCATCCATGAATATATTAAAATTTAAGTTTTGCCCCTTGGGAAAAATTAAAAAATAAAAATAGTTTTTAAAAGTCCTACTTAAAAGATCAGCTATGAGCTTGCATCATCCTAACTGGCAAGAGAGATGGCTCAATGGTTAAGAGCACTGACTNGAGAGAGAGAGAAAGAAGAGGAAATTTAGCGTCCCCGGTTTCCTAAAATGTGTTCTATTAAGCCTCCCATTATCTCAAAACACAGGTGATTCTCACTGTACTGGTCCACAGAATAAACTGGTAAACGCTAAAATCGTTGAAACCTAAATTTTATTTCTAACTCTAAAATATTAACACCAATATGCCAAATAGCCAATTTGAACTGAGAAAAAAATTGAAATAATTAGTAGCATTTTAATTACCCTCGAGTATTTCTTTCTATAAGCAAATATTATGAATTTTCTTTGCTCTGCATTTCCTTCTCTTAGTTTGGAGGATCCATTTAATTATCCCTTTCTTTTTTTTCCAGATTTGGATTTTTCACATCAGTATAGAAATTATTCAGATCTGATATATGTAATATATTAATTTATTGTGGTCTATCTTTTTGCAGTAGATTATTCAAGTTTGTTCTTCCTATGTCACTTGATTAAACACTGTTCCTCATAACCATCATCTCTATATTCCCCAATCCCTTGCCCAAAGTTCTTATAAACAATTCCTTATTATCTTCTTTAATGAGTTTAACCTGTTTATTTTCTTGTATAATTGATTATTTGACATGTCTTTCTGCCTCTGGCTCATTTCAGTTAGCACTAACCAGCCTGATGTTCATCCAGTTGTTGCCAACGCTATGAGAATTCCTTTCAGGATGAATTATGACCAGTGTGCATAGCTTTAATAATTTTTGCTCATTTACTGAAGAACATCTAGGAATTTCCTAGTTCTTAGCTTTTGTGCATACGGCTGAAATACTAGTTAATTTAAATTAGCCACTTAACAATGTTATCAGATGTCAAAGTCAAATTGCAACTCACAATAATATATTATTTCTTTTCCAGTTAAGAACAAATAAAGTGTTCAAAAATAATAGAAGTTCACCTTCCATTCCATAACTAAAACATCTCATTCAGCACCATGATCTTTATATGTATATGTAAATCTTCAGCAAACAGGGGACATTAAATGACCTTCTTTGTAGTCAATGAGGTATGATACTTAACAAAATAAGAAGCATGCATGATGAAGATGGCACATGGTGAGGAAAACACATTTTGTGGAATCTTCAGGAGAAAACCTTTGTCCAGCCTGCACTGTCAGTGATTATGCACTGGAAATGGCCACTGAGACCTCGGTCTGTATGAGTTCCAAAACAGATATAAATATTCAAGTACATATGTGAGATGTTGTAATGACTAATTGTTTCTGGGACTAGGTATAAGAAAGGAGGCGAGAAGGTGAGTTTGATTCTTATTGGATCTGAGACATCCATCTTCAGCCCTGAAGTTTCCAGTTTGGGGATTCCATAGATTTTTGCCATTTCCTACCATCATCATATCGTAGATATCAGGATGTAAGACACAGACTGAATTGTACTATCAGCTCTCTGGTTATCTGTCCTGCAGATGGCAACCATGAAACCTCTTACACAACATAATCCTATAGACCCATCCCTAGAATACACCTATAACACATGAGAAAAAGATTAATACAGTGTTATGGATATTTACAGTGTACAATAAATATTTTAGCAAGGACATGTGGACTGAAATATTTTGGTGGTCATATAACGATGATAAAGTTAGTAGCTTAAAGCTTCCTATCACCAGTACATGGCAGAAATAGCCAACACAGTGTTGCTAGCTGGCTATCTTTCTCACGTCTGTGTGGTGTGCTGATGTAAGTGAAACTGCATATGCTGGCATCACAGGAGAGTGTGAGCCACTGGGTAGAGTGATTTCTCAATTCATGAATTGTGTGGTTAGGACTTCCAACTATTCTAAACACAAAGAATGTTTTGAGTATATTTATGAATACTACATAATACTTTATTATGTTATTGAATAATAGCTACTGGTTTATGTATTTAACTGACATTTTGATGATTATTTTAAAAGGTGTACTGCATTTCACGCCAAAACACATTGATATAAAGCAATATGCATTTAAGTATTTTCATTGGCCACCAACATAATACATCTTTTATTCTTGGCATTCCCAAATTAGTAAAAGAGGTCTGCTAAGAGATTGATATATACCAACTGAATTGTATAGGTACATACTCCATCGAGTTCCACAATTACACAAATAATATAATGTGTGTATTCAAAGGATAATCCACCATATTGAGTAATTATGAAAATTCTCTCTCTCTCTCTCTTCATTCTCATCTCTCTCTCTCCTCTCTCTCCGTCTCATCTCATCCTTCTGTATTTCCCCTCTGAGGAAGTCAAGTAAGGCTAAAATGATACATCCCAGAGAGACAATGCATGTTTGGCATATTTTCAGAATTCACCACATCCTATTTAGTGAAATGATTTGATGCACATCTTGTACCTGAGAGGTACAAAGTCATACAGCAATACCAGTGAGCCTACAGTGGACATGATCACAAAAAGTGGACAGAGGTAGCCAATAAAATTTAATTACAGATATGTGAACATAAGAGCAGATTCCTCTGCTGATTGATGTGGAAAACCCAAACATACACCTCCCCATTCCCTGACACTACATCTTCTTCAAACTTGACAGAACCTGAGGCAGAGTTGCAATAAAAAAGCCGAATTATTACCAAAATTGTTATATGTGGTTATATATACATATATTGTTTGTTGAACGAAAATTTAAATTACACTACAAATGAACACAATCGTAATTTTTATGTAAAATAGCAATATAATATGGTTTTATTAGAAAAACTTTAGAACAGGAAGCAATCCTTTATCACTTACTAACAGATTATCCAAATCTTCTTTTTTTTTTTTTTAAATTATTTATTTATTGATGTTTTGTGTGCATTTCATACATTGTTTTCAATTCAAGTTCAGGCTAATTATCCTTTCCCTCCCCACGCTCCCGACCCCATCCCAAGATCATTTTTTTTGCTTCTCCATGATTCCATCTTTCTCTCAGTTTTTTTTTTTGTTTTCAATTTTAGCTATAATGATAATCCATGAGTACAAGCACCTTCATGCAAAACCTATCTGCATGGCTGTTGTGCCCCAAACACTCTACCAGCCCCACCATTAACTCAGTGGGGGTGACAGGGTTGTTGTTCAATCAAGTATGATCAAATGAGTGTCCTGATGACTATTGGCTTAGTTTCGCCATTCCACCCAATTCGCAGCCCTTACATTCTACCGATGCCCCCGCCTCTTCCTCGGTTGTTTCCCTAGGTTAGAAAAGGGGACACAGGTGGAGAGAGTAAAACATGTCCACTCCTCTCTGGGAGCTGTTGGACTTGGACCTCTGGTCAATTCTGCTGTTTCCTTTCTTTTGAGCATATAAAGTATTATCTTCTAAAGACAATTTCTCACCACCATGCATTCTTGTCCTTTTATGTCCCTGAAGTTGCAACATTCAAAGAAAAAGTAATTAATAAGAAACAAAGAGTAAAATAATATTAGAAAAGTTTCAGTGTGGTATTTGAGATTTAGCCACATATTTGTCTTACTGTGCAACTTCAATTAAGTTACTTTCAGTTACAGCAGTTTTGTTTCCTCTTTATAGTGTGTAAATTTGTTATACCTTTATGAATTGCCTTATCTAATTCACATTTATCACTAAATCTGTTTACTACATAATATGTCGATCGAACTACTGTGTATGATGCATAGGTGGTAGTGAGTTTAAGTTAGTACTTTATAAAACCTTTGTTTTCAAGGTAAGAAAAATTTAAGCATTACTCTCAACTAGGCTGAAATATTTTCTCATCCTGAATATTTAAGCCCTGGAGTCCTCAAGTCATTAATTACTTTGAAATGGAACCATTAATATGAATAAAGTCAGAACATGACCAGTATTAAATCCAAAGGAGAGATAATAGATTCAGATGATTTCGTCTAACTCTATGCTATATACTGCACCCTTATGATTTACAGAACATTGATCATAACATCAAAATGAAGAAGCTTATTTAGTTTTGCAATAAGTGAGGCTTACATACGCATAGAGTTCTACAACTGGTCACACCAGGAGAATTGTCAAGTAGCTCAGCCAGAGATTCCCAACCCTACAAGTGACACATCATAACAGTGAACCCTCAACCTAAGCCCATGGAACATAGAATAACAGGGGTAGAATCCAGAAAACCAAATGCATCCGCCAACTTCAAACAACTAGTTTTTCTTTTTTTTTACCAATTTTTTTGTAATTATTATTCATTTCTGTATGGTGTATGAAATGTACTTGCCAGTCGCCAAAGTTTGTGCAGCAGCCGTCGGTGCAATGCGCAGAGGTCAGAAGAGGGTCTCGGATTCCCCATGGAGCTGGAGTTCTCCTGGGAACGGGGCAAAATAAAATTTTTCGGACGTTCTCGGCCGCCATGTTGGGAGGATCGAAACCCGGGTCCTCCTGCAAGAGCGGTTGGCAGCTCTGTACCTTCTAGGCCACTCTCTTAGCCCCCAACTAAGTTTTCTTATACAATAAAGTGATGTGAACCGAAGGCCACGACGGGCTAATTTTAGAGAACAATAGCCTACAAGAGTGCAGTCTAGTAGGTAGGAATCCTAATTACCCAACCCTCCAGCCACACACACGTGGCTCAGGCGACTATTCTGGTAAAGGGCCCAAAAGATTGTCGTAAGATGCCAGGGTCTTAGAGCATCAGACAATAGAGGGAACAGATTTTTCAGGTCACTGGGAACTTGCCTCAATATGACTGCAACAAAGTGTGACAGCATGCACAAAACGGCGCTGATCAAATGCAGAAAACATCTAGAAAGAATGAGAGGAAATGGGCATCAAGGAACCTATCCTACCTATCTGGTAATACTTATATATCAATTAAAATTACATAGCCTAGTTAGCTTATATCTGTTAACTATGCTTTTTCAGTGGATGACTCTATATCTAAAACTGACACGTCAGAACACTTTCGGTGGGATTGGTAAACTCTGCGACGAGCCCAAAGGTACATAGCAGGATACGTGTAGGAGGTGCTTGACCAGTATTCGAGAAACTTATAAAGTAAATGGATGCGCAGGTGCGAATTGGTAACTTTCATGTTGCGGACTATGTCCGAGCATGAGTATTGCAGATGGGATGAGAGTTGGTCCTTAAATCTAGGTTTACTATAGCTCTATCTGGATAGTTTTTATAGTCACTAAATTATTGCCAATAATAATGCTTTTGTCTAGTTTTTTTAATTTGCGCATATATGGTGTAAAGATATAGCTTCTCATATGAACAAGATGGTTACTGGTCTAGATGATGAGTTATCTTATAAGTGGTAGGTGGTATGAATGGATATTAGGTAGTTGTATGTTCTTTGTCTGAGTTGGATTGGGGGCTTGGTTTGTTATCGCTGTTCTTTTCGTCACATATATAGAGACAAATGACATACAAGAAGACATGACCTGAGTGTAAGCAATGGGCTCTCAATTGGGGAGAGCTCGAGGGTAAGTGGTGGGTTCTCTTCCATCAGATAAACCGCCCTAGAGATGCAGTCCGGGCTTTTTCTTAACTAAGCCAATTGTGCTATCGAGTGCTCTCATTGGGCCTGCGACTTGGTCGTTCTTGTAACATAGTCGCACTTATCCATGGTAGGTTGGCCTGGGCTGTATTAGAGGGAGAAGAGCTAGGGCGATACTAACTAAGATATTTTATCACTTGATTGGAAGGCTCTGATACATGAATTCAATGCACACCCCATGTGCATGATCAGCTGGCATCGCATGGACATCACCATGAATCTGCTTTTTGATGGATTATTGGGCACAACTGCGATGATGTCAAATAGAGTTTTTAATCTTTCATTTAGGGATTCTAGAGACTCACAAATTATCAGACCTTATTAGATGCTTTGTGGACACAATATATATAGTCGAAAACAACATACAAAAACAAAAAGCATGAGAATGCCTATTCATGAATAACTTTAGAGGTGTAGAGAATTTGTCTATTCCTGTGATGGGTAGTTGTGAGTGGTGGGGTGAGCGGCGCGCGCAAAGGAGTGGCATTAATATGAACCTTGAACTGACATGAAGAGAGATGTGGAGCAATTTCTGATCATCATGCATAAAAATAATTTAAAAAAGACTAGTGCATGCAGATATACTCCTCCAAGGGGTGTTCTAAGCAATAGGTAACAGTTTCTGTTGTGCACATTGCTTACTCATCGGTCTGCCTCGTTTTTTTTGTTTCCTTGAGACTGCATTTTCAGGAGTTTGGGCGTTGCTATGAGCGAGTGTCTTTGTTTGACTTCCTCAAGCTATAGTTGTCAAGTAAGAGTTAAGTACTGGTAAAAAAAAAGCGCCGATTTTCCTACTGAGTGCTAGTATCTTTGAAGTACAGATTAGTATTTATTCACAGACAGAAAACAAACAAGAACAGGAATGTTATCTAATTAACTAAAGCGATATGTAATCCCTAAGATAACCCTAGGGTCAATTTTATCCGGAACTTAATAATTTCATGCTAACATATCAGAGCTGAAGTAGGTATACGAGAGATATCACCTTGGGAGCAGTCGACAACATATGTAGCCAGTTAGACAAAACAAATACTCAAAAATTTTTGGCCATGTTTAGACAAATACATTCTATTTACTGTCATTGATAGTGAATAGCACCTGAGCAGTCAGACTGATTCAAAGCCAGATGGTAGAGAAAACTTAGAGACTGTGCTCAGAGTTTTGGAGCGGGTGAGGTAAATAGTTAGTGAGTATGGTCAATAGCCGACTTATAGTATGCATAAGAGCGCCGACCACTGTCTTGCTTTCTTATAACAGAGGAGAGGGACCAGGGATGAGTAGTATCGATGGCATCCCATGTTCGAGCCCCCCACTGCTTGTCAGAGGACACCGTTATTGCAGCGATGGGCCTTCTGTTCATGGTAGTAATCCAGTCTCTTCAGGGGAGATCCGAGACCCCTCTTTGACATTGCCAGACGGCCAGTTGCATAGTAACGACACGAGGTGAAGGTAGCGTATGCATGCGATACCAGAGGTGATCAAGTTTCATAACACTATGAGCTAGGAACTTATATTAACTATAAATATGATATTTATTGATAACAAATAATACTTAAAACACAGGATAATAAGATACCGTCTCAGGGAGGACTGAGGGCTTGCAAATTCTGACAATATTCTGTGACATTTTGAGCACTAGAGCAATTAAGAAGTGTACGTTAGTTACTTGCGCGACGGGGCGACTGGAGTGAGATGTCTATTCTTGGTCGGTGATAGAGCACCGAACTGAAGTATGTTCTAGCAGAGGTACCCGGTGTTTTTTCTTTGTTACATTATTCCCACGACACCTACATGGCTGAGCATGAGAACAGTCCGATCGAGTAGCTCAAATCCTGTGACGACTATAGTTCAGGGGCAATCCGATCATCCTCTTCTAGCGCTACCGCTAATCCGCTTTGCACGACTAGAGAGTGAACTACAGGACAGATGAGACATTACGAATATAATAAGTAGTTTTATTATATGAAGGTATAGATATATGATTATGTAAATAAATAAATAAATAAATTTAAAATACTGGAGATAATATAAGTTGTAATATACTTTCCTTCTAAATTTATATTGAATATTTTATAATTGTCTAGCTTAGAGTTCTGTGTACTTCACGAGCGAGATATTATCCCACTGCCCATACTGAGAGCCCCGTCTCATCTTACATTTCATAGTACATGTAGAGTTGTTCGGTGTACATCTGTCATTATGATGTATTAAATGGCCTTACCTGTGGGTTCAAGCTGGTGCCCCCTGAGTCCCCCAGTGCAAGTTCACACACTGGGGTCTATTCAACCTATCAAGAGACACTCCCTTGTGCCCATATCAAAATAATACTAGCTTGAGTGAACAGAACTGTCAGGGAAGACTATAGATATGTTAGTGGCAAGGGGTGGAGGGTTAATACAAAGTGTACCTCTTCTGATATCTCATTAAACAATTGATGCTACCTCATGCAACAAAAACATGAACCAGGCTCAGGGAACCCTGTTGAGGAAAATGGAGAAGAAAGGATTGGAAGAGAGCCCAAGGGGAATGGCTGATGCATGTGTGTAGTATAGATTAGATATTTATTGAGGTAGATATTGCGACTGTACTTTTTTAGGCAGGAGCTGAGCATACCACTGTGACCTTGCAGGATCATTTATGTGTATCTACAAGAGCATAGGATGTAGCAATCAGTCTACAAGACGAGCGCGAGGCAAGTCTAAGTCTGACAAAACTTCCAAACATAGAAATTTGATCTCGTCTCAATCGACACTTTGTACATATAGTGGAGATCGAGAGGGAGGAGAGGATAGGAGAGTGATTGAGTTGCAATTTAAGTTAGTTAATGTCTTTGGAGTTTGAGATCAGCTGGATGTTTGACATTTATGCATTCTTCTGCATGTTCTGATCATTGCTGCATTACTTGACCCAGTTTATTGGTGTTTAGATAGATGGCGTCTTGTTTGAACTACATAATAATGAGAATCATATTGTGTTTTCTACATGTGAGTTATTATGTTTTATATTTGTTTGCTAATTTTTTTCTACATTGTATTCGTGTTCATTTCACAGGGTTCCCGTAAGGTATCAATACGCTGCGTCATGGACACCATTCCATGGCTCTTACAATCCTTCTTCTCCATTTTCCTCAAAGGTCCCTGAGGACCTAGGGTTCATGCTGTTGTGTTGCATGAGGGAGCATCATGTAGAGTTGAGAGTACCTTTGTATTCCTCCCACCCTGTTCCCTACATTTCTTACTAGAGTCCTTTAGTGAATTCTGTTATTGGTGCTTGTTGCTTATTTAAGGGAAGTCCACTCTTGATGGTTTGAATAGTGACCCATTTGGTAGACTTGCAAGGGACATCAGGGGCATCCAGCTTGACTCAATATAGCTTTAACATTAAATGACAGAATTGCCAGAATCCAATTGGATGTTGTTATGAGAGGGTTCTATTGGGCGGAGGATATAAAACTGGTTAATATGTTGTTTATAATCAAACAGAAACTATAAATTAATATATAAATATAAATAATATAACTTAGAAGGAAGTATTTTACTCTTTTTTATTTTTTTTAATTTATTTTTATTATTTTTTATTTTTTATTTTATTTATTTATTTATTGAATTCTTTTTCTGTCTGCCTGTTGAGTGTTTTCGCCATGTACGTGCATGGTCGGCAACGCACAAGGAAGCGAAGAAGATTGTATTCCCTATGGTACTGAGTTCTCTGGATTTGGAGAATTACTGAGGATCTTCTCGCCCATGTAGGTGCTGGGACGACCCGGGTTCCTCTGGCAAAAACAGTCCGTGGCTCTTAAACCGCCTAGGCATCTCTCCAGCCCGGGAAGTATTTACTCTTACAAAATTAAAATTTCAACTTGAAGCCTAGTCTCCTGAGTTACTTTTTTTAATTTTTTAATTTATTTATTTATTTCTGTATGTGTATGAATGTACTGTCGTGACATGCAAAGTCTGTGCACCCGTGTCGTGCAATGCCGCGGAGGTCAGAAGAGGGTTCTCGGATTCCCCTGGTACTGGAGTTCTCACGGAATTGGAGTCCAAGACGGCTCTGCCGCCATGTGGGCTGGGGATCGAACCCAGGGCCTCTGTAAGAAGCGTCGGCGCCTTAAACCGCTAGGAGCCATCCTCCTCAGCCCCTGAAGTTATCTTTGATTCATCTCTTGATGCAGTTAGACTGTCAGCGTGATTCACTTGCAATAATATCATGTCTAACATGCAAAATTTTTGTATTTGTTTTTCTGTAAGGCACTTATGTTGATTCCCAAGTGTGATATCTGTAAACTCTACTAGTGTTAGCATGTAAAATATAAGTTCAAATTCCATGTTCTTAGGGATAATTCGCTTATTAATAAGATACATTCCTGTCTTAGTTTTGTTTCTGTTTCTGTGATAGAACACTGATAAGTAACTCGTAGAAAAGGTTGGTTTTTTTTTTTTTTTTTTACCTTAATCTTATTGACAATCTATAGCTGAGGGAAGTCAAAACAAGAACTCATGGAAGAAACCTGGAGGCAGGAACAAAAACACAGACCAAGGAAGAATGTGGGTACTATGCTTGCTTCCCCTTGAGTTTCTCACCTTAGTCTTATTTTTTTTTATTTATTTTTAAATTGATGCTTATGTGTATTTCCATAACATCATTTTCCAATTCAGTTCAGGCATATATCCCCTTCCCTTCCCCCCCCACCCCACCCATCGCAGATCGTCGCATCTGCGTAAGTTCTGCATCATTTCCCTCTGCTTTATTTGGTTTTGGTTTTCCATTTTTTTATAACAATAGGTGATAATATTGGTGAGTACAAGCATCCCTTCATGTAAAACCAATTTGCAAGCATTGTGCCCTAAACCCACACGCTCATGTGGTCCCACCATCCTGAAGGGGGGGCTTGTATGTTCAATCAAGTTGATAAAATTAGTGTCACCTAGTCTTTTTATACAGCCCAGGCCACCTGCTCAGGGATAGCACTGACAACAGTGGGCTGGGGCCTTCCAATGGTTATTAAGAAAAAGCCCGACATGCATGCTCTAGGGACGGTCTGATGGAGGCACTTCGCAAATTGAGAGCCTTTCTTCCCAGGCATCTTTATTTTTTGTCAAATTGACAAAAACTACCCAACAAAATCTCTATCTGTACATGATTTAAATACCACTAGACATACAATTTTGTTCTATTTGAGATCTTCCCTCATTGGAATTAAAAAACAATATTATATTGAGATTTTGTGCCTTTAATATAATAGAGCTTAATACAATTTAGACCCCTTCCCCATCTGCACCCCCTCCATAGTCTCGCACTGAATTCCATTCCCCCATCATTTATTTTAAGTTCAATCTGGTCAAGCATTCATATCCAGATGAACCTTGGTGCAAGTTCATCCACCGAAGTCTAGTCAGTTTAGATAGAGTCATCCCACTGAAAAAGATATACAGTAGTAATTAATTATATATAGTTATCCAGATAGGTAGGATAGGTTCCTTGATGCCCATTCCTCTCATTCTCTCCTAGATGTTTTCTGATTGATCAGGCCTAGGTTTTGTGCATGCTGTCACCTTTGTTGCAAGTTCATATGAGCAAGTTCCCAGTGACCTGAAAAATCTGTTTCCCTATGCTGATGCTCAAACCCTGGCTCTTCGAACAATCTTTTGGGCCCTCTTCCAGAATAGTCCCTGAGCTCCATGTGTGGGTGAGGTTTAATATAGGAGTCCTACCTACAGACATGCACTCTGTAGGCTATTGTTCTCTAAAATTTAGCCCGTCGTGGCCTTCTGTTCACATCACTTTATTGTATAAGAAAACTTAGTTGGGGGCTGGAGAGATGGCCTAGCGGTTAAGAGCGCCAACCGCTCTTGCAGAGGACCCGGGTTCGATCTCCAGCACCCACATGGTGGCAGAGAACCGTCTGAAATTCCAGTTCCAGGAGAACTCCAGCTCCAGGGGAATCCGAGACCCTCTTCTGACCTCTGCGGCATTGCACGACACGGGTGCACAAACTTGCATGCAGACAGTACATTCATACACATACAGAAATAAATAATAATAAAAAAATTAAAAAAAAAAGAAAACTTAGTTGTTTGAGTTGAGGGATGCATTGTTGTTTTCTCTACCACCTGTTATGCTATGTTCCATGAGGCTTAGGTGTAGAGGTTCCACTGTAGATGTGTCACTTAGGGTTGGGAATCTCTCTGACATACATTCTCCGTGTGTGACCAGTTGTAGAACTCTGTAGTAGCCTTCACTTATTGCAAAAAAATAAGCTTCTTCATTGATGTATGATATGTGTCTGTAAACATAAGGATCCATATATAGCATAGAGTAAGAAATCATCTGTCTTATCTCTCCTTTGGATTTAATACTGGTCATGTTCTGACTTTATTCATTATTTAATGGTTCCATTTCAAAGATAATTAATGACTTGAGGAACTCCAGGGCTTAATATATTCAGGAGAGAAAATATTTCAGCCTAGTTGAGAGTAATGCTTAAATTTTTCTTACCTTGAAAACAAAGGTTTTATAAAGTTAACTTAAACTCATACACCATCATCATAACAGTAGTTCGATCACTATTTGTATAACAGATTATAGTGATAAATGTGATTAGATAAAATTCATAAAGGTCTAACAAATTTACACACTATAAAGAGGAAACAAAACTGCTGTAACTGAAAGTAACTTAATTGAAGTTGCACAGTAAGACACATATGTGGCTAAATCTCAAATACCACACTGAAACTTTTCTAATATATTTTACTCTTTGTTTCTTATTAATTACTTTTTTCTTTGAATGTGCAACTTACAGGGACATAAAAGGACAAGAATGCATGGTGGTGAGAAATTGTCTTTAGAAGATAATACTTTATATGCTCAAAAGAAAGGAAACAGCCAGAATTGACCAGAGTCCAAGTCAACAGCTCCAGAGAGAGTGGACTGTTTTACCTCTCATCCACCTGTGCCCCTTTTCTAAGCCTAGGGAACAACCTGCGGAAGAGGGGGCGTGGTAGAATGTAAGGGCTGCGATTGGGGTGAATGGTGAAACTACAGCAATGTAGTCTGGACACTCATTTGATCAACTTGATTGAACAAACAACCTGTCACCCCCCACTGGATGGTGGGGCTGTAGGTGTTTGGGCACAACAGCCTGCAGATAGGTTTTGCATGAAGGATGCTTGTACTCATGGATTATCACTTATAGCTAAAAATGAAAAAAAAAAAAAACTGAGAGAAAGATGCAGGACAGTTATGGCAGAATGCATGATCTGGGATGGGGTGGGGGTGGGGGGGAGGGAAAGGGAAATAAGCCTGAACTGAATTGGAAAAAATGTATGAAATGCACAAAACATCAATAAAAATTAATTTAAAAAAAAAAAGAAGATTTGGTATAATCTGTAGTAGTGATAAAAATGTCCTGTTCTAAAGTTTTCTAATAAAACATAATATGTGCTATTTTACATAAAATTACTGAATGTGATGTTTCTATTTGTAGTGTATTAAATTTTGTTCAGACAAACATATATATGTATATATAACCACATTAACAATTTGGTAAAATTCGGCTTTTTTATGCAACTCTGCCTCAGGTTTCTGTCAAGTGAAGAAGAAGAGTGTCAGGGAATGGGAGGTGTATGTTTGGTTTTCCACATCAACTCAGCAGGTAGGAATCTGCTCTTATGTTCACATATCTGTAATTAAATTTTATTGGCTACCTCTGTCCACTTTTTGTGATCATGTCCACTGTAGGCTCACTGGTATTGCTGTTATGACTTGTACCTCTCAGGTACAAGGATAGCATCAAATCATTTCACTAAATAGGATGTGGTGAATTCTGAAAATATGCCAAACATGCATTGTCTCTCTGGATGTATCATTTAGCCTTACTTAGACTTCCTCAGAGGGGGGAAATCACAGAAAGGAGAGAGAGAGAGAGAGAGAGAGAGAGAGAGAGAGAGAGAGAGAGAGAGAGAGAGAGAGAGAGAGAGAGATTTTCATACATTACTCAATTATAGGATATCTTTTGAATAACACATTATATTATTTTGTAATTGTGGAACATCGTGGAGTATGTACCTATACAAATTCAGTTGGTATATATCAATCTCTTAGCAGACCTCTTACTAATTTGGGAAATGCCAGGAATAAAAGATGTATATGTCTGGTGCCAATGAAAATATAAAGCATATTGCTTTATATCAAATGTGTTTTGGATGTAAATTGCAGTAAACCTTAAAATAATCATAAAAGTGAAGTATAAATACATAAACCAGTAGCTATTATTCAATAACATAATAAAGTATTATGTAGTATTCATAAATATACTCAAAACATTCTTTGTGTTTAGAAAGTTGGAAGTTAACCCACAATCTCATGAATATGAGGAAATCACTCTACCAGTGAGCTACACCTCCTGTGACTGCCAGCATAGCAGTTTCACTTACATCAGCATCACCACAAGCACGTGAGAAAATTAGCCATGCAGCAACACTGTGTTGGCTATTCTGCCATGTGGTGATAGGAAGCTTTAAGCTCTAACTATCATCTTATATGACCACCAAATATTTTCAGTCCAATTCCTTGCTAAAATATTTATTGTACACTGTAAATATCCATAACACTGTATTAATCTTTTTCTCATGTGTTATAGGTGTATTCTAGGGATGGGTCTATAGGATTATGTTGTGTAAGAGGTTTCATGGTTGCCATCTGCAGGACAGATAACCAGAGAGCTGATAGTACAATTCAGTCTGTGTCTTACATCCTGATATCTACGATATGATGATGGTAGGAAATGGCAAAAATCTATGGAATCCCCAAACTGGAAACTTCAGGGCTGAAGATGGATGTCTCAGATCCAATAAGAATCAAACTCACCTTCTCGCCTCCTTTCTTATACCTAGTCCCAGAAACAATTAGTCATTACAACATCTCACATATGTACTTGAATATTTATATCTGTTTTGGAACCCATGCAGTGTCATACAGACCGAGGTCTCAGTGGCCATTTCCAGTGCATAATCACTGACAGTGCAGGCTGGACAAAGGTTTTCTCCTGAAGATTCCACAAAATGTGTTTTCCTCACCATGTGCCATCTTCATCATGCATGCTTCTTATTTTGTTAAGTATCATACCTCATTGACTACAAAGAAGGTCATTTAATGTCCCCTGTTTGCTGAAGATTTACATATACATATAAAGATCAATGGATTGCTGAATGAGATGTTAGTATGGAATGGAAGGTGAACTTCTATATTTTTGAAACTTTATTTTGTTCTTAACTGGAAAAAAATATAATTATATATTGTGAGTTGCAATTTGACTTTGACATCTGATAACATTGTTAAGTGGCTAATTTAAATTAACTAGTATTTCAGCCGTATGCACAAAAGCTAAGAACTAGGAAATTCCTAGATGTTCTTCAGATAAATGAAGAAAATTTAAAATATGCACACTGGCATATTATTCATCCTGAAAGGAATTTCTAGCGTTTGCAACAACATGGATGAACATGCAGGCTGTTATGCTAACTGAAATGAGCCAGAGGCAGAAAGACATGTCAAATAATCAATTATACAAGAAATATAAACAGGTTAAACTCATTAAAGAAGATAATAAGGAATTGTTTATAAGAACTTTGGGCAGGGGATTGGGGAATATAGAGATGATGGTTATGAGGAACAGTGTTTAATCAAGTGACATAGGAAGAACAAACTTGAATAATCTACTGCAAAAAGATAGACCACAATAAATAATATATTACATATTCTAGGAGAAAACTTTCTTCTGGATGTGTACTAAAATGCCCATATCTGGATAAAAAAAGAAAGGGATTAAATGGATCCTCCAAACTAAGATGAAGGAAATGCAGAGCAAAGAAAATTCATAATATTTGCTTATAGAAAGAAATACTCCGAGGGTTTATAAATGCTACTAATTTTCAATTTTTTTCTCAGTCAAATTGGATTGGCGATATTGGTGTTATATATTTTAGAGTTAGAAAATTTAGGTTCAACTTTTAGCTTTACCGTTTATTCTGTGGACAGTACAGGGAAAATCACCTGTGTTTTGAGATAATAGCTTAAAGAACACATTTAGAAAACCATAAATTATCTCTTTCTTTCTCTCTCTCTCTCTCTCTCTCTCTCTCTCTCTCTCTCTCTGTGTGTGTGTGTGTGAGTGTGTGTTATAATTTCTTCGGAAATGAAATACGAGCGCTACCACAACACAGTCTCTAGAGTTGTGAAAAGTGAAGTCTTAATCTCTTCTTTCCTTCAAAACTTGCTTGGTGCTGCTGGCATGGTGACGTATTGTTGACCAGTGTCACACATCCATCTTATTATTGTCACAAAGAGATGGAGTAAAGTTGGATAGGTAGGATTGACAGAATTTGACAGGATTCTCGCACTTATTCTTTCGCATTGCCAAATTCATCCTTTCTTTGAAAGATGTGAACTCAGTGTAGCAATCCCCATTCTTGGCTCTAGTGTGAGCCAACTACAGGCAGGATTTACCTTTATCTCTTATATTTCCAAACCACTCTAAGCATTTCTTTATTACTAGTTATAAGTCTCTCCTTAGTTTCAACATCAGACAAGAATTAAATTTAGCTTAGATTCCAGAATAGATCTATTTTCAAAGAATGAAAACAACATTTATTGTTCATATTGATATGTCATTTAGGTATAAAATCTCTTTATACCCCCCTCACTCACTCACTCTCTTGCTGTTGAGAATATTACTGAACACCTTAAAAGGAAGGGTAAGCAATAATTTTCATGGTAAATGTTATAAATTACTGATATTTGTTTGTTTTATCATTAAATTTATTTAATGTCTATTAATAACAACAGAATCAATGAGGACTTAGTAAGTCAATATTTATGATTTAATTACCTATTATCCTGTAGCAATAAAATTTTCTGTTATTTAACTAATTATTTTTTGTTGAATAAACCATTGTTGTAGAAACCAGAAAGAAGTCATAAATCCATCAATATCAGATTCTTTTATTTTAAATCAGTCACCCTAAGAACCTGACTTCTCAGAATCACCTGAAACTCAGATGTCTAGACCATATGTGCAGAGTTTCTGATTGAGCAAGTTGGGAATGCACATTAGAATCAGCATATATTTTCTACAAGTGGTGATCCAGTTTTGCCAACACCATTTGCTGAAGATGCTGTCTTTCCTCTACTCAGTGTTTTTGTCCCCCTTGTCAAATATGAGGTGGCTGAAATTGTATGTACTCAAGTTTGGATCTTCAGTTTTTTCCATTGGTCTACAGGTCTGTTTTTGTTCCAGTACCAGGCTGTTTTTATGACTATAGCCTTGTATTATAGTTTAATGTCTGGTACAGAACCCCCCCCCCATATTGCTCTTTTCACTCAGGGTTGCTTTGGCTATTCTGGGTCTTTTGGCTATTCCATATGATTTTAAGAATTTTTTTCCAAATCTGTGAAGAATGACCTTCACCCTGTACAAAAATCAACTCCAAATGGATCAAAGACCTCAATGTGAAACCCAAAACTCTAAAGGTGATAGAAGAAAATGTTGGCAGCATCTTACAAGACATAGGTGTAGGAAAAGACTTTCTAAATCAGGCAGCAGCTGCTCAGGAAATAAGGTCAACAATGACAAGTGGGACCTTATTAAACTCAAAAGTACAGCAAAAGAAACACAGAGTTGGAGGAAACCTTCACTACTTATACATCTGACAGAGCATTAACCTCCAGAATATATCAACTATTCAAAAAACAAAGAAGTAAGAAATCAAATGACTCACTCAAAAGATGTAAAGAGCTGAGCAGAGACTTCACAAGTGAGGAAATAGAGATGGCTGAGAAACATTTTAAAAAGTGTTCATCTTGTTGTTCCCCCTTCTCAAAACAATGTTGTTTCTTAACTATACCTGTCTGCTAGATACCTATAGCAGCCAGGGATGCTTGGTCTCATATATGTAAAAAAAAAAAAATGTTCAACATCGCTAATAATTAGGGAAATTCAAATTAAAACCACTTTAAGATACCATCTCACCCTGATAAGGCTGGCAAGGATCAAGAAAACAAATGATACTAAATGCTGAAGAGGGCGTGGGGAAAGGGGAACACTCATCCACTGCTGGTGGGAATGCAAACTTGTACAACCACTATGGAAAGCAGTATGAAGAAGCCTAAAAATACTCAAAATGAGCCTACCACCAGACCCAGCCATCCCACTTCTGGGAATATATCCATCAGACTCTTCCTACCACAGAGATACATGTACAGCCATGTTCATTGCAGCTCTCTCACAACAGCGAAGAGCTGGAACCAACCCAAATGCCCCTCAACTGACGAGTGGATAGAGAAAATGTGGCACATTTACACAATGGAGTTCAGTGCAGCAGTAAAGAAAGATGACATCATGAAATTTGCAGGTAAATGGATGGAACTAGAAGAAATTATGTTAAGTGAAGTAACACAGTCCAAGAAAAACAAAGGATGAATGGTATCACTCATCTGTGGATGCTTGTGCCAATAACCCAGTTGTAAATACTTCTTGTGGGGAATGATGTATATTGGAAAGAACAACAACAACAACAAAAAAGACTGCATCAAAGAACTGACTGAAACCGTGAATCTGGTGGGGTGGGAGGGTTGGGAGGGGGACAGGGCTCTACTTTAGATTAATGTATAGTCAATTGATGTGAATTTAATAGGTATCCAAATTTGCCCAAACTTTGTCTACATATTATATGGTATTCTAGGACTTACTAAAAGTAAAAATGTCTATATTAAACAACATTGGTTAAAAGATTTTAATAAAATTGGTAATACATTTAAGCTAATTGGAAATATAAATTGTAGTCCACAATTGCTTTACTTATAATTTGTATAACAATAAAATTGGGGTTAATGTATGCAAATGTTCTCTATAATTTTTGTGTTGTACAGCATCAACTTGTAACATTTTCTTCTACCCATAAGATAATTTAACTAAAGAAATTAAATTTGCTTCCCAAATTAACAGCATACTGTCAATGATAAACAGTTTGGTTAAACCTAATGAAAATTTACACCTGGACTCCTGCCTATAGGTATGTGTAATACAACTGCCTTTTTGAGACTCATGGGTCAAAAAATAAAAACCTAAAATAAGGAGGGGATACAGTTATATATTAAACTTTTTGTCAAATTTATCAATTTAAAATTCACTGTGGGAAAAGATTTCCATATTCCCACAGGTCAAAACATCACTAACTTAATGGCTGAGAAAGAAAAGATACAACTTTGCATTGTGCAGGATATACCAAAAAATACTAGCAGAACAGTTTGCCCAGCTAAACATTAAAAGGAAGAAAAGCCTCAGACTGTTACAGGCATCAAACATCTCTGTGGATCCTATTTGTAACAACTATTTATAATGTGTCCTAATGAACTTTATCTTTCAGGTGTCACAAAGTTTTAATATGAGACACTTTCTTACCTCCTTTTCATAGAACAAAGAAAAACATGATGGTAATGAAGCCATTCCCTACCTGTAAATTAGAGCTGACTGTTATAGAGGTAATCTCTTATAAAAGTGGTATAGCTGCCTTCTTTAATTGACTGATGGACATAGGAACTGTGAAAGGATAATTCTCTATTCAGAGCCCAATATAATACTAAATTCTTTATGAGCTGGGTAATTAAGCAAAATATATTAATACAGGAGGAGCTCTGATATCAGAAATGGATTATTCTGCCAAAGAGATGTTGGCTAGAGGATCCAAACTTCCCAAAAGGTAATGGCTTTTTGCCAGCAAACTGGGATACCTGCAAGAAAAGAGGTGGTAAGGCCCTGCTGTTGAAGACCTGGTGTAAGCATGGGAAAGATGTATTGAGACCACGCTTGCAAATGTACAGTTGGTCTCTGGAATGCCAGAGAGTGTTACCAAAGGCCACTAAATCAATAAAGCAAATATTGGTCTCCTTGAGTCAAGCAAGACTCCTCCATCAGCATCGGGTACACCTCACATTCCTGGAAATACTGTGCAGCAGTGGCAGCCATATGTCTGAATATCCCAAATATAATTGGCTAGTAACTCTCTCCTTGGAAGAATAATTCATGGCTGATCCCACAAGCTTACGTCCTCTAGTGGTTAGGAGATGTTATAAGCCACAGTAAGACCTTGTTATCTTTTACAGAAAAGCTATAGTTCATGTATTAGCATACCATCCAAACATCTGTGTCTATACCAATGTAACCTACCATAATAGTGCTGTTTAAATGCCTGTATATCTAATTGTTTGTGCTTCATCAGTAGGAGTAAAAGGTTATTCCTGGATAAACTGCCAACCCATGAAAGAAAACAGCCTGAACTGATTAGAGTCCAAAATGACATCTCCAGACAAAGTAGACTGTTTTGCTTCTCAACCACTTGTGTCCCTTTTCTAAAGCCTAGGGAACAATCTGTGGAACAGGGGGCATGGTAGAATGTAAGGGCTGCTCTGCGACTGAGGTGAATTATGAAACTACAGAAATATAGACTGGACTCTTATTTGATCAACATTATTGTATATACATGCTCCTCCAGCTGGACAATGGGGGCCTCGGGCTGTATAAGTTTGGGCATAGCTGCTTGCAAATTGGTTTTACTTGAAGAATGCTTGTATTCATTATTACTTATTAAAAAATAAATAATAGAAAAAATCTGCATATCACTGATTTCCTTGTGACACTAATGTTGCTTCTGAAAACAGCTCTTCTAACGTTATTATGAAGCTATTAGAGAAAAGTATGGAAGACAAACGAAAACTATATATGTTGAAACTTTCTCTGAGTCAATTTGTTGCCACAGTAATGCTATTAAGCAGGTGTTTCTTAATTTTATTTTTTTTTATTTCTTATGTGTATGAGTGTACTGTCTGCATGTAGGTTGGTGCACCCTTGTCCTGCATTGCCGTGGAGGTCAGAAGAGAGCATTGGATTCCCCTGGAACTGGAGTTAAAGATGGGTTCTTACCCGAGATGTGGGTGCTGGGGATCGAACCTGGGTCCTCTGAAAGAGCAGTCGGCACTCTTATCACTAGGCCATCTCTCCAGCCTCATGGTAAGTGAATTCTAAGAAAAGATATGAATAGTGCAAAGAAAAAGTATGCATTACAATCAATATGGTAAAAAAATCCCCAAGGAAAGGATTTTTTATTGTATGAAATGCTAAGAGATTAAGAGGTGCTAAAATGATATTTTTGTTTGGCAAGATGGTATTATCTTAGGACAAATAAAATTTCTGTGAGCATGTGAGTTTAAGGAAAAAGGTGATAGAGAACTAAGAGATCAGTGCAAGGCACATTTTTTAGATTATTTGCCCAATTACGGGTGTTTGAAGCTGCTTCATAAAACCATGGTCTTGATAATTTGCATGACTTTATTTTTGAAAGAAGATAGTATGGTTTATTTGCATTCTCATAGATGTAGACTAGTATAAATAGATAATCTAATGACAGAGAAAAGGACAAAATTAATTTTCAAACCTCAATTTTGCATGGTTGTTAATATAGGGATTCCTGCACAAATCTAAGGCTTGTCCCTGACAGAAATGTACAGTTCATTAACTGTAACAGGAAGAAATATGCATACTTTGGCACAAATTCAGAGTCCTTGATAGATTTTGTAGTGAACAGATTAGATAGTTTGCTTATGTTTACTCTTTCATAGGGAAAAAGGAGCAAGACCATCAGACAGACAGTAATGGGGAAGAAATGACAAATGAATTAGCTTGAGCAGAATTCCCAGAAAACACCATACTTTGAAGTTTGTGGCCATAAATTCAAAACCTGCAGGGCTTGGTTAAATGTTTTCATCTATTTATTTTTGGTATTAAGAAAAGAGGAGGTAGGGAGTTAAACCTTCACAGATAAGGAAATTTATGTGAGAGGGACAGTCGCAGGGGGATAGAATGTGGGAATTGGCCCTGTGTGTGAGGGAATTGATTTTTTTAATGTAAATTCATTCATGATGCAGTTGGGAACATGAGAAAAATCTCTGGACAACCAAATAAGGAAAAAAAGTCAATAAGTTTCATTGAAGATGGGAATAAAAATTGCCATAGTATTAAGTTAGGTGAAACCAATCTATCATATATTTTGGTGTTTGAAATAAAATTTTCAGAGGTATTTCAGTTCTACAGTTGAATACTTCTGTATAATAAGGTCTGGTCTTTCTCTTTTGTGTATATACCTAAAGTGGCATAGAAAAAAACTGAATTTAGAATGTAGTCAATCAAAGAACAGAGACATCAAATGCCCTTGAGTCATCTCTGTAGATATTCAAGTGGCACCCTCATGATTAACCATAACCTGGTACAGAAAGCAGCTATGGGAATTCACATTCCTACTTTGGTTAAAATCCCCTCCCATTCCTCTTCCTTCACCTCTTTGCCACTTACCCTGTTTTAGTATCCCATATCAAAGTATCCGATATTTAGTTCAAAGTAATAAATACACTCTTTCTAAAGTTTATGTTTTTATTTATTTCTTATATTTTAGATATAGTATTGAATAAATTCTGCTATGGTTTGCACTAGAAATAAAAAAAAAAAAAAAACAACAACAGTAAGATGCATAAATACTATGATCATATAACACATACAACTTTTCCTGTATGTTAAATAAAGCCCTCTATCAAATCAAGATTTTAGTAAAAATATACAATGTCTCCATGTATAACTGGTTCACATGTGTTCAAAAGATCTGAGTTTCCAGAGGAAGGTGTGGATACCAAAGAAGCAAGTGTCTTCTCTAATATTTTTCCTCAAGGGTTTAGCCAAGGCAGTGTCTGCTAAGTACAAGGAACAAAGTATTATTTTCGAAAGAAAAGTCACAACACCCCATGTCATCCCCCCAACACACACACACACACACACACACACACACACACACACACACATTATTAAGGAGGAAAAAAGGTTAGATTTGGCGATGCTCTGGAATTTTGCTTTGATATTTTAATTTTATCCCCCTGCCACATTTCTAGGAAACCATATTCTGGATTCATCAGGTAAGAACTGGATTGGAATAAGAGAGAGACAAGAGGGAACAAAAATAGTGAAGTCAAGCAAATAGTGTTTCTACAGAGAAGGGTATGAAATTACTCTGCCTTTAGATAGCCCAGAGCTAGACATTGGCTGTTGATTTTCTTCTAATACCCCAGGGAATCAGAGAAAGAAGGGTTTGTGTTCTTGACTTACAGTTACAGTTAACTTTATATTTAGCCATGGTTGTGGCTAAAGTTTTATCTTCATTGAAGAGACTTAATTTAGGCCATTTCTAGAATGTTGATTTCCTTTGATGTAAGTTGTTGCATGGAGAGAATTGCTTTTTCTGTCCCATTAGCTTTATCCGGCAGCAACTCTCATACAGTTTCCATCTCAGATCATCAAATTGTCAGGCAAGAAAACTGGGCACCTCTTCAGTATTTACTACGTTGGAGACATTCTGCAAATATTAATTAATTTCTCCTAGAACAGATGTGGTAAAAGGAAGTTTATTTACAATTTAGGACCATACCAATGAAGTATTAAAGTTACTGACAGGATGACACGGTGTGAACACATCTACTTACAAGGCCACAGAAGGAAGAGAGCAGTATCTGAGACATACAAATGAATACCCAACGTTATGCTAAAATCACCTAAAAGTAGTAATGCTATCAATTGAAGGTGAATATTCATAACTCCCTCATTAAAATGATTCTATTTAAAGAAATAACATTTGAGTTATCCCTGATAAGGAGAGGGTTGATTTGACAATAGCTGTTGGATATCTCCGCAGACATGGGTATATAAAGATTAGACATTTTAGTGAAGGTTGATGAGTTTAAAACTTCCCTCTTCAGGGCTGGAGAGATGGCCTAGTGGTTAAGAGCGCCCACTGCTCTTGCAGAGGACTCCGGTTCAATCCCCAGCACCCACATGGCGGCTGAGAACTGTCTGTAACTCCAATTCCAGGAGAACTCCAGTTCCAGGGGAATCCGACTCCCTCTTCTGACCTCTGCAGCATTGCACGACATGGGTGCCCAAACCTACATGCAGACAGTACACTCATACACATAAATAAATAAAATTTTTAAAAAGTTAAAAAAAAATCTGCCTCTTCATTGAGCACCCAAAAGAAAGGGACATGCTGCTTCATGCCATTCCATTACACAGCATCTTCCACAGAGTTACACTTTATATTTTTGTGTTTACTAATTATTATGGATCCATCAGAGATAAGTCAAAAATTCTAGAAAACATATTTGCCAATATTCTAATGTATGCAAAAGAATTAATAAATAGGTTTAAAATATTGATTTATCTAGATAAAATAATATAAATAACATCAAGTTATTTCATGCATATACTCATATAATTTTTACCATATTTTCAAATTTATCATTACAAAGAATTTCTTAATGTGCTCAAGGGAAAGGAAAAAGAAAACCTTGTGTTAGTGTGACCAGGTTACAATGGCTGAAAAAAAAAAAGTCCAGTAGAATTAAGGTAAGCAGAATGCCTAACAGAAAAATATCAGAGCTGGACCTCTGGATCAGGATTTAAACAAGTTACTCATGACAATTTAACAAGAATAAATCACGTTCCCATTTGCAGGATAGGATTAATTACAATATTCCTTATGTAGATTTTCTTATGTTAAATTTTTGACTATTATTGCAGCATGTCCAACTTCAACTTCTACCCAAATTTAAAACACGTTCTATTTTTTTTTTTTCTATCTGGAACAGAAAATATTATCAATGGCATTGTTTATCTTTACTTCATTAACAATTATCACTCTAACACACTGCAAACAAAAGCCCCTGGGAGCATACATTGGGCCTCTTCATCAACATAGCCAAGTAACCCACTTTCAGAGCTTTGAAATCAGAGAAGAGCAGTGTAAATTGTAAAGAGTGAAAAAAACTCTTATTTAAAGCACAAATATATCTGTGACAATAGCAGCAACATGTAACAAAGAGCTGGCCAGGGAAACTGGTTTTTGAATAATTGTTTTGATAGTATTTTCTCTCACAAGTGGCCATAAATATCTCTCTAGTAAAAATATGCCAGCGGTTCTGAGTTCTGAACATTTTTTATAAATTAGTAGAGTCCCCGTGCAGAAGCCCATTTTCCCAGCAAACAACCACCCAATCACCCCACAGTGGAGGAAGTAGACTGAAATGGGAAAGCAGAAAGCTACCTAGAACTGCTAGAGGTGCCTTGCTCTGTTCCTGGCCACCACAGTGCAGTATCTTAATCCATTTCCATCTTTGAAATGGAAGTTGATGTTTCCAAGAATCCCAATAGACCAAAATTTTATGATGGTTGAGATGCTGATCAAGCCGGGCGTGGTGGCGCACGTCTTTAATCCTAGCACTCAGGAGGCAGAGGCAGGTGGATCTTTGTGAGTTCAAGGCCAGCCTGGTCTACAGAGTGAGTTGCAGGGCAGCTGGAACTACAGGGAGACCCTGTCTCGATAAGACCAAAAAAAAAGAGATGCTGATCAACACGTTCGTGATTGCATACTCATGCAAAGTGCTTTTTCACATTGATTCAACAGAATTTACTTAACAATCATTTATCTCATTTTCACAGAAGCTCTGTGCTGACCAAACAATGAGTATGTAATAAAAATTTAGCCTCTCAGTCTAGAGAAACAGACAGAAGCCATCCAATCATTCTACAATAAATGTGTATTTCTCTAAGTAGTTATAAGTACTAGTAGGAAAACAAAATTAGTGAGTCTGCAATCATCCAAGAACAACAAAAAAATTATTCTATCATACGAATGTATCATTTGTAGCAGGGCATGTAACTCAGCGATAGTACACTCTCCACATAAGCACAAGGGCCTGAGTTTTAGTCTCCAGTATGAGAAATACGTGTCCATATATACATACATGCACACACACACAGAGAGAAAGAGACAAAGAGATAACAGAGACAAAGGGATCAGCATAAACATTTAGACCAAAATATAAAATATGGTAGTCATCATCAATACAGAAGAAGAAAAGGAGCATCCTTGACTATAATTTAGTGTGACTCATGCAAAAACTGCAGGAGAATAGAAATATTATTATGTCTACTGTTTGAGAAACAGACCAAAGGCAGCAGGTGTTCCAGATCATAGTTTTCTAATAAGAATGACAGGAACCGGTTATAGTTGAGATGATGGACTGTATTATGACCAGCATTTAAGGCAAAAAGACTATCTGTTTTACTTTTTTCTTTGAAAGGATGTAAAGCAGAAGAAAAAAAGGCATTTGTGGTTTAGCAAGTAAAAGGCAATTACAAAATACCTCAGAAGCCCTGACATAAAATATATCCTAAAGAAGTGGGTAAGAGACAGAGTGGCTAACATATTTTAGAGTGCTTATACATGCAAATGGTGTTGTATCGTTTGTATTTTTTTAAGTCATTGTTAAGGGTGACTTTCCAAAGAAGCCTTTCCAGTTTCTGGATCATTTAGACTTATTTTGTAGAGTCATTTAGATTTATTTTATAAGGCTAAAGATTCCCTGAGAAAGTTAAGTTAGAAAGCCGAGAGAACAAAGTCTGGGGTGTTTATTTGTAGCTTCTTCTTACAGGTAGGTGGAAAATGATTCTCTTTCAACACCAACAAAAGATGCTGCCTAGGATATAATGCTTACAGAAATGGAGTTGGGAACTCAGATCAAGATTATAGAGAGATATTTAACTCATGTATATTCACTTTAGTTTAGAGACACAGTACTCAGGTTCACACTGCTTTGTTTCTGTTTTTGCTCTCTTCCTTATAAGGAAATGAGTTATGTGTTTTAGAGCCTACCGTAAGCCCAGGATGATCTCATCTTTTTTTTTTTTTTTAAATTAATTTTTATTGATGCTTTGTGCATTTCATACATTTTTTCCAATTCAGTTCAGGCTTATTTCCCTTTCTCTCCCCCCCCACCCCCACCCCATCCCAGATCATGCATTCTGCCATAACTGTCCTGCATCTTTCTCTCAGTTTTTTTTTTTTTTTTCATTTTTAGCTATAAGTGATAATCCATGAGTACAAGCATCCTTCATGCAAAACCTATCTGCAGGCTGTTGTGCCCAAACACCTACAGCCCCACCATCCAGTGGGGGGTGACAGGTTGTTTGTTCAATCAAGTTGATCAAATGAGTGTCCAGACTACATTGCTGTAGTTTCACCATTCACCCCAATCGCAGCCCTTACATTCTACCACGCCCCCTCTTCCGCAGGTTGTTCCCTAGGCTTAGAAAAGGGGCACAGGTGGATGAGAGGTAAAACAGTCCACTCTCTCTGGAGCTGTTGACTTGGACTCTGGTCAATTCTGGCTGTTTCCTTTCATGGGCTGACAGTCTGTCCAGGAATAACCTTTCGATCCTACTAATGAAGAACAAGCAATTAGATATATAGGTATTTAAGCAGCACCAATAGTTATGGTAGGTTACTTTAGCATAGACACATGTTTGGATATGTTAATCCATGAATTACAATTTTCCCCCCTGTTAAATATGACAGGGTCTTACTGTGGCTTATAACATCTAAATCATATCATTTGTCCCTTGAGGGTTATGACTGTCTTGCAGTTTGCTGCATAGTGGGTCCCAGAAAGACGTGTCCATGTTCTAACCCAAATCATCTCTAAATATGAAGTTATTTGGAAATAAGTTTTCTGCATATATAATTTATATAATATATATAAATTATATATAATTTATATAAAATATATATAAAATAATATATATAAATATATATATAATTTATATAAAAGGGACAAATGATATGATTATACCAGGAGCTGCAGCTGGGTAGGGCAGAATGGGATCATGAGCATCTTTTAAGAAGACTGGAAATAAGAGATCATGAGACAAGACAGGTGTTACAGAACGTGGAGTGCCACAGTACCTCAAGTATGAAGAAATGACGGATCCTGGAACAAGGTTGAAAAGCATTTTTGTTGAAATAACGAAAATGGTAATTAACAACACTGGAAGATTTTAGTGAAGTGATATAAAATCCTTATGCAGACTGGAAGCATTGATATGACTACCAAAAAGCTCAAAGAGCATCCAAAAACTTCATTTAATCAGATGAATAGGAAATTGGTGTAGCAATAAGAAACTGAGTTCGCTCTGCCTCCCTGATTTCAGCAGAGGAAAAATTATAGCATGTTGAGGCAAACACCACAGTCATGTGACTTGGAAATATTACCAGTTCTTTTTTATATTTTTTTCAAAGGCAGAGTCTCCCTGTAGCCCAGCAGGCCTAGAATTGACTATGTAGACCAGGCTGGTCTCAGTCTAACAGAGATAAACCTGCCTCTGCCTTCCAAGTGCTAGGATTAAATGCATGTGCCCCAGTACTTGGCTAACTGAATTATTTTGAATCTTTATTTACACTTATTTAGTGTGTGTATATATTTGAATGTGTGCAAACATGGATGCATGCAACATATGTCAAGGCTTACAAGTAGATATAAGAGGACAATTTGTGGGGCTGGAGAGATGGCCTAGCAGTTAAGAGCGCCGACCGCTCTTACAGAGGACCCGGGTTCGATCCCCAGCACCCACATGGCGGCCAAGAACGGTCTGAAACTCCAATTCCAGGAGAATTCCAGTTCCAGGGGAATCCAACACCCTCTTCTGACCTCCGCGGCATTGCACAACATGGGTGCACAAACTTGCATGCAGACAGTACATTCATACACATACAGAAATAAATAAAATTAATAAAGAAAAAGAGGACAATTTGCAGGAGTCAGTTCTCTCCTTCAACTGTTTCTCTCGTGGATTGAACTCAGGTCATCAGTTTTGGAAGCAGATGACTTTACCCACTCAACAATCCTACCTACCTGACTTTCATACATTTTGAATGAAATCACAAACATAGGTTTGAAAAATTAACTGAACCAAGACATTAAAAGATCTTTCTCCATTTCAGTTCACTATTGATCTTTTGTACTCTCTCCTCATCTTCAATATTCAAGTACTTCTACTTCCTCTGGAAATGGATCTTATAGTGAGAAAAGCAATACTATTTGATTGCTACTACTTCAAATTCCTGCTTGTAAAGGCATTTGTCCTATAAATTTGTCTGCATTTGCCCACATCTTTCCCCATATTTTTGTTGTTTGTAATTAGATAAATAAGATATTTATCTGCAATATCAGGAGTGCAACTTGGGGACATAAATTTGACTCCACAAGCCTTAATTAAATATTATAAATGTTATACACATATACATATATATGTAAGATAGAGTACTTAAAATCAGGTATGGTGTATTAGGGAGGGGCAGACGGAAATGCTATTTAAATATGATCAATATGTATAGTATGAAATCTGCAAAAATTCAATAAAAGAAAATTTATTTTTTTTATATAACAGAGTTAACATTTATATTTATTTATATATACATATATCAGAACATTGATATACAACAGTAGTAGAACTCAAATGAACTAGATACCTTGTAACAGAAAGAATGATTTATACTTCCCAAATCCTTATTTATACTAACTAACCAGAAAACCATTTATATAGAATGTGCAACATCTAGGGCATTCAAATAAGGAAAAAAATCACACAGTAAAATTAATACTTTCATAGTTGTGACATTTATAGTTTACCACTATGACAAATTATCTTTGCATTTTTCATTCCATGCTGGTTTCATTTGATTCAAGCCAAAATCCCATGTGATTCTTTCTATGTTTCCCTGGAATTTTTCAGCAGAAATAGGCAGAATAAAATAATTGTGGTTGGTCAAATATCTTAACAAAGGATAGAATGTCCTCTCATGACATTCCAAAAAGACGAATTAGTCTAAGCAGAGGAAAGTACAGAAGAAGCTGTGGCCTTGGACATGCAGACTCCTCATAAGCAGACCAGCCTTACATGGAATTGTGACAAAGAAATAATAATCATTAAGGATGTTTAATTTTAAGAGCCTTCAAATACCAAAAGATTTTAAGAAGATAAAGATAGAAATGAATGAATGTCTATTCTAGCATTCTTCTGAATTATTAGGTTATAAAAAAGAAAGTACACGAATGAGAAAATGAAGATGACTGAGAAACATCTTTTTTTTTATTGATGTTTTGTGTATTTCATACATCATTTTCCAATTCAGTTCAGGCATATTTCCCCCTTCCCTTCCCCCAATCCCACCACATCCCAGATCATGCATTCTGCCATAACTGACCTGCATCATTCTCTCAGTTTTTTTTTTCCATTTTTTAGCAATAGGTGATAATTTATGAGTACAAGCATCCTTCATGTAAAACCGATTTGCAAGTAGTTGTGCCCAAACCCACACAGCCGTTGGTCCCACCATCCAGCAGGGGGTGGATTGTATGTTCAATCAAGTTGATCAAATGAGTGTCCAGGCTATATTGCTGTAGGTTCACCTTTCACCCCAATCACAGCCCTTACATTCTACCACGCCCCTCTTCCACAGATTTTTCCCTAGGCTTAGACAAGGGGCACAGGTGGATGAGAAGCGAAACAGTCTACTTTCTCTGGAGCTGTTGTCTTGGACTCTGGTCACTTCTGTCTGTTTTCTTTCATGGGCTGACAGTTTGTACAGGAATAACCTTTTGATCCTACTAATGAAGCACAAGCAATTAGATATATAGGTATTTAAACAGTATTAATTGTTATCATAGGTTACATTGGTATAGACACAGATGTTTGGATGGTATGTTAATACATGAATTACATTTTTTCTGTTGAATATGACAGGGTCTTACTGTGGCTTATAACATCTCCTGACCATTAGAGGGTACAAGCTTGTGGCATCAGCCGTGGGTTATTCCTCCAAGGAGAGAGCCAATAGCCAATTAGATTTGGGATATACAGGCATATGGCTGCCTCTGCTGCACAGTATTTCCAGGCAGGTGAGGTGTAGCTGATGGAGGAGTCTTGATTGACTCAAGGAGACCCATTTTTGCTTTATTGGTTTAGTGGCCTTTGGTAACACTCTCTGGTATTCCAGAGACCATCTGTACACTTGCATGTGTGGTCTCGATACATCTTTCCCATGTTAACATCAGGTCTTCGACAGCAGGACCTTATCACCTCTCTTCTTGCAGGTATCACAGTTTAGAGGCAAGGAGCCTTTATCTTTTGTGGGGGCTTGGATCCCCTGGCCAAAATCTCCTTGGTAGAATAATCCATTGCTGATGTCAGAGTTCCTGCATTAATATATTTTGCTTAAGTGCATAGCTTAAGGAGACTTTAGTATTATCTTTGGTTCTGAATAGAGAATAATTCTTTTCACAGTTCCTATGTCTATTAATCAATTCAAGAAGGCAGTTTTATCGGTTTTATAAGAGATTACCTCTATAATAGTTGTCTCCAATTTACAGTTGGAGAACGACCTCATCATCATCATATTTCTCCTTGTTCTATGGGGGGGGTAAGAAAGTCTCTCGTATTAAAACCTTTGCGGCTCCTAGAAGGTAAGTTTCATTAGGGCTCATTATACATAGCTGTTACAAGTAGGATCCACAGAGGCGTTTGATGTTTGTAGCAATCTGAGGCTTTTCTTCCTTTCAATGTTCGGACGGGCCAACCTTTCTGTTGGCACTTTCTGGTACATCCTACTCGATGCAAAGCTGTATCTTTTCTCTCTCAGCCATTAAGTTGGTGACATTTTGACTTGTTGGAACATACGGATCTTTTCCCACAGTTAGTTTTAAGATTTGAATTGCAAGGTTTTTGACAGAATGGTTTAATTTCTATCTGTATCCCCCCTCCCCGTTTTTTTCTTTTTTTTGGGAGGGGGTTTGTTTTTTGACATATGTCTTCAGAAGGCAGTTGTATTATACATACCTATAGGGTGGAATCAAGGCACAGCTTTCATCAAATTCACCCATGCTGTTTTGGGTGACTGTATGTGATTAACTTGGGGAGCAAACATAATTTTTTGTTAAGTCATCTTATAGGTGAAAGAGAATGCTATGAGGTGACAACGTTCAAAAGAAAAATTATAGAGAACATTTGTATGTGCCAATCCCAAAGTTATTGTTATAAAGATTTTATGTAGAACAAACATGGACAACAGCAATTTATATCTCCGTTTAACTCAGATGCATTACAGTTTTTATCAGAGCCTGTAAACCAATGTTGTTTAGTATACACATATTTAATTTTACTGAGTCCTAAGCCACCATGTAACCTATATACAGTGTCTGGGCAAAACTGGATACTTGTTAAACTCATGTCAATTAAATATGCATCAATCGAATATACACCCGTGTCCTTCTCCCGCCCCTCCCGCCCTTCCCAATTCACCATTTCAGTCAGTTTTCTGATGCAGTCTTTCTGTTGTTGTTCTTTTACTATGCATCCC
>VZQC01008534.1:2042098-2123020 GCA_009823505.1 Rhizomys pruinosus | reverse complement strand
TTTTCTCCCTCTAGTTCTTTCTGGAGTTTGTCATTCTGTCCCTTTAGTTCTTTCCGAAGTTTGTCATTGTATCCCTCTAGGTCCTTTTTGAGTTTTTCATTCTCTCTCTTTAGTTCTCTGAATTCTTGTTTATTTTTTTCTCCCTCTTGTTCTTTCTGGAGTTTGTCAATCTGCTCCTTTAGTTCTTTCCAACATTTGTCATTGTATCACTCTAGGTCCTTTTTGAGTTTTTCATTCTCTCTCTTTAGTTCTCTGACTACTTATCTATTTTCTTTAATTTCTCTGCATATGTCTGCAATTATTCCTCTAAGCTCTATTCCTTGGGACTCCTCCAAGAGGATCCCATTGTAGTTATCTCCTCCAAAAAAATTCAATAAAAGAAAAAAATAAATCAATAAAATTAAAAAAAAGAAAAAATTCCTGCAAAAATTCAATAAAAGAAAATTAAAAAAAAATCAAGGCTAGCTTTTATTTCATTCTCCTTCTTGTTCTTTTTCTACTTCCACACTAATGTGTATTCATCTATCCTTGATTTTTAAATTCATACTATTTTTATTATAAATTGCATTTTGTAATTTATTCACTCTCAATGTAGCCATCATCACATCTTATTTTTGCTGTTGTATAATTACTAAAATATTATCTATAAGTAAATCATGATGTGTTATTTCTCAAAATGTTGAGACAATTCAAAAATATTCATAAACCCTGCCATGGTGGCACATGCCTTTAACCCAAGCACTCAAAAGGCAAAGGCAGACATATTTCTGTGAAATCTGTTCTACATCACAAGTCCCAGACAGCTGGGTCTGCAAGGGAGGGGCAGTCTCAATATTAACCCCACAAAAATACAAATCCAAAGGGGGGAAAAAACACTATATGTGGCTTTTGAGCTCAGTCTTGCTGAAGTTATGAAACTTCTCACAATGTGATGGTTAGAGTATCTTAGTGAAAATTTCAGAATGGTATTTTGCTGGATGAGATACATTAAATCTCTTCTTTTTGATGAACACCTCAGAATCCTGTTAATTGATAATTCTTAAACTAAAGATGATGAAGAATTGTGATTCTTTGACTATTGTCTCTCTCAGGATACATTATTTTGACAGTATGGTATAATTTTCCCATTTCACGTGGGGTGATCTTGAGCTTTTCCATGAAAAGACCATATCTCTCATGTGCAAGTCTCCTCTCAGAAAAAAGGCAGTTCTTTATATTTTCTGTATTGTCTGCAGTTGCCATTTCTTTAACAGCTTTATTTTCCTCCCCCAGCATTAACAACAACAATAATTTTGACTGGTTTATGTGCTTTCTCTCATTGTATCCTTTCGAAACTGTCATCTGAGGCACATAGCTTTATAATACCTATTTTAAATGTGTAGAAAATAGCATGGTTAATTAATTTGCTAGGCATCTGAGTTAGTAAATTATAGATCTTGGACTCAATTCAAGAATTATGAAGTGCACTCTGTTCACTTGATTGCTAAGATTTGTTGTTTGGAGCAATGGTAGTGTTTAGTATGTACCTGAAATTGGCATCCTTTTTATTTGTTACAGAGTAGGGCAGCAGGGACCTTTATGGCTATAAAACAATCCAGGTTTTATGATGAATTGGGTTGAGTTTTTTAAGTGATAATTTATTAAGCCCCAATAGCTAAAAGTTTGTTCCATAAATAGTCACTAGCCCTAGAGTTTCCATGCACAGAGATTTATATTGGTCTTAGTTGATAGCTACAAAATTACTTTGTTTATTTTTGAGGGGAAACTGTGAACAATTGGGCAACAAAACCTGCCCCAGAATGAATTTCAGTAAGTATTCTTCTCTTGTTTAGTCTTGAATCATATAGGTCTCCTTGCTCTCCCCTTGACTCAATAGATGCTCTTGGATTCAGACAAATGATGCATTTATGGTTGATAGAAACTGGAACTCATCTGAGTTTTGATCTCGCTCTTGACTTCCAGACCTCAAAGTCCCCCATTCTATTTAAACTTCAAGTAGAATGGCCTGTACTTTTGGTTTGATGGACAGTGCTGCTTGGAAAGTATTTCTAGTTGCAGCAAGGAATGCATGATGAAAGGAGTGAGTTGGAACTGCCAAATCCCACGTCCTTTATGTGATTTTATTTCGACCATTGTGAGAGAATCACATTGATTATGATCGATCATGCCCATTTCCATTTGCAGTGAGGGCTGTGCAGAAGATATTTCAGACTGTCATTATGCTCAGAATTGCTGTCTTCAAGACTTGCAATGATTCTGAATATTCACTATGTAGATAATATTGTTACCTTCACTTGAAAGGAGAGAAATGAGCCTGAACTTTTTAACCTTCACATAATAAGAATGAAATTATTAACAACCAAATGTTTTTTTTTACCAACCCACAGATCTTATACTAATGAACTAACACACTTTAATATCTACAGCCAGAAAACATCAATAAAAGAGAAAGATATGGATACAAAGTAACCAACTACATATTGAAAGAGATGGGTTATTTAATCAATGATGCAGACTAGAGAGAAGTCCCTGATTCGACTTAATCTTCTGAACTAACTCCAATGTTATCTTTATGTTGTATCATTATTAAAAATATCTGAGATAATTTGTAAAGAAAAGGCATTGATTTTCGCCTCATAATTTTTTGGGTCCAAGTCCATGATCTGTTAGACTCAATTACTTTGAGTCTGTAGGGAGGTGGTACATAATGGATGGCATACTTGGCAGAAAAATCCATTCAGCTCATGTCTAAGGAGCAAAGGAAGTGAAGTGAGGGACCTGGAGTCTCAAATCCATTTAAGGGCATGTCCTCAATTGCTTAAAGGCCTCCTGTTAGGTTTGACTTCCCCAAGCTGCTACTCTGGGCATAAAATCTTTAACCATTGACCCTTGGAGACACATTAAAGATCTAATTGAATCACCTGTTGCATGATAACAAAGCTAAATCACCCCTCAGCACATTTTCTTATTGAAATCACTGTTGTAAGAGACCTGTAAATTTTTTTAATGTCAAACTTATAAAATATGTCTTCAGAAAAAGTTGAAAATTTATATTCTCCTACATCCTGATTCTGTGGTAAGAATTTAATGATAATTATTTCACTTGTTGCTCAGGAAAACTCAGCAAGCTTGCTTTATTCATTAAGCCTCATTAAGGATAAAAAGTAAGCATAGAATATACCATTGACTTTTCTAAAATCTCGAGGGTGACAGTGATAGAATTTGACTTTTTCTAAAACTTTAACCCCAGCATATATGGTGGATAAGGACAATACTACTTTATTTTCCCTTGATCAAATGTATAGGCCATTCAGGAAAAGGAATTTCATCTTCAAAGTTTTATTTCATCTGAAAGCTGAAATAAATGCTATTAAGGAAAAATACTAAGGCAAACACATATTCCATGTCTTGATGGCCAAGGATTTATCAGCTACTGAAAGAGAAATTAAAACTTTTATTATTTGTTGTAAAGTCCTATCTACTCTAATGAACTAAAATAAATATTTAATTTTAATACTGACACAATAACAATATGTCAATGACATCAAGAGTTGGTAAAGTCATTGCATTTCTCCTCCCATGCCACTTAAGCATAATCATCTCAAGCAGTACTGGAGAGAAAAAAAAAAAAGCCTTCCTCATTAGAATGTAAAGGCTGCGATTGGGGTGAACGGTGAAACTACAGCGATGTAGTCTGGACACTCATTTGATCAACTTGATTGAACAAACAACCTGTCAACCTCCACTGAATGGTGGGACTGTGGGGGTTTGGGCACAACAGTCTATAGATTGGTTTTGCATGAAGGATGCTTATACTCATGGATTATCACTTATAGCTAAAAAATGAAAAAAAAAAAAACCTGAAAGATGCAGGACAGTTATGGCAGAATACATGATCTGGGATGGGGTGGGGGTGGGGGGGAAGGGAAAGGGAAATATGCCTGATCTGAATTGGAAAATGATGTATAAAATGCACAAACCATCAATAAAAATTAAATTAAAAAAAAAAAAAAACAATTTACAAAATATTTTAATATTACTCACATGAGAAGCAATTTGTCAGTAAGAAGCCAGCAGGGTCTCATTGACGGTATGTGGGAGGTCACGCACTGTCTCATACATAGAGCATACAGTCCTGTGATGAATGATGCATGCTCTGATCAGGCTGACATGAGTGTCATCAAGTTCCTCACAGTGGGATCAACGTAGCAGCTCAGACAGGGAGGACACACACAAAGGCATTTGCAGTCAGTACTGAAAACTCTTCACTTAAACCAAAATTTGAATCTAAAATGTTTTAAAATTGCATATGCTGGTACTTCTTTTTCTTGGTTTTTACAGCTTTCTTACATAGTCTATGAACGACTGGCCTGAGAAAGAATGAGGATAAAACTGTTCCTCAATAGATAGTTGAGAAGCATATATAATATGAAATATTTCCTCTTCAACTTTTATTTCCTCATTGTATCTTCAAATATAATAATATAATCTGTCTTTGAGTACATACCTCATGCCATTCACTCATGACATTTTCAATTGATCTATACTTGTTCTTTCATAACTCATGTACTCTAAAATAAACAAAAACAATGGAGATGGCTAGAAAATCAGGTTCGACTCACATTTATGCCTTTGCTTGTCATCCCAATATCTGCACTTCTGTGAGACAAATGAGGTTTCTTAACCAGTTGTGTGAGCATCATCTTCAATGAATGGAATTGAGAATTTCAGAAATTCTGTTAGAATCCACATTGAAGACATAACCCAAGGTGATTTGTATGAGCATTAAATGCATTAGCTCACACTTTTGCAGGGGCTATCACAATGCAGGAGAAATCACAGGACTCTATAGGTGGCAGTAACCATGAAGACCTTACATGTACTACATTTCATTAGCCGGAGCTTTGGCTCATGAAGAAATATGGCAGCACCACCAAGACCCTAGCTTCAACTCATTTTTATTCTAAATTCATTCTCAGAATCCTTTGGCTACTTATGTGGCAGAACTCCTTGAAGAGAACAAGAAGAAATCTTTGTCCTTGCCTGGAATTCATATCAGAAGAGATTCAAATGTAAATCACCTTGGGCTCTTTCAATTTAACAGGAAGATTTAGTTATCTCATGGTAATATCTCTCTATGTTACACAGGAAACTTGCCTTAAAGAGCTTTTCTGGTTAGCCTTCCTATTAGACTGTGAAGTGACTCATACTATGGAATAAATGACATGTAATGAGTACATATTTTTAAAAGACCTTAATTTTAGATGTCAACTGCAATGTACTCTAAAGAACAGAAAGATGCTTAATTGATATATCCAAGGAATACTTTTTTTCCTCTGAAACAATTGTAAATTCTTGACAATTCTGGCTAAATGTTTTATAAATGATTACTGAAATTACCCAACAAAATTAATTCGATTCTACCAAACTCTACCTTTATATATGCTTTTTAATTTTTTATATTTAATTTTTGTGTATCTCATACAAAATATGTTATCATATTTAGAACACATACTGTACCTACAAACCCCTTTCTAATGCTCTACCAACTTCTGAACTCTAATATATTACAAACCTAACCACACTAACCACACACACACACACACACACACAAACACAAACACACACATACACATATACATATATAAATAAATATATATAGATTAAAATCAACAGAGTAAGATTCGTGTCCCCAGATTGTATTCAGTACAGTTCATTTACTGGATGGTGCCTCATCATCTGGCATGAATTCCTCAGGTAGAATTAGGGTTTCTTATCCATTTCCCCATGTCTATCCTGGGAATTTGTCTGCTTTGATTTTGACTTGTCTATGCTGTAAGCATTGCTGTAAGTTCATAGAAATAAATGATCAGCTGTCTGGAAAAAATCTGTTTCCTCATGGTCAGCCTGAGCCATGGGAGGCAGAAATTTGATGTAGGTGTCATAATCAACCATCGTCACACTAATGTCTTATGCTCTGGATGTTGCCCAGTTGAGGATCTCTGTGTTAAACACTGTCTGCTGCTTTAGGAATCTTCTCTGCTGAGAGCTGAGAGATACTTTAATCTATGGGTATAACAGTAATTCATTAGAGGGCTGAAGAGATGCTTCAGTGCTTAAGAGCACTGGCTGATCTTGCAGAGGACCTGCGTTCAATTCCCAGGACCCACATGGTATCTAACAACGTCTGTAACTCTGGTTTCAGGGAATCTGCCACTCTTCTGACCTCCATACACATTGCAGGACATGAGTGCACTTACATGCATGCAGGCAATATGCTCATACATATTAAATAAAAATAATAAATAAAACAAAAATCAATAATTCACTAGAAAACAATGAATACTATATCAATTCAACAGAATAGTTTTAGTAGGCTTTCTCCAGTGGCCTGTGGGCTGTTGAGCTGCAAGTTTCTAGAAGTTGTATCTATGCCAGGTATGATTTCTATTCTAAGAAGTGGTCCTTAATCCAATTAGAAAGTAGTTGGTTACTGCTGTAAAGTTCTCATCACTATTGTATCTGTGGGCATACTTTGCAAGGCCAGTTGCTGTAGCCTGTGGGATTCATAGCTGGGTAAGGTTCATGCTGCATTTTATCTTCTGTTAAATTGCATAGGACTGTGAAAGTTCAGTTGTAGATATGGGTCTTTGAGGTCAGCACCAGCTTGATTTCTTTTTTTTTCTGCACTTCAGATATGTAGTGTCTTTAGGAATAGGGACTTATCATGAAGTTCTTTTGGCTAAGCAAGAGCCGTGGCAATGGCCAGTAGTGTTTAGAGGTCTAATGATGCCTGGTCAGCAGATTCAAAAGAGGAAGTCCATTCCTTGCATTGGGCTTTTATTTTGCAAACCTATTATATCTAGTAAGGGCAATGTCCACCTGTTATAAAGTAACTATTTTTAATCTCTCTTTTTTTTTACCATGTATAATTTTCCATATGGCTTTTTCTAAAGGCCCTAAGTGATAGCTATGTCTCACCCTATTACCTCCTCTGGCCTAGATCCCATTCACCCCTTTTAACCCTTCATTATCTATTATTTCTTTTCCCTGTTTATATTGCTGCATTTCAGCGTGATCTCTCCCTATCCAGGATGCCCACACTCCATGGTCATTTATTAGTTTTTGAATGTTTTAGACTTTCGAATTTAACAGGCTTACTGAAGATTTCAAACTATCATTCTTCCACGAGAGGACATGTGGTATTTGTCTTTCTGAATCTTGGTGATTTCACTCAGGATGATTTTTCTAGTTCCATTTACCTGTGAATTTCATACGCTACTCCTGTGACAATTTTCCACATCCCTTTCAGTCCACATATGACAAGATAAATATATGGTAAGCCCAACAGAGAAATAATTTTGAGTTAAATTTCCATCTCTGCCTCTTGTAAGCTATGCATCTTTGATCAATTTGGCTAAAATCAATGAACTTCTGTGACTGCCTGAATACTAATTTTGTGAGGTAACAAATATTTTCTCACTTGTCAGCTTGTATCGTGTTCTTTCATACCATGAGAATTAGACTTCTGAGAGTTTCCAGGTCAGTTCCACCTTGATGGCTCCAAATTCTGTGTCTAAAGCATGGCCTGTTTTCAGCAGAGGGTCTTACCTTCAAGTTCTGAAAGGCAATCAAATGCTATGGAAATAGCCTGTGTTAATTTTGGAATCTCTTGGACTATGCTAATCCACAACTCAAAAGGAACAGTCCCCTGTCTGTTACTGTTTCTTGGTACATAGCTTTCAGCTATATACATGGACTCATGTAGAGATCTTTTTTTTCTAATTTTTCAGTAGGTTTTTGGACTACTGCCATCCATTCTGGTAGGCATTATTCACATCTCCTCACTCTTTCCCTCCGTGCCCTCTCCAGTAAAGTATCCCCAATATCCCTATTTCTCCTTTGATAATACCTATCTCCAATGGTCCCTTATTTCCTGAGCTCCCCATTTACTTCCATATTTCCTTGTATATCCCCTCTCTCTCCCATTTAAATATCCTCATTTTACTCCTGTCTAGCACTGTGGTTTTTTTTTGTGGTTGTTGTTATTATATAGTCTTCAGCTATATACATGTATATAAGTATCTTTTATTATATATATTTTTCAGTATGACATTGAGCTAATACATTTCAATCTTGTTTTTCATTCCATCTAAGAATTATTTACCCCTCCTCTCACTCCCCCCCACTTACTGTCCTTACTCTCTATCCATATCAACTGCCTCCTTTTTCTCATTTCCTATATAATAACACCCATCTAGTACTATTCTCTCCTTTCTGGCTCATTCTTCCCTTTATCCCAAGGTTCCTTTGCATTTTCCTGGCTCCTTTGATTTCCTCAGAATATATACTTCCATACAGAGAGTTGGAGCTAAGATACACAAATGAGAGAGAGCATATCTTGTTTATTTTTCTGAGTCTGTGCTTCTTCACTTAGGATAATAGTCTCTTTTTTCCATACATATGCTTAAAATTTTCATTCTTTCATTTCTCTTTATCACTGAGTAGAACTCCATTGTGTAAATCCATCACATTTGCATAATCTATTCATAAGCTGAGGGACATTTAGGGTTGCTATCATATTTAAGAGAAAAAAATCCACAGCCATCTTTTGCCACTGAAAGATTTAGCTATACACCCCTGTTTGTTGCATATCTTCCTTGTTTAGTCATTGTCTAACTTTCATCTTATTTTTGAATGTTTGTTGAAGTATTTTAAGATTCTTTGTATTTCGTCTTCTTGTTGTGAATTTGTGTTCTTTCCCTGATAACCTCTTCCACCCCTTTCTACCCTGATTTTACGCTTCAGCCAGTTTTGAGTAATCACTTGTACTCAACTGATCTCACCTTGTGTTTTATTTTTATGCTAAAAACTATGATGATTAATTGAGAAAATTTCAGTATAGCACAAGTTCAGGAACTATTGATAAAGCCTAGATAGTGGACATTTTCATATATATTAATGAGCCTATTGATTGATAAGAATTGTATTTAAACTGCTTCAGTACACAACTAGCTATAGATAATGGGGCCATTTTATTCATCATGAAGTTAGTTGGATTTATTGTCTTTGGCTAGGAGGAACACCTCTGCATATATCTGTAAGGGTCTTTTCTGGTTTAGTTGTGGATGGAATTCCCTCCCTGAATGTAGATGATACCACTCTGTGAGCTGGTATCTTAGCCTAAAGTCAAGGGAGAAATGAACAAGTTGCTGAGCGCCAGCTTTCATCAGTCTCTGCTTCCCGAAGGAGGAGGCTTTGCACATTTTATATATAAACACTATGATGTTTATGACATTTCTACAGGAGACTTGGCCATCCAGCTATTTCTATGTGAGGGATAACCATGGAGCTAATTCACCAGTCTTATTGTCCAGATTAGTATGATTATCAACCTGACACACTTTTGAAAGGGGAACCAGGATTGAGGAATTTCCTCCATCCGATTGGCCTGTGAGAATGTTTCTTGATTGTTAATTCATGTAGAAAAGCCCAGAACACTGTGGATGGGTCCATTTCTCAGGATTCCACCCTATAGGTATGTATAATACAACTGCTTTTTTGAGACTCATGGGTCAAAAATAAAAACCTAAAATAAAAAAGGGGATATAGATAGATATGAAAACTTTTTGTCAAAAAACCTTGCAACCCAAATCTTAAAACTAACTACAGGAAAGGATTTTTATGTTCCAACAGGCCAGAGTATCACCAAATTAATGGCTGAGAAAGAAAATGCAGCTTTGCAGTGAGTAGGATGTACCAGAAAGTGCCAGCAGAAGGATTGACTCCTCTGGGCATTGAAGGGAAGAAATGCCTCAGATTGCTGCAGCCATCAGACCCCTCTCTGGATCCTACTAGTAACAACTATTTTTAATGAATCCTAATGAAACTTACCTTTTAGGTGCCACAAAGGTTTTAATACAAGAGACTTTCTTAACTCCCCCCCCATAGAATAAAGAGAAATATGATGATGATGATGAGGTCGTTCTCCAGCTGTAGATTGGAGCCAGCTGTTATAGAGGTATTCTATTGTAAAATCAGTAAAACTGCCTTCTTTAATTGACTAATGGACATAGAAACTGTGAAAAGGATTATTCTCTATTCAGAACCAAATATAATGCTAAAGTCTCCTTAAGCTATGCACTTAAGCAAAATATATTAATACAGGAGCTCTAACATCAACAATGGATTATTCTACCAAGGAGATGTTGGCCAGGGGATCCAAGCCCCCACAAAAGGTAAAGGCTCCTTGCCTCCAAACTGGAATATCTGCAGGAAGAGAGGTGCTAAGGCCCTGTTGTTGAAAAACTGATATAAACGTGGGAAAGATGTATGGAAACCACACTTGCAAGTATACAGATGGTCTCTGGAATGCCAGAGCGTGTTACCAAAGGCCACTAAATCAATAAAGCAAATATAGGTCTCCTTGAGTCAAGCAAGACTCCTCCGTCAGCACCAGCTACACCTCATCTGCCTGGAAATACTGTGCAGCAGTGGCAGCCATATGTCTGTATATCCCAAATCTAATTGGCTATTAGCTCTCTCCTTGGGGGAATAACCCACGGCTGATGCCACAAGCTTACATCCTCTAATGGTCAGGAGATGTTATAAACCACACGAAGACCCTGTCATACTTAACAGAAGAAAATGTAATTCATGCATTAACATACCATCCAAACATCTGTGTCCATACCAAAGTAACCTACCATAACAATTAGTACTGTTTAAATACCTATATATCTAATTGCATGTGCTTCATTAGTAGGATCGAAAGGTTATGCCTGGACAAGCTGTCAGCTCATGAAAGAAAACAGCCAGAATTGACTAGAGACCAAGACAAGAGCTCCAGAGAAAGTAGACTGTTTTGCTTCTCATCCACTTGTGCCCCTTTTCTAAGCCTAGGGAATAATCTGCGGAAGAGGGGGCACGGTAGAATGTAAGGGCTGCGATTGGGGTGAATGGTGAAACTACAACAATATAGACTGGACACTCATTTGATCAACTTGACTGAATATACAAGCCCCCCCCGCTGGATGGTGGAACCCACGAGCTGTGTGGGTTTGGGCACAACTGCTTGCAAATTGGTTTTACATGAAGGATGCTTGAACTCACAAATCATCACTTATTGTTAAAAAAATGAAAACAAAACAAACAAAAACAAAACAAAACAAAACAAAAAAACAGAGAAAGATGCAGAAAAGTTATGGCAGAATGCATGATCTAGGATGGGCAGGGGTGGGGTTGGGGGAAGGGAAGGGGATATATGCCTGAACTGAATTGGAAAATGATGTATGAAATACACAAAGCATCAATAAAAACAAAAAAGAAAAGCCCAGAACACTATGGATGGGTCCATTTCTCAGGAGGTCGACCTAGACCCTAGACTATCTAAAAAAGCTAGCTGAGCAAGGAAGCAGGCGTTAAGTAGCATTCTGCCATGGTCTCTCCTTCAGCTCCTGCCTCCAAGTTTCTGCCACGAGTTTAAGCCTCGCCTTCCTACAGTGCTGGATTGTGACCTATAAGCTGAAATAAATCCTTTTTTCTCCCCAAGTTGCTTTTAGTCCTGATGCTTATTACAGGTGTAGAATGAAAACTAACATTTATTACTGGGAAAACTTCATAAAACATGCATCTAGTAATCATATCATTGTATCATTAAAATAATTTTCCACATGGTATGCTTAGCAGTGCTGTGAGGTATCTGAAGACAGAATTTTGTGTGTAAATAAATGCTGAAATTTATGTAAAGATGATTTGTGTTCTCCCAGTTCACATTGAAGTTCATCAATTCCAGAAATACTTGAATACTAACACTTTCTTAATGTATAAAATTAGAAAATATTGAATAAACCTTATGTGGAAAATTTGAAAAAGTAAGCAATAATAAATTAGTGCAGACACAGTAAAATGAATGAATATGGGAGAATAAGTATTTTTAAAGGATAAAAATGTCATTCCAACAAGAGGTCTCTTTAGATTTTTGAGATACTTGCACATATTTTTCTATAGCAGCTGCAATAATTTATCAGTATTTTCCATGGACACTGTAACAATCCTCTTCAGTGATGGGCAGAATAGCCTTTTTGTGCACAGTTACAATATGTGCTATCTTTCTTCCTTCTTGATACTAGCAGTTCTAAGATATATTAAGTGACAAATCACTGTGAGTTCAATTTGTATTTCACTATTCATGATATTTAGAATTTTTACATCTTGTTTTTATTTTGTTTTGGGAAAAAGTCCATGTAGATACTTTGTTCATTTTTAAAACATTTATCTAGTTACAATTGCTTGACTGGCTAGGACTTAAAATATGTGGCAGAATGCATGAAGTCAGGTGGTCGAGGAGGGGTGATCTGTGCACATGAATGGGGGAGGGAGTCTAAATTTGATTAAGAACCATTGTATAAAATGTACAAAAGCTTAATAATTTTTTAAAGATTTTTTTAAATTGTGGGTACTTGTGTGTGTGTCTGTGTGGGTATGTGCACCTGAGTGCAGGTACCTTGTGAAGCCAAAGCAGTCATCAGATTCTCTGAATCTTAAGTTAGGGGAAGTTGTGATTGGAAAGGAATTGAGACTCTTGAAGAGAAGTATTAGCTATTAACTGTTGAGCCATAATTAAAATCCCTCTTTTTTTCATTTTCAACCAGGCAACTTTTTAAAAATTTTTTAATTATTTTTGTATGTGTATGAATGTACTGTCTGCATGTAGGTTTGTGCACCTGTGTCGTGCAATGCCGTGGAGGTCAGAAGAGGGTCTCAGATTCTGCTGGAACTGGAGTTCTCCTGGAATTGGACTTACAGACGGTTCTTAGCTGCCATGTGGTTGCTGGGGATTGAACCCAGGTCCTCCACAAGAGCAGTCAGTGCTCTTAACAGCTAGGCTATCGCTCCAGCCCCAGCAACCAGGTAACTTTTATATTATTCATTAAAACTAATGATATCACTAAGTGGTTTTGCATTCTTTATTTATTTAGTCTTCATAAGTATTCCAAGGCATGGATGTCTCATCATTAGCTTTTCCATCCACCTGTGGAAGGATATCTGGACTATTTCAGGTCTTAGGTTCCATAGTTTCTTTCCATTTCCTTGGTATCTGCAGAATATTCACTCACATATAGGGATTTGGTGCTAAGACCCACAAATGCAGGAGAACTCAACATTGTTGTTGTTTGCTTTTTTTTCTGAGTAAACCTAATAACAACAACAATGCCCCACACAACAAACTATAGTGGTACAGCAATGGCACTATTACCTCAGGGGTAACCAATACCTATCTAATTGGACTTCAAATTCTCTCAATGTGAGGGAGACTCATGTATGACACTAAAAACATAGCCAAATTCACATGGCTGGATAGATCATAGATCCCAGAGAAAACTATCTCTGTCATATGCCTAGACAAATATAATTTCCTACTCTATGAAAAACATGGATCCATATATTTACAGACAATACTCCATACACTGCTCATTAAAGACACTTCATTTTCAACAGATGGAGACTATTACAGAGTTCCAGAACTGGTAGGGAGAATAAGTATCTGAAATATGCCTATCCCTAAGTGGCTCATTTAGGTAGCAGAATCTCTACAAAACATGGTGTAGAGGGAACACTAATGCATCTCACACTTCTCACCAGAAAAGCATCCTCATGCAACAGAGAGTGATGGCCATAGAAGGGTACAAGTCTCCGGCCATAGAAGGCTACAAGTCTCCAAGGTGCACATAAAAAGAGAGTGGAGAGTACATGTCCATGGTTAGGATGCTGATATTAAACCTAACCCACCCATGGATCAAGGTCTTTGCAGAAGACAGAGCAGAAAGGATGTAACAACAAAGATTGGTACATTAGCATAAGGCCACAGAGTCTTCCAGGCCTCTGGGAACTTGCTCATATGAATTTTCAGAATTGGGGTCAACATGCACAAAACCCATACATACTCATTAAAGACTGAAGAAACGGGCATCAGGCTCTAACTTTAGTGTAGGGAGAAACTACTGGCAGCTGATTGTTGTGGAGTTAGGGAGAGTTGGTCTTCTCTGAAGGAGAAAGTCTAGATAGGATGACTAGACTCTAGTAGAGTCAACTCACACTGATGGATATCTGGGTACACAAACTTGAATTGATAGGTCTTAACATATAAGACAGAATGTATGAAATCTGTTGATGGGACAATGGGAGGGTGTTGATTAGGGATGGGTATAAATATGATAGGTTGTATGAAATGCACAAAAATTCAATAAAAATACACATTAAGAATAAAAATATAATTCTTAATAAACAAGTGATTTATACAAGGCCCTACTTCCTTAATGTACACCTCCCAATAACTCTATTGAATCATTTGTTTTTCTTGTCACTATGAGAAAGTAACCTGAGAGAAACAACTCAAAGGAGATTGTATTTAGGTACAGGGTTTGAGATGGCACATATCCTCCTTGCAGGGAGGGTAAGATGGCTCTGGAAGACTTATGTCTGCCCCACGACATTTAGCAATGATGGAAATTGTGAGTGCCAAGAAGCAGTGGGGCCTACTATAAACCTCTCGGCCCCACAACAACTGGTCCCTTTCCTTTGGCTAGGCTCCATCTCCCTCAGATTTCACAACCTATCCAAACCAAACCACCACATGGGCACCAATTTTTAAGGCCCATGAGTCTACCGAGGGCATTTCATACCCTAACTAAATATCCACAAAACATTACATATGACTTAAAATAATTACTTCTAAGTCTTAGAATTGATCCTATTATCTCCAACTGTGGTCAAAAGTGTACAGAGAGCTCTATGTAGGTTTCCAAATATGAAAGATATAAAAGGAAAAAGAAGCCGGGCGTGGTGGCACATGCCTTTAATCCTAGCACTTGGGAGGCAGAAGCAGGCGGATCTTTGTGAGTTCAAGGCCAGCCTGGTCTACAGAGTGAGTTCCAGGACAGCTGGGGCTACAGGGAGACCCTGTCTTGAAAAGACCAAAAATAAATAAATAAATAAATAAATAAATGGAAAAAGAAATAAAATTCTAATTCCACTTGGATTTTGTAGTAACCTACAAATACAAAAAAGTATAAAACATAAAACATAAAATGGATGTAAAATGGAAGTGTCATTGATGCTTTGACTAACTGTAAAGAAAACTCTGGGACAAAAAAGAAATTAAAAGGTGTTAGCTTCCTAGGACAATAAAAATAAATACATGCTGAATAGTTTTAAATTTTCCACTTACTTTTACCATTTATTTTTCTCCTAGATTTTTTTTCTGGTATAAATGAATTGCGGGACTGAGGAGAATAGTGTCCTACCAACCTTAGAATCTGCATTAAGTTAGACATATACAATTCATAAAGATAGATAGATAGATAGATAGATAGATAGATAGATAGATAGATAATAGGTGAGAATAAGGGAAAGCAGCCTGTAGAGGCAAATATGTGCTGGAGTCTTTGTATTACACATGCAAGGGCAGAGAAAGAATTAGTATAGTGTAGGCTTAGATAACTGAACTGACATTTGAACTGCTGCCTTGAACACAAGTCATGACATGACTTCTAACACTAATCAGGGAAATTAGAGCATGTACATCCTATATAGGATTGTAGCACTATGAAGAACATACAGAACACAAACTTTATAATCCTCTATATAGTGTAAAAATTAAATAAGCTTTAGAAAAGGGATACAAGCGGTCAAGAAGCAAAGCAGTCTACTTTCTCTGGAGATGTCATTTTGGACTCTGATTAGTTCAGGCTGTTTCCTTTCATGGGTTGGCAGTTTATCCAGGAAAAACCTTTTACTCATGCTTATGAAGCACAAGCAATTAGATATACAGGCATTTAAACAGTACTAATTATTATAGTATGTTACATTGGTATAGACACAGATGTTTGGATGGTATGTTAATCCATGGACTATAGCTTTTCTGTAAAAGCTGACAAGGTCTTACTGTGGCTTATAACATCTCCTAACCACTAGAGGACTTTTCTAAAGCCTAGGGAACAAACTGCGGAAAAGGGGCCTGGTAGAATGTAAGGGCTGCGATTGGGGTGAATTGCAAAACTACAGAAATATAGACCGGACTCTTATTTGATCAACATGATAGTACATACAAGCCCCTCCAGCTGGACAATGGGGGCCTCCGGCTGTATAAGTTTGGGCATAGCTGCTTGCAAATTGGTTTTACATGAAGGATGCTTGTATTCATTACTTAGTACCTATTATTTTTTAATATTTTTATTTATTTTCATATGTGTATGAATGTATCGTCTGCATGTAGGTTGGTGCGCCCGTGTCATTCAATGCCGTGGAGGTCAGAAGAGGGTGTTGGATTCCCCTGGAACTGGAGTGAAAGACAGTTTTCAGCCAGCCGCCACATGGGTGCTGGGGGTCGAATCCAGGTCCTCTGCAAGAGCAGTCAGCACTCTTAAATGCTAGGCTATATCTCCAGCCCAATTATTACCTATTATTAAAAAACAAAAAATTAAAAAAAAAATAATTTTCTTCCCATGGTCCTTTGAAACCATGATAGTGGTAATAAAGTATGCTGCATCCTTCTAAAATATTAAGCAAACAAAGAAGAAAATACTGGCTGTTGGTAAATCCACAGTAACATAGGTATAGCAATTGACAGAGATCTTAAATTTTAAATAAATGTCATATTTAGGCTTCATGACATAGAAAGATCTAATTTTGAAAAAACTAGAAAACAGTCTGAATACTTTTATGTTTATTAAAAAATTAAAGTAATACCGAATCCTTTCTCAGAACAAGGGAATATTTAAAAAAAACTCTATGCCTAAATAGTTTCTTTAGTAAATTTCACCTCATTTTAAGATGGAAAATCATTTTCCAGAGCATAACAGAGCCACATAAATTTATTTTAAAAACACATCTTCATATGTTTTAGTTTAAGAATCCTGAAAAGCCGGGTGTGGTGGCACACGCCTTTAATCCTAGCACTTGGGAGGCAGAGGCAGGCGAATCTTTGTGAGTTCAAGGCCAACCTGGTCTACAGAGTGAGTTCCAGGACAGCTGGGGCTACAGGGAGACCCTGTCTCAAAAAGACGAAAAAAAAAAAAATCCTGAAAAATACTGACATCTAAATATATGGTAATACAATACATTGTAATCAAGTTAAATTTGTTCCAGGAATTCAAAGATAGTTCAGTATTTAAAAACAGACTCTCATCACAGGATAATGGTATTGCTCAGATTTTCAACAGAATTGTAGAGGAAAATTTTCCCAAATTAAAGAAAGAGATACCTATGTAAATACAAGAATCATATAGAACACCAAGTAGACAGAATCAGAAAAAGAAATTCCCCATGCCATATCATAGTAAAAAAAACTAGATGTTCAAAGCATTCAAGATACTTAGGGCAGCAAAAGAAAAACAACAAGCCACTTATAAGGAAAAACCTAAGAGAATTACAGCTCATTTTTCATTGCAAACATTTGACTAATTAGCTTTACAAAACTGGGTAAAATTTCAGTCTGAACTAATTGTATCAGTCCAAAAACTTAGTACAAATTATACCTACAATATCTCTACATGAATACATGAAAGGTGAATAATAAGAAACAGTACCAGACAGGAAAAACCTTACTTTAGGTTGCTATAAAGGGTAGACCAATAGACTCCCCAGTTCACACAGGCTATTGCCACAGCCTTTGATTGCCTCCCAGAACATGAAGGTAAGACCCTATTGCTGAAGACAGGACATATTTCAGGGACAGGATTTGGAGCAATAGAGCTGGAACTGACTGGGAAGCCATCTTCCCTTAAGACTACCGCTCACAGCGTTGGAAGACACTACACAAATGCTAAGGGAGAAAGGTCCAACATGGGCTTTAGGGCCTAATGACCACATCAGTGATTAGCTTGGTCCCATGGTGTTACTTATCTTGGAGGCAATCAATTGCTACCTAATTGGACTTAAAGCCCATTCAATGAGAATAAACTCACATGTGTACTATAAATATAGCCAAATATATTCATGACTATTAGAGAAAACACCAAGATTGTTGCATGCCTAGACAAATGTCATTTCTTGCTATATGCAAAGTATGGATGTTTACATTTACAGATAAGTGTTCCAGTCACCACTAATTAAAGAAGCTTCTTTATCAACAGACAGAGATAATTACAGTGTTCCACAACTTGTCATACACAGAAATTGTGAAATGCCCAAGCCCAAGTCGCACATATACAATGCAACCTTTACAAAGAAGGCTCATGGGAACATAGAACAAGGGATAAAAAGAACACTGATGTATACCTCAGTTCTCATCAATGAATAGCCCTCATGCAACAAAAGGCCAAGAACACAAAAGGTGACAAATGTCCAAAGTGTAGAGAATAAGTGTCCACAGATTGTGGGTTCTTGGATAGGATCCCTTTATTAAACTGCACCCAGTCAGAGGTCAGAAACCATTTCAGAAGAAGGAACATAAATGATCCAGGGATGATGTGCATGACCATATAGAAATAGAGTCCTACGGGCTCCTGGGACCTTGCTCATATGAACCTACAACAATGGTGTCGGCATGCACATGGTCCATGAAAACTCGATCAAACAAAACCCTACACAGAACTGTGGAAAGGGGCAGCAAGCCCAAACCGCCATCTTATTGGCAGCTTATTATTGCTGGGTGAGGAAGAATTGATCTTTTTAAGGGAAGAGAACTTGCCTGGATGGGCTGACTAGACTCCAGTGGATGAATTTGGACTGAGGTACGTCTGGAGAAGCAAGCTTTATTCAGTGGGCCTTGACACACATGACAGTATATATGAATTCCAGGGGTGGGCAACTATGGGAGGGTGTCAAGGAGGAAAGGGCATATGGAGATGATTAGGATGTTGTATATGAAATATACACAATTATAATAAAAAGCAAAGAACTATTTCAGTCTGCAAAATCTTTTTATAAAAATTCTTTCTCAGAATAAGTTATTTTTTTATATTGTCACTTAAATCTTCCCTTCATTCATTCGGGGACCTTAACCCATGAATGATATCCCCTCAGAGAGGGGTGGTCTTCCCTAATCAGTTAAACTTCTTGGTAAACACACAGACATATCTATGAATATGTCTCTTAGGTGATTTCAAATCTAAACGAGTTGAGAATGAAGATTCACCATCACCTTAGTCACTTTCAATGCATCTAAAGTGATCTTAAAATAAACATGATCATTAAAATAATATCTAAACTACAGAGAATATTTTTAAATGTCAATTTCTGTCATCTCCACTGATTAATCAAGGATCTTTTAATTCATGGGATTAAGTGATGTATTCAATAACTATTTCTCTGACAGAATGCTACTTGAGATAGTGTAAGAAAACTGGTTTCTGAGTTAGATTTGCCAGTATGTGTCAATTTAAGATCCCTGAAAAAATCATGTGTGAGCTTATCCTTAATTGGAATCATCTCCAAAAATTCATAATTTTTGTTCATTTTAGAATTAATATGGGGAAAATGCAACATTATCCCATGATTAGAATATCTTCATGCACAATGAACCCCAAGATGCTTGTGCTTTATTAATAAAGATTTGTAAAAGTGGCAGTTACTTAATAAGCCATTATTTATTATAACTTAAAATATTAGTATTTATTGGTTTCAATTTCACTTTGGTTCTTATGTTTCTATCATATTTTTTGATGAACTGATGGGTAGTTTTAGCAGCAAAAAGTATATTCCAAATTATCCAGTGAATGGACCTTTTATACCTATGCCAATAGTTTTTGCTTCATTCTACTAATGTTCAAGGCTTAAAAATATCTGTCATAGTTTCCAAGATGTTGCTTTTGATTTGGAAATTAGAGAGCCTTCTGAGGATCAACTTACATTTGACAATATATCTTCAATTACAGGGAGTAGTATTGTTTTACCAATTTTTTTTCCTAAACAATGTCAAATGGCTGACTCCATTCCATCACTTTGCACATACTTTCAAGCAGTTAAAGTACTTGACTTTCTAGAAGATGAATATTTTTATATTCTGTCTCTTTCTATATTTATTGTACAACTGGATAAGAGAGTTTTCTAGGTGTTCCTTTTTAACTACATTTTCTACATTTTTGCCTTCTAAGACAGATATCTGATTTTTTCTAATTTATTTATAATTTTGAGTTTCTGGACTAGGTATTAAGATTTTCTTTTTTTTTTTTTTTTTTTCTTGCTTTTGTTTTTTTTTTTTTTTTTTTTTTTTTTTTTTTTTTTGGTGCATGCCTTTGTTTTTTTCTCTTTATTTGTTTATTTTTTAAGAGATTCTATAATATATTAGCACAGTTGTTTTCAGATCGCGTTGATGTTGCTCAGTTTGCCATACAATTAGGTAATTGGTGCTAGCATCCACAGATGAGGGATACCATTTTTTGTTTGTTTTTCTGGGACTGTGTTACTTCACTCAGCATGGTATCTTCTAGGTCCAACCAACCATTTACCTGCAAAGTTCATGATGTCATTTTTCTTTACCACTGTATAGAACTCCATTGTGTAGATGTACCACATTTTCTCTATCCACTCATCACTTGAGGGGCACTTGGGTTGGTTCCAGCTCCTGCTATTGTGAAGAGAGCTACAATAAACATGGCTGTGCATGTATCGCTACAGTAGGATGAGTCTTGTGGGTACATACCCAGGAGTGGTCAGGTGTCAAGTTCATTCCAAGTCTTCAAAGGGATCTCCACACTGCTTTCCATAGTGGCTGTACTAGTTTACATTCGGTGGTGCACGCCTTTAATTCCAGCACTCTGGAGGCAGAGGCAGGCGGACCTCTGTTTCTGTATAAAATAAATAAATATTGAGTATATTGAAATCATTCATGTTTTGTCACACTTAATTGGCTCAAAACAAACAGTGAGTTGCTCTTAAAATGTAGCAAGTAATTCAGACATTCTGGTGAAAAAAAGTTCTATAATTTTAATGAAGTAGTATACGTTAATAAACAGCAGAAAAGCCAAATCTAATTCATTAGTCTTTACAGATAAAGTCATCACCAGTGCACAAAAACAATGGACTGTAGCGTATAACATCTCCAAATCACTAGAGGGTATAAGCTTGTGGCAACATCCATGAGTTATTCCTCCAAGGAGAGAGCTAATAGCCAAATAGATTTGGGATATAGAGACATATGGCTGCCACTGCTGCACAATATTTCCAAGCAGGTGAGGTGTAGCTGATGTTGGTGGAGGAGTCTTGCTTGACTCAAGGAGACTAACATTTTCTTTATTGGTTCAGTGGCCTTTGGTAACAATCTCTGGTATTCGAGAGACCAATTGTATACTTGCAAGTGTGGTCTCGATACAATCTTCCCAAGCTTACATCAGGTCATTGACAGCAGGGTGGGCCTTACTGCCTCTCTTCTTGCAGGTATCCCAGTTTACAGGCAAGAAGACTTTACCTTTTTTTTTGGGGGGGGGAGCTTGGATCCCCTGGCCAACATCTCCTTGGCAGAATAATCCATTGTTGCTATCAGTGCTCTCCTGTATTAATATATTTTGCTTATATGCACCACTTAAAGAGACTTTAGTATTATATTTGGTTCTGAATATAGAATAATCCTTTTTATAGTTCCTATGTCTATTAGTCAAAGAAAGCAGTTTTACCAGTTTTATAAGAGATTACTTTTATAAGTCAGCTCTAATTTACAGTTAGAGGATGACTTCGGACCACGATGTTTTTCTTTGTTCTATGAAAAAGAAGTAAGGAGATCTCTCATATTGAAACCGTGCTGCACCTAGAAGGTAAAGTTCATTAGGACTCACTGTAAACAGATGTTACACCTATGGTCCTCAGAGATGTTTAATGCCCGTAGCAGTCTGAGGCTTTTCTTCCTTTTAGTGTTAAGATGGGTCAACTTCTCTGCTGGTATTTCTTGGTACAACCTACACAATAGAAGGCTGTATCCTTTCTTTCTCAGCCATTGAGTTGGTGACGTTTTGACCTGTGGGAACATACAAATCTTTTCCCATAGTTAGTTTTAAGATTAAATTGAAAGTTTTTGACAAAAAGGTTTAATATGTAACTGTATCCCCCCTTTTTTATTTTAGTTTTTTTTTTTTTTTTTTTTTTTTTGACCCCATGAGTCTCAAAAGAGTGCAGTCGTAGTACACAGTACTTTAGGCAAGGAATCAAGATTGCCCCCGGAACTAGAGTTAAAGATGGTTATATCTCAGCCACCATGTGGGTGCTGGGGATCGAACCCAGTTCCTTTGCAAGAGCAGTTGGCACTCTTAACCACTCGGCCATCTCTCCAGCCCATTGCAGCTCATAGTTTTAAAGGAGTCAATCCACCATGGGAGGGAGAGGGTGGCAGCCCAGAGCTGCTTACAGCATGGGAAACAGGAAGTAGAGAGGGTAATACTGGAAGGTTCCATGACAAGATATAACCCCTATTGACACCCCCAGTGACACTCTTCTTCTAATCAGGCAGGAAGTTCCACCGTCTTCCAGTAATTTATTCACATTTTTAACACACCCATGCATTAAACCATTGATTAACTCAGAGCCCTTGTGATATTTTTTTACACAGACACACCCCCAGATGAGCATATCTTGAAGCAATTAATATTAAAAAAATAACAATTAAGATTGACTATCACAACCAGTAAAATGTAACACTTGGTGTTTCTTAGCTTTACTCGTTTCTTCCAGTTTATAAGAAGTCCTTACATATTGTCGGTTTTCATTCATACTTCTCATACTGTTTCCAGTTTGGTGTTTGCCTTTCAATTTCATTTACTGGGTTTAAGGTTGTTTAGTATTTTTTTAGTATACTATTTTTATTAATTCTTGGAGAATTTCATACAATGAATTTTGAGCCTGTTCGGGCCCTGCTTCCGCCTCAAGTTTTGTCATTGTTGTTGTTGTTGTAAGTAATCCAATTAAATATTTTTCATATTGATAAAAAAACAATGGACTTATAAATACTGGCTTTGATCCAGATTCTGTATTAATGGGAAGCACAGGTGTGAAACATTCTTTCTTGCACACAACCCCACACACTGGAAGCATATGTTTCTATTTTCCTCACTTCTAAGATTTATGAGAAAGAAGACATTTTAAGTACATTAAAATATATACCAACTCAATATGTAATTAGGAATCTAAACATATTTTTCTTTACCTCTCTATAAGCTTATGGTTAAACTGTGGATACCTAAATACATTTTGGAAATAACCTATAGTTTGATTTCAGAATTTGTAAATTTGCTATATGTATGGACTGTAAAAAAAATCTTGGGTACTATGGCCTTCTGTTTGAATTACACTCTATTATGTAAGGAAGCTTCACCAATAAGAATTAAGGGATGCACTTGTCCTTGCTCTCTGCTCCTCATTCCTTGATATTCCATGAGTCCCAAGTGTAAAGGATAAACTGGAGATGTGTCTCATAGGATTAGACATGTATCAGATATATATTTTCTGTTTCTGAATAGTTGTGGGAATCTGCATTATCCTCCATCTGTTATAAAGAGAAACTTTTTGATGAATTTTGTACAGTATGTTTGTCTGTAAATATAAGATTCCATATTTAGAGTACGATAAGAAATTTATTTTGTCTAGATATATGACACCTATAGGGTTTTCTCTGGGGTTGATGTCCTCTACAGATCTTTGCATACCTGTTGATTATCCCCCAAATAACAATGCCACCATTGCATCAATAGAGGTAATTTTCTGTGCAACAACTTGTGGTTATTGTGCTTTAGGGCTGGGATATACAACTGAGTGATTTTTCTCCCTTAGCATTGTGCATATTATCTCGCATTATGAGTGTTATACTTCAGTAGAAAGCTTCCAGGTCAATTCCTTCTCCATTACTCTAAGTCCTATTTTTGAAGTATGAGATATCTTGAACTAAGGTCTTATTTTCTTTTTCTTTTTTCTTTTTTTTCACATAGTGATATTTTATTATACATTGAGGAACTTCTGTAAAAGTTACTTTTACTGTTTGAATGTTCTTTTATAATACTGATCAAGAGAAATTAAAAAAAAACTTTTTCTAAAACAATCTGCTATTTATTTTTAATTATTTTTTGGTTGTCAGATCATCTTTTACTGCAAGAGTTTCTGGGGATTCCATTGCAGCACTGTTGACGCCATCAATGATGTCATGAGTATGACAGTCACCCACATTGCAGCCCACAAATTGTGCAGTCCCCAGGATCTTTTGAACAGTTCTAGAAATTCTCTGGCTAAAGATCTGTGTCCCATCTGTCCAGCAATGTTGACAATCAAGTCTCATCAAAGGTGGTATTTCCACTGTGCTTGATATTTTTGTCTCATCGGCTCTTCCAAGTCTATGATAATCAGTGCAGAGGTAGAGGGTAAGACCTCAATCTTAATAGTCACTTAATAGTCACTTGCACTGTATCTTCAGACAATTCCAATCACCAGTTGCTTTGACAATATTACCATCAACTTTAAAAAAATTTTATTTATGTATTTATTATATATTTATTTATACACATAAGTGTATGAATGTACTGTCTGCATATAGTTTGTGCACCCATGTCGTGCAATGCTGCAGTGGTCACAAGCGGGTGTTGGATTCCCTTGGAACTAGAGTTCTCCTGGAATTGGAGTTACAGATAGTTCTCAGCCACCATGGGGGTGCTAAGGATCAAACCCGAGAGCAGTCGGTGCTCCCAACTGCTAGGCGACCTCTTTAGCTCCAACTTTTTTGGAGACAGACCCTGGAGACTGATCTTGGGGGCCAAGGAAGACGTGGTACCAACCTAGTCTCTGTTGCATCTCAGGTAAGATGACTTTGATCTCCTGGGGTTTGAAGTTGGGTGGCATGATGGAGGCAGCTGGTGTCCGGTGAACCTTCCAATGTGGACTGAAAACGCATGTCTCTCCAAGAATCCTCCAAATCTTCAGTGCCAGATGAGGACTGATGAGACATCCAGCTTGTGGACTGAGCAGCTACTGGGGTTTCAGCCTCTTCAGAATATAGACCACCACTGTGGACTTCTCAAGCTGTATCATGGAGGCCAGTACAGGAAGATCAAGACAGGATGAAGTGCTTACTGGACCTCATTTGGTGATGATGAGAAAGGAAGACCCCAGTAGGGTCTTATTTTCTAATTCTGGTAAATAATCAAGAGCTTCAGAGATCACCTGTATTATTTTGAGCATCTCTTGGATCTCTTTCACCAACCATTAAAAGGGGATTTTCTTCTGTCTGGCACTATGCTCATTGCTATATTGTCCCCAGGTATACCTGTGTGCTAATGTTCAGACTAATGTGCATTTCTTGGGGGCATCACATTACCCTCTGTGTTCCCTAGCTACCCAATTTTCAATCATCTCTATTCTTTCTTCTTCCCTTCCCACATACCTCCTCCTTCGCCAGCCCTATAATCCATTATCTCCGCCATCCCCTTCTGAGTTCCCTCACTCCCCCACCATCCCCCACTATCCCCCTCCCAAGTCAACACTCCCACTTTCCCCACCCCCCACCAGTAACATCTGTTCCTTACTACCCTGCTCTTTCAGGGTCTTTTTTTCACCTTATAAGATGACTGTGTTTGTGTAAATAATCCCTTAGCCATGCTTCTCTAAATGAATCTTCTAATTAAGCTCAGTGTGTTACACACACACACATACACACACACACACAAATCAAAGGAAAGAGGAGGCATGCTAGATATAGCAATCAAAGGGAAATCTGGTTAGGATGTGTGGGAGGTGGAAAGTAATTTTGGCTGGAACATAGAGTGTTATCAGAATAAACAATAAAAATTTTACATATATGTATGGAAATGTCACATTAAACCTATTATGTATAATTAATATGTGATAACAAAAATCTAAATAAATATAGTCACTCTTCAACACTTAAAAGAAGAACAATATTGTTTGTAGTTATCAGTATTGCTCTTATTACTAGGTGATGATATCTCACCTAAAATTAATTTATTTTTGGAAAATGAGGCATAGGCTAACACAAAATATCAATCCCCATAAATAACCTACAATGCAACACATGGGGAAATTCGTTTAAGTGTATACTTAGAGCAATGCATCAAATTCAAATTGATTTATCCCAAATGGCAGTCTTTTATATGATGGTATATATATATCACTTATGAATGAAATGGACACTAAGGCAGCAAGAAAGGCTCACTCGATGAACCATGTCACACATAAAAAAAAAATATTAATCCAGGAACAAGATGGTGGCTCCCGGGAGGCAGGTGTGTAGTGAGCTTTGGGAAGCAGTTGGTCAAAGGGCATTTGAAACCTTGGTGTTCAGTGCTGCAGACAGACCTGGCCCTAGGGCATCATCAGGAGACTGCAGAGACAAGGTGGTGGGGAAGGGGTGCTGAGCCTCTCTCCCTCTGGACCCAGGTACAGACCTTGGATGCTGGCTCAAGAGGGCCGGTGGGCAGATCATGGGTGGCACACTGTGGTTTTGTGAGTGCATCTCTCCCCTAGCCTGATTGGGACTCACCTCACTTTGGCTAGGGGAACAGCAGCTACACAGCAGTAGAGGTGTTGTAATCTTCCATCCCATAAGGCCTGGAGCACCTGGGGCCCTCAAAGTGTGGATTCCACAGGCCTGAGTGGGGTTTTGCTGTCTTAGGTGTTGCATAGCTCTGACCATGGGAGCCATTTACTGGCTGGTTGAAGGGTGCTGGTCTGTCCAGCGGTAGACTAGAGGTGAGAGCTTCCAGCCTAAACTAACCTGCATGCCTAAACTAACCTGTAAATTTTACCACATTTTAAGAGGGAAAATCATTTTTCAGTGACTAGCAGAGCCATATAATTAAAAAAAAAAAAACGCATCTTCATTTTTTTTTTTAGTATAAGAATCTTGAAAAGTACTGACATCTAAATATATGGTAATACAGTACACCATAATCCAATTAAATTTGCTCCAGGAATTCAAAGATAGTTCAGTATGTAAAAAATGACTCTCCTCACAGGAAAATGGCACCACTCAGATTTTCAGCAGACATATAGAGGAAAATTTTCCCAAGTTAAAGAAAGAGAAACCTGTATAAATACATGAAGCATTTAGAAAACCAAGTAGACAAAACCAGAAAAGAAATTCCCCACAGGATATCATAGTAAGAACACTAGATGTTCAAGCAAAGAGAAGATTCTGAGAGTGGCAAAAGTAAAGCAAGTCACTTATAAGGGAAAACCTATCAGAATTACAGCTCATTTTTCATTTGCAAACAATGAAAGCAAGAAGAGTTTGATCTAAATTATCCCCAGTTCTAAATGAAAATGATATCAACCCAGAATACTTTATCCAGCAAAAAATGTCCATTATAATTGAAGGAGAAAGGAAAAGGTCCCATTACATAAATAAGTTGAAAGAATTCTTGTCCAGAAATTCATCCCTTCAGAGAATATTTGAAGCAATAAGATAGCATAGGGTAAGAACGACTATAATCAACCAGCAAGAGAAGATTTAACTTAATTAAACTACCATTATGGAAATCAAAACCTAGGGGAAGAATGCACCAGAAACAAAAATGATTAGAGGTAATATAAATTTTTCAATAATAACTTTTAATATCAATAGGCTGAATTATCCAGTTAAGAGACATAGACTGGAAGAATGGGTTAAACACAAAACCCAACTTTTTGTTGTCTGCAAGAAACTCATCTCACCTTTAAAAACAAACAATTTCTTGCAGTGAAAGGATGGAAAAAATATATTACAAGCCAATGACACTAAGAAACAAGAAGGATTTGATATTTTATTTTATTTTTATTTTTTTGTCTTTTCAAGACAGGGTTTCCTGTAGCCCCAGCTGTCCTGGAACTCACTCTGTAGACCAGGCTGGCCTTGAACTCACAGAGATCTGCCTGCCTCTGCCTCCCGAGTGCTAGGATTAAAGTCATGCGCCACCACGCCTGGCTAGGATTTGATATTTTAAAAACAGATAAAATAGACTTCAAACTAAAACTAATCAGGAGAGATGAAGAGGGTCATTTCATTCTTATCAAATAAACAACCAAGAAGATATCACAATAGCTAATTTATATGCACCAAACTCAGACATACAAAACTTCATAAACACAATTTTACAGGACTTTAAGGCACAGCTTGACTCTAGCATTCTAGGAGTAGGGGACTTCAATAATCCACTGTGTCCATTAGACAGATCAACTGGGCATAGTATAAACAGAGACATCTGAACTGAGCAATATGATATACCAAACGAACCTAATAGATATCTACCGGGTATTGCACCCAAACACCAAAAAATATACTTTCTATTCAGCACCCATGGAACCATTTCCAAAATTTGTCACACACTGGGACATAGAACAAATCTCAACAAACACAAAAAATTGAAATAATTCCATGTAGTCTATCAGACCATAATGCAACAAAGCTTAATATCTACATCAAAAGTCCCTAATTTATTAGTCCCTAATAAATACAGGGACTAACGGAGATTATACAATACACTTCTGAACAATGATTGGGCCAAGGGAGAAATTAAGAAAGAAATAAAAGGGGGCTGGAGAGATGGTCTAGCGGTTAAGAGCGCCGACCGCTCTTACAGAGGACCCGGGTTCGATCCCCAGCACCCACAAGGTGGCTGAGAACCGCCTGAAACTCCAATTCCAGGAGAACTCCAGTTCCAGGGGAGTCCGAGACCCTCTTCTGACCTCCGCGGCATTGCACGACACGGGTGCACAAACCTGCATGCAGACAGTACATTGATACACATACGGAAATAAATAAAATTTAAAAAAAAAAAGAAAGAAATAAAAGGATTCCTGGAATTGAACAAAGACTACAATGCAACAGAACAAAACTTCCCAAATAAAATAAGCCAGGCCCAGATGGGTTTACAACAGAATGTTATCAGACATTTAAAGAGGTCCTACAATCAATATTACTTAAGTTATTTTAAAAGGATAGAAGCAGAGGATAACCCCCCCAAATTCCTTATATGAAACCAGCATCACATTATTACCAAAACCACTAAAAGATACAATTAAAAGAGAAAACTATAGACCCATATTCTTAATGAATATAGATGCAAAATTTATCAATAAAATCCTTGCAAATAGCTTATGTCTTCACTTCATGAACTTCCCTTCCTTCTTCCTTGATGGAATGTGTAAATTCAGATGGAATTACTATATAGAAGCATACAAGATACTAGATTTCATTACATTTTTTGGCTGTGTTTTAGTGATTCTCCCTCTTCCTCATCTCCTCAACCCCTGCAACACCATATTCCTTCTCACACCTTCCTGCAGTCTCTTCTCTTCCTTCATGTCCCATGGGCCTTCTTTGGTCATTCTCTGGCCTTTTTCTTCTCCTATTTTTAAACTCTCTTGGTTTCTATTCTATATTTTTAGGATGCCCCCTTCTGACCTCCACAGGTATTGGAAGACATGGGTTCACTAACATATATTCAGGCAAAACTCTTATACACATATAATAAAAATAAAAATTTTAATGTGATATATATATATATATATATATATATTCTACAATAATGAATTTGTGATATTTATCCAAAAGTAAAAAGTCTGATAAAAGAAAGTTCATACTGCTCATAAAATTTTAATGTAGGTAAAGAATTGAGAACTATATCCCACGGAAGAATATGGACTTTTTCAAAAACTATAATTGAGAAACTTGATTAACTACAAGAGAAAAAACAGATCTCATTACTACATAAAACATACTGTGTACCCCAAATGTGATAAGGAGCTAGCTGTAAAATAATGTCTTAATAGCAAACAAAGAGAAAGGACTTTTGCAGCCACTATTAGAATCAAGGTCACAGGTTTCTGCAATTTTTGAGTGAATTAAGTGAGCTATTAAATGAGTGAAAAAGTTACAAATGCAGAAATATAATAAAATGTTGATTATTAATGATATACGTTTCTTGAGAACTGCACATTCTTAGGATGGAGAAAAATGTTTACTGGAAATTTTTGCTACATTCATATAACATTTTAAAATTATTTCAGATTTTATTGAGTAAGTCTAACAAGTTTGAAACACAAATGAAAAGCTTCAAATGATTTGTCTGACTATTCTTTTCTTAAGACTTCTTTTATTATGTGTGTTTGTGGGCCAGCTTATCTGTAGCATGAACCACATGAGTACAGTGCTCCAAAGGCAAGAAGAGGACATTATATTGCTTGGAAATGTACTTAAAGGTGTTCTTCTGTTGGCTTGTCTTTGCTGGGAATCCAACCTGGAAGCAGTAAGTGCTTTTTACTGCTGAGGTATCTCTCCAGCCCTGTGTGGTTTTTTGTTGTTGTTGTTTTGTTTTATTTGTTTTTGTTTGTTTTTTTTCGAGACAGGGTCTCCCTGTAGCCCCAGCTGTCTTGTAATTCTCTCTGTAGACCAGGCTGGCCTTGAACTCACAAAGATCTGCCTACCTCTGCCTCCCAATTGCTAGGATTAAAGGTGTGTGCCACCACACCCAGGCAGGCTTTTCTTGTCACTATATCATAAACTAAAAAGAGCAGCTGATAATGGAGAAATGGAACAAGAGCCAGGCATTAGAGTCTAATCTTTTACATGCAGTATCATGTGCTTTATACATGCAGTATCATGTGCTTCATGGAAAAGAAGAAAATTCTTGAAATATGAGTTTTGTAGCTCTGAGAAACTATGGTCTATATGTTTAAAATAATGCCCAATACATCACAAGAATAATCATTTAAATTATTCAATTTTAAAATTATGGGTACTTAATTGTACTGACCATTTTAAGATAACATAAAAAATATTCGAATATTTTCCTACATGGAAAGAAGTCAAATGCCTTAATGGAGAAATTGGTACTGGGTTCACTTCATCTTTTCTTTATGCTACAAATATTTATTTCCTTTTCTCCTAATTTATTGTTAGCCTAGTTTTTTTCTCCATCTTGTCAAATTCACATTTTTATATTAGAAGTAATGAAAATTTTTAGTGATATACTAATTACAGGGGTGCATTTTCTGCTTGTTTTTTGAATATAGGGTAATAACATAGTATTCAGAATGATGATACCAGTGCACTGGTCATTCTCACTGCCATAGAAACAAAGACAGGTAAGAATACAGAAGAGAGGGGCTGGAGAGATGGCCTAGCAGTTAAGAGCGCCTACTGCTCTTACAGAGGAACTGGGTTCGATCCCCAGTACCCACATGGCAGCTGAGAACCATCTTTAACTCCAGTTCCAGGGGAATCTGACACCTTCTTCTGACCTCCGCAGCATTGCACGACACGAGAGCACAAACCTACATGCAGACAGTACATTCATACACATACAAAAATAAATTAAAAAAAAAAAGAATACAGAAGTGAAAGAACTATGTGACTTATTCTTTTTCCTGCCTCTGCCTCATTTTCAAATTTTCAAAGTAAAAGAAAAGAATGAAGAAAATGACCTATAATTACTCTGCTCCTGTGTAGTAATGGACCAGCAACTAAGTCAGTGATGCCCATGATCCCAGCACTACAGAATTACAGGTGATTATTGGTCACATATCAGTTATTCCCACATGCATGACCCATGTTTCTAGACTCAAGCTCGTTTGTGAAATGATTATGGGAGAATTTATTTTGCTTCACATCTTAAAATTTAGGCAACGTATATGTTTATCGTTTGAAAATTCACATGCTATCTCATTATCATGTAGTCAACAAATACGTGTGCAATCATTTGATTTCAGATTGTAACCCAAACCTTTTTACATAGAAAATAACCAAACACAATATAATTGCTGATGTTATATCCTACCTGAGTTTAATTTTCTCCTGAAAAAGTAGTTGATTGAAGATGAAAAATCATGATATATGTGTCTATATGCATTTACTTAAAAATGATTTGAACTAAGAAAATCATTGATCATTTTAATAAAATATTTAAAATATGAAGAGTTATTTATATAATGAAACTGATTCATGTATCAAGGACCAGTTAGCCCTGCAATCAATGTAACTGCTTAGAGTTGAAATCAAGATCTAGAATTGAACCTGAATATATGGATGCTGTGCTTTGCACCATGCTGCTGAATGACTGATTATAGTCAGACTTCATTAAGGATCATATTTAACAACAAAGGAAATGTTATTCACACATTAATTTTAGATTAAAACAAAACAATCCAGAGTGATGAGAATACAATATATCTTCTGAAAAATTTGCTAGGTAAAGAAACAAAATATCTGAAAATAAAAGCTTCCCCACTGCCATTTCTTGATCAATAGGACCAGACTCACCTTTGTAAACCTTATAATTGACACTGTCAAATTTTTAAAAAACATAGTTGAGGTTATTTCTGGTCCTTGAAACAGTTTATGGAGCAAGTGAGATTGTGGAAGCAGCATTCAAATTACCAGCATTCAAGTAAATCATTGCCCAACATCTGTTCCTTTATATAAACTTAACCTTCATTTACAGGTTTTATCATCAGTCAAAGTATAATAGCAATGATGACAACAACAATTCCATACTGTTTTGTGATAATTAAATGAGCGATTACATGGAAAGAGTTTTTAAAATTAATCAGTCCTGTGGCTGGAAATGGCTTAATGGTTATTAGCACTGACTGCTCTTGCAGAGGACCCAGGTTCAATTCCCAACCCCCACATGGTAGCTGACAACCATTAGTAACTCCAGTTCCAGGGGATCCAGCACCTCTTCTGACCTCCACAACATTTCAGGACACAGCTGTGCCTACCCATATGCAATCAATCCTCTCATGCACATAAAATAAAAATAATTATTCCTAAATTTAGTTCTTATTTATTTAATTCATCTACCAAACTAGACTGGGAGGAAATAGCTGGATATGGAGAGGAGTGTGACAAGAAAGAAAATATTTTGTAATGCTCAAAATATATCTTTAATTAATCATTAGCTAGACTTTGATTTTTTGGGGACCTCAGAGTCTTGAAGCACATGCCATAAGACAGCAAGATGAATAACCCCTTGCTAGCCAGGACAGAAGAGTGGTGTCAGAAGTGAAAAACAGACACGGCTAGACATCTGCACTGCCACAGCAAGTTTGTTATTGGCAGAGGCATTTGACTGCAGGCTCATACTTAAGGCATCATTTTATTTTTTATTTAATGCACTCCCAGATTGTAGCACAGATTCAACTCCAGTGCTTTCTTTACATATAATGACTTTAATAAACTTTATCATAAAGCCATAGACTACAGTCCTTCCTTTCAAATGGAGATTTCATGGTAAATGTGAACCTTGTCTGCAATTGCTATCATCATAAATGAGAGAGAATAAAACATTTTTTTCTTTACTTTCTATTGAGGATGGAAACATGATAAATTAAAAATGACTTGCCTAAGGAGCACATCAATCAACAAAATTGCCAGGCAGCCTATATTTAAAGCCCTTTCTGGATGTGTGTTGAATGATTAAATTATTTAACCATTCCAAACAAAATTTCAACCCAGAAAGTAGGGATTCTAAGGGTTTTTTTTTTTTTTGAAAATTTAAAAGAGATAACAAAGTTCACAAAGCATCATATTCAGTCACCGTGTTTGCTACTGCATTCTTTTTAATAAAATATTTTATTGATGTTTTGTGTATATCATACATTATGTCTCAGTCCAATTTACACACATTCCCTCTTCCATGTCCCCCACCCCACCCCAGTTCATGTATTCTACCATACATGTCTTGTATCTTTTTTTCTCACTTTTTAAAAACTTTTTCTCTGCAGAGGTTTATTGTTTGGGCAGAAATTAAGTGTTTCAATCTGTTCTTTGACCCAGTCCTTTTGTCATTGTTGTTCCCTCCCATTTATATTGCTCCAAAATATGCATATATATATCACATATATACTAAAACTATGACTCCTGAAAATAAACTGTATGTTAATTCCAAAATGTTCAGGAGTTCACATTTTCCCTTTTGTATTGCTCTAAAATATGAATACATACCCTCCATCCATATACCACAATTAAAAAGTCTGAAAATAATTGGTTAGTTAATTCTAGAGCCAGTTAAGGGATTCACATTATAACAGCACAGTTGCTTTCAGATAAAAAGAAATAAAACAATAACGTTGCTCAGCTTGCCTTTCAACCAGGGATTTGGTGCAAGCATCTACAAATGAGGAATATCATCCATCATTTGTTTTTCTGGTACTGTGTTACTTTACTTAGCATAATGGCTTCGAGTTTCATCCATTTACCTGCAAAGTTCATGATGTCATCTTCCTTTACCACCCCTCCATAGAATTCCACTTTATAGATGTATTCTTATCACCAACTTTTTTAAAGGAAAATAAGTCAAATCATTTCTCATGAGATATTCCATAGCCAATTTTATAAACATAAGTGAGAGGACACCATTTTCATGACATGGAATTGGAGAACGAGTTAATATTTACCACACACTTCTATATTTATTCATTCCTTACATAATTCCGTATAATATGGTCAGGAAAGTCAGATTTTTCACAACCAATTAAAACAATAAAATAGTATTTACATCTACATTTGATTAGCTGGCTGAGCACTTTTGTGAATAGCATTTTATTACTACTTCTGTTGTCTCATCCTCTTGAACTTAAAGTCAAATCTACTAGAAAATCTCTAACTTCAGAATTTATTCATAGAAAACAGAATAGCCCATGTGGCTAAATTTTCTGTACCCAACTATTAATCAACTATGTTACTAATATGATTATTCACTTTGAAAATATTAGTACTTCCCCCTCCATATACAGACCTCTACATTTAAAGCTGATGGTAGACACAATGCTGGAAGGATAAACAAAAATGAAAATGATTGTATGAACAGGTCTTTGGATGATCTCCTTCAGGCTTTTCCCATATTCAGCCTGTTAGCATGTGATTCTGGCACCTTTCAGAATAGTTTAGCTCAAAGGTAGTTGATATAGTAAAATCATGACTGAGTCATGAGTCAGATTCCTGGAACAGACTTGCCTGTAGTCTCTCTCATACCTAGAAATAGGACAATGACAAACGTTTCACACCTCCCAGACACATAAGTTTGTACTTTTATTCATTTAGATGTGAGAAAAAATAAATCCTTGGATGTGATGTAAATGGTATTTATATAGCATCATTTAATCATATTTTTTAATTAGGGACATAAGTTAGTTGAGAGGTATTATAGTTCAGATAGCTGGGTTCACCTTAGAGAGTAAAATTTCTTTCTTTTTTTTCTATTCATTTCTTTAGAAACATTACATTGTTTGCTGAGGTATAAACTTGTTCTACCTATCTTCTTCTTAGATACCAAGGAATAAATTTGGAGTTTTCTCTTTCTTCCATTTTACCTGTTGGCACACTGCATTAATTTAAACAGATGAATCCATTAAATATTTGATAAGTCCTTCAGTGCATTGTGGAATTCTGAAGTTGCTCCTGGGAAATTCTGTGTCATTTGTACAGTCTTTGTATTTCCAAAGGATCAAGTAGAGTAACAAATGTTTAACTGCATTCTACTGCAGCAATCTAGATTTTAAATATCCAATGTTATTTTTATATCAATTACTAGAGTCCCAATTTCTGGTTGGGAAATAGAAACATAATGAATAAACTTCAAACACTTAGCACAAAGTGTATGAATCTCCATAACCTGAGGATTCCTGCCCCCTACCACCACCCAGTATTTCAAGCAATATGGCCAGCATGAGAAAGTGTAACCTTGCCAATCAAAAGATCTAAGTTCAAATCATCATTAAGTTCTGTGGTGGTGTGGTGGTTTGAATGAGTGTCCCCCATAGGCCCTAGGTATTCAGACGTTTGTCTCCAGTTGGTGGTGCTGTTTTTGGAGGTCTTGGGGTGTGTGGCCGAGCTGGAGGAAGTGTGTCACTGGGGGCAGGCTTAGTGAGTTTTAACAAGCCTCGTGGTCTACAGTCGCCCTCTCTCTGCTTCCTGTGCTCATTGCAAGATGTGACCCTCTGCATACTGCTCCAGATCCAGCCGCCCTGCCTCCCCCCACAATGGACTCTAATTCCCTGGTACCGACAATCGTAAGCTCAAATAAACTCTTCCTTTTATAAGTTTTATAAGTTCCTTGGTCATGGTGTTTTATCACAGTAACAGAAAAGTGACTAATACAGGTGGAGATCTGCCAATGCTTCTTTCATTTCTATTTTCCTTGCAACATACTGATTAATCAAACTTTCACATAAAAAACAAATACAAATTTTGTAAAAATATTGAATTTTGGATCAGAACACTGGGATCTGAACTTAGTCCACAGAACACTTCCTCTTTTCTATTCCTAACTCACTGTTTGATAGCCCATGGCATCCAAGAAAAAAAGAAAGTGTCAACAAACTTAAAAACCCTGAATCAATTGTGTGTTTATGTTGAAAAGATTTTACAGTCACCAGAAATTATTAGAAATTTAATCTTCAGGTCAATTTTTTTTATATTTTTACTCTTAGAATCTCTCTCTTTAGAATGAGTATATTTGTGACTAGTTTAACTTTTGAACTCAGCAAGTACTACCTTATCATATTTTCTTTAATATCTGTTTAAAAAATTCACTATTTCTTTACCTTACTCTCCACACTTCCTATAGCTTAATCAACAGTGCTGAAAAACTCAAGGTGAAGGAAGTTAAGATTCCAACATCTGTTCTAAAGAGAATCCTGGATATGAAAGATGAGAAGAGTTAATGGGGTGCTGTTCCCTGGGCTTGTTCTCCTCCTGGCATGCCTTCTTCCCATGTCTGCATTCATCTGCTTGCTCAGATCATCACAAACAAACTTGACTGTTGACACTCCAAAGGCAGAGGTAATCAGTCATGCTTTTTTTTTTTTTTGAGACAGGGTCTCCCTATAGCCCCCAGCTGTCCTGTAACTCACTCTGTGAGGTGAGTTAGGCTGGCCTTGAACTACTAGAGATCTGCCTGCCTTTGCCTCCCGAGTGCTAGGATTAAAGGTGGTTCTTAGCCTCTATGTGGGTGTGGGGACTCAAACCCGGGTCCTCTGCAAGAGAGGTTGGAGCTCTTAACTGCTGATCAATCTCTTCAGCCCCCAATCATGCCTTTCAACAAACCAGTTGGCCTACATTGTACATGGAGGAGAGACTAAGGTTATGAGCAGAGGAAGCCAGAGACAGGCTGGCACCTTCATCGTCTTGGGCAGCTGCCAGGAGGTTACATGGTCTACATGAGATGGAGTCTTGACTCTGTGGCCATGAGGGTGGGGAGCACCCTTATTTCTGTATGTAACCCCCTCACCGAGCATTGATCTCTTAGGAGGCCCAGATAAACTCACTGGTTATCCAAACTGTAGTTTGATGGAATTAGAGATCAGTTTTGTGGTGAGGATGGGGGGGAAGACACTGCTCACACCACCACCACCCCCAAAATAGGAATCTTAGCTACAATTTGTATAGTCAAGCAGGATACCACAAAACCTAGAATGAGTTTTGGAAGAGCAATGATGTTTCTTCTGTTATGGGGAAGGAAACCAGCAACCGAATGGCAGCTGGGTGAGGGAGAATGTGGGCAAAGGAAATTTTGGCACCGTGGGCTATCCTCACAGGCCCAGTGGGGGTAACAATTAGTGGCATAGATTGTGCAGTAGATTTTAATATGAGTAACTAAGATGAAGCCACCTAGGAAGATGATGTCTGTTAAAAGAAAATCTCTGGATGGCAATCCACTTCTAGGTGGTTATAGAGTTGCATGACTACTTGAGCTGTGGGGTCTGCCACATGAGTATGGAGATGCTTTAAGAACAGAAAAAAAATTGCAAGCCCTGCCATTAGAGCACCATGGTGGAAGTTGCAGCAAGCACCAGGCTGGAGAGGCAGCCTGGCCACTGCTTTGTTTAATAAGAGAGATGTCCAGATGGAGGCAGTATCCCAGAGGGAGACTGAAGGTGTAAAATAAAAATTAAAGCAAGAAATAATAAAAGGATGGCCTCTTCAATATTGACCTCTCCAGGATTGGACTCTGGCCTTGCCAATAAATTGCATACAGGAGAAAAAGATGAGGCATTAGCTTGCCTTATTTTATGGCTAGGTGGCCAAAGGGGGAAAAAAACCCATATTATATCTTAAAACAAGACTCATCCTGGGACCCCCCCAAACCTGCAACCCATGGGAGAGGACAGGTAGTGATGAGGAAGGGAAGGACTTAGAAATAGCTAAAGTTGCCCCTCAGGTTCAACCTTTAATACAAAGAAAAGAAAAATCCACATTTCAGCATGTTGATGGAGGGCTTAACTTTGGTCTGGTGTGAGAAACTACAACAATTAGAGAATGCTCAGCACTGGAATTGTTGGAACTACTTAAGACTTTCACACAAGCAATGAAGGAGCCCCTCATTACCTGGCTTGTGAGGATATGGATAATAGGAGCAGATGATATTTGTTTAACTGTTTCAGAAGCATTAAAACTGACAGTTCCTGGTGAGCTGGTTTGTATGAGCCATTATTAGGGATACTTGGTTAGCCCCAGGGGAGGTTCATGGGTGGAGGACAGTAGAGGAGAGACAGGCATTATTGAGAGAACTAGGTGTGTGGAAACAGATCACTGAATCAAAAAGGATTGTGTTCACCAGAGGTTTAAAGAAAAACTTTATTCAGCAGTCGTCTCAAGATTGGATTGGTGTTGAGCTTTAGTAACACTGCTGAGTCCCTTAGTGGGGCAGGATCTTTACAAGTAGAAGCTTTGACAGATCTAACTGACTTAGACCAGCATGTAGAGCATGTCTGCAAAAAGAGCAGGACAACATAAAAAAAAATATAGATAGATAGATAGATAGATAGATAGATAGATAGATAGATAGACAGACAGGTAGGTAGATAGATAGATAGATAGATAGATAGATAGATAGATAGATACATACATACATACATACATAGATAGATAGATGATAGAATGGATAGAAAGGGTCTGCTGGTTTACTCTAAGGCAAGATTTGTGTCAGTCCAAGTTTCTGAGGAAAAAATTGGCAAAAAGCCAAATTATGTACTTTATAAAGGGCTTCTGGAAAGCTTTAAATCCAGAGAACAGTTCACAAAAGTCATACAGAAGATAATGCCTGTCCCAGGGTTGGGTAATGATCCTCCCCCACAGTTAAACAGGGTATGTTTCTCTCCTGAGAAAGGTTATGCTAGGGGTGGAGGCCGTTTGCCCAGCTAGAGCCTCCCCCAGAAGCCAGGTGGTGTCAATGGAAAGACAACAGGTGTGTCTAGACCCAGGAATCATACTCAGAGCTTGCCTGAAGCAGGGAGCCACCTGGGGCCCTATCGCTTCTTGGACCTGTGTTGGGACAGGTAGTTTGAGCTAGGCAGCTTGAGCCAGGTCCAAAGAGTTTATCAATATTAAAGAAATGCAAGGAATTGTAAAAGTCCCAGGATATCAAATGTCTTCGATAAAATAACTAAATACAGTAAAGAACTAACTAAATTAATCCCTCTTATCTATGCTGTTGTAACCAACAGGGATCTGTTGTGAAAACAATTGCTATAAATGGATAAAATATTATCATCTTCTGTTAGAACTTGTTTGTTTGATTTAATATATGATGCCAATGTCTGAGTGTTTTACAATGCAGAACCTATTTTGAGTGGTATCAAGTACACCTGAAGAAACAAAAATAATAAACAAAATAAAATTGCAAAGAGTACGAAAGCCAGGTATAACTGTAAAATTATTGGGAACTTTATGGTTGGGTAAGGAACAAGTTTTACCCACCAAGGTGGTTGAGAAGAGTCTACAATCACTAGGCTTATAGATGCCAAAGTGTAAACATATCTTTTTGGGGGGAGGGGAGGAGGAAAGGGTTTATTCAGCTTACATCTCCTGGGTCACAGATCATCACTTAGGGAGCCCAAGGCAGGAACTTAGGGCAGGAACCTGGAGGCAGGAGCTGAAGCACACGCCATGGAAGAATGCTGCTTACTGGCTTGCTCCCCTGGCCCATACCCAGCCTGCCTTCTTATATGGTACACAACAACCTGCCCAGGGTGGCACCACTCATTGTGGGCTGAGCCCTCCCACACTGCTTGACAATCAAGATGATACTCCACAGATGTGGCCACAGGACAATACAATGGAGACAATTCCCCAATTGAGGCTCCCTCAACCCAGGTGTGTCAAGGTGACACTAAAGCTATCCAGCACGATTGATCCCTTGTCAACTTGTCACACAAAACACATCACAATTAAACCACCACCTTTCCAGTTCTTATCCCCAAAGTATGATGTTAACATTAATCACAACCTAAGACAGTAAAACCTTAAAACCCCCACAGTCCTTAAAATCTCCAAACACTTAAAAGTTCACAGACTGTTAACTGTGGGCTGCTGTAAAATCCAAAACAAGTACTGTCTTATTTCAGAGGGAAGAATCAGGCACACTCAAACAAAACTTAAGTCCAGCAAGTTGCTCAAGGCTGGACACCTGGGACTCACTCACAATCTTCTGGGCTACAAAGGGACTCGGCAGCTCCCCCTATCTGACTCTGCCGTCCGTGACACACACAGCTCATCTTGCAGGCCCAGACTAGTTCCATTTCACACCTGCTGCTGCTCTTGGTGGTCATCCCATGGTCCTGGCATCTCCAAAAATCTGGGGTCGCCACTGAAACTGAGGCAGCACCTTCACCAATGGTCTCTTCTGACCTCTTCTGGTGCAAAGCCTCAGCTTCTCTCCATGACCCCTGAAATCCTGGGGTCTTCACTGCAACCGAGGTGCACTTCCACCATGGTCTTTCCTGACCTCTCACAGTGCCAAGCCTCAGCTACTCTCTGTGACCCCCTCAACTTTCAACACCAGAACCATACAGGAGCCTCTTACACACTACCAAGTCCTGCTTCTGGCTTGAAATGGAGGGTCAGGCCCCTTCTGGATCACAGCTTCTATGTGCTGACCCTGAGGAAATTCTTCCCAGAAGATTTCACCACAGTGATGCTGGTCTCTTGTTACTTACAGCTGATTTTTCTTTTTTTAAATTTTTATTTATTTATTTATTATGTGTATGAATGTATTGTCTGCATGCAGGTCTGCGCACCCGTGTCGTGCGATGCCGCGGAGGTCAGAAGACGGTCTCGGATTCCCCTGGAACTGGAGTTCTCCTGGAACCGGAGTCACAGACGGTTCTCAGCCGCCATGTGGGTGCTGGGGATCGAACCCGGGTCCTCTGCAAGAGCGGTCGTCGCTCTTAACCGCTAGGCCATCCCTCCAGCCCCCATACAGCTGATTTTTCAACCCCAGCTAACCAGCATCAATTGTCCCAGTAAAGCAAAGAGTTCACTTCAAGTTCTGGTCTCTTGTTACTTACAGCTGATTCTTCAGCCCCAACTGACCAGAACCCACAGATTAAACAGTCCTGATGATCTCTGCTTCCCTTTGAAACTTCACAAGCCAGGCCTCCATCATCTACAACTCTTTCAACAAAACTGTTCCAAGTTCCACAGCAACAATCTTTAGGCATTCAATGATTTTTCTAACCCAAGGTTCCAAAGGCTTCCACAATCCATCCCCAAAACAGCAAGATAAGGTCTGTCACAGCAATAGCCCACTCTCTGGCACCAATTTCTGTTCTAGTTTGACTTCCATTGCTGTGACAAAATACTCTGATGGACACCAACTTGGGGAGGAAAGGGTTTATTCAGCTTATATCTCCTGGCTCAGGAGCCCAAGGCAGGAACTCAGGGCAGGAACCTGGAGGCAGGAGCTGAAGCACAGGCCATGGAGGAATGCTGTTCACTGGCTTGCTCTAAACATAGATCTTATAGAAATAAAAAGTAAAGGCTCTCAAAAATTGACCCTGTCTCAAAAAAACAAAAAAAAAATTGTACAATTGTTAAATGAAATTTTCAGTACCAGGAGTGGGTTGCCTGCCTATGAGCTATAGGGAAGCCCCAAACTGTAAAGACCATAAATGTTGATTTCACCCTTGTAAGGCCCTTTTGTTGAAGATGTGGGATGATATGAGCATGGGAAAGAGAGATCCAGTTTGGACCAAGCTGAAAACTCACTGCCACCAGATGGTTGGCCTCCACAGTTCCAGAGGGTGATATGCAGATCACTAGTGGGAAACAGTCTCAAATGTTCTGCTGAATGATGGACCCTGGGTGTTGCACTGATACATGTCAAGCAAAATGTTCCTGCTGGTCCAATAGTGGCTCATCTATTGTATGTACAAGTAGCAAATTTCCAGTTGGATTTAAGGCCTGCCCCTCAGAGAGGAACATGCATCTGTACTTTAAACCAGGCCAAACTCCTGTGCCAGGGGGAGTCATAAGCCCCAGTGGGGAAGTCACAGCAATTGTTCTGCTAGATGGATATGATGCCTTTGCTAAGGCACCATCTAAGCATTTGTGTTTACTCCTATAAGTGGTGTTATTATAACAATTACTGTTTGTTTACACTTTCCTGCTTCTTTCTATTTGTGTTTATATAGTACGAGTACTATAGCTGAAATGTTCCTTACTGATAGTCCATTGGAAACTAAGACAAAGACCTGAGATCTCAATGTCTCACCATATTGAAAGAAAGAGCATATTACATCTGTCATCCCCTCCATGGGTCAGGGAACTTTCAAGGAAGAGGACAGCAGAAAGATGTAAAAGCCTATGTTTGGGGTGGAGTGTGCATGGACTTTTCATCTGTGTGGAAAGCTATATTATCAAGATGTGGACACATGCCTTCTTCCAAGGTTTGGGTTCTCTCACTTGCATGGATCAACACAAACAAATCTGATTGATAATGCTCCACAAGAAAGGAGGGTCAGAGAGAGTCATGTCTTTGACAAAACAGTTGACCTGAATTGTACACGGGGGAGGGACTAAGGGAATGAACAGAGGAAGATAGAGGTAAGCTACCAGGAGGGCACAGGGTCCATGTGGGGCAGAAACTTTCCGAGGCATCCATGGGGGCACCTGTATTACTGTTAAGTAACCTCCTAACTTTTTGCTCTGTTACAAACCACAAACTCACTGATTATTCAAACTGTAGTTTGGAGGAACTAGACCTCTGTTTGTTGCAAGGAGAAAGGGAGGAGGGTGCTGAACAGCGCTTGTGCCCCCAGTATGAATTTTAGCTTATAGACCTCTTTTCAGAAGGTCTTCTATATCCAAATCCAAAACCACCAAAGAGAATACTTCTTTTTTCTTTATTTTTTTCATTTGTTAACAATAAGTGATAATTTATGAGTACAAGCATCCTTCATGTAAAACCAATTTGCAAGCAGTTGTGCCCAAACACACACATCCCAAACATTCCACCATCCAGCTGGGGGGGGGGGGCGGGGGCTTTTTGTACGATCAGTTGATCAAAAAAGTGTCCAGTCTATTTTGCTGTAGTTCACCATTCACTCCAATTGCAGCCACTCTTCTGCCCATGCCCCCTCTTCACGCAGTTGTTCCTAGGCTTAGAAAAAGGGGCACAAGTGGACTAAGAGGCAAACACTACTTTCTCTGGAGCTGTCATTTCAGACTCTGGTCATTCTGGCTGTTTCCTTTCACGGGGATGACAGCTTTGGTCCAGGATATAACCCTTTCATCTACTAACGAAGCCACAAGCAATTAGATATATAGGTATTTAAACAGTACTAATATGGTAGGTTACTTTGGTATTAGACAAGATGTTTGGATGGATGTTTCACTCATGAATTACATTTTCTTGTAAAATATGGCAGGGTCTTTCTGTGGCTTATACATCTCCTAACCACTAGATGGTAAGCTTGTGGCATCAGCCATGGTTATTCCTCAAGGAGAGAGAGCTAATAGCCAATTAGATTTGGGTATACAGACATATGGCTGCCACTGCTCCACCAGTATTTCCAGGCAGGTGAGTGTATGCTGACGAAGAAGCCTTGCTTGACTCAAGGAGACCTACTATTTTGCTTTATGGTTTAGTGGCCTTTTAACACCTCTCTGGTATTCCAGAGACCAACTGTAACTTGCCAAGTGCGGTCTCAATACATTTCCAGGGATTTGAGTAAATAGATGATCATAGATTGTCAAGGAATGGTACCCAGAACCTTATTCTTCCAATGAGACTCGGCCTCCAGTTGTCACCTTGTCCTAGCTATGCTATTGTGCTACCGTACTCCACCAAGGGATCAATTCAATGATAAGATCAAAGACCAAGTACTTAAAATTTCCCAAAATCCTTGAAGACTGTGTCTTAATCCTTACCCTTTCATATATTCCTCTTCACCACTTGCTGTGTCTGCCAAAAATTGAGCAGATTCTCCAGATTACTTGGTCAGCCTATGAAGGTCGACTCTTAACAAGCCCATGTATCGGAAGGGGCCTCTTTAGCAGTTGATGGAATACACAAGCGGGCCCCCAAAAAAAGAGCAAGGAGACCTATAAAACAAAGAAGTAGCAATCCCATTCTAAAATTACAAGACAAAATAAACCATTCTGCCCTCAATTTCTGTTTTATTATGAATATAAGTTTCATCACAGTCGGGCTACAAGCAGTAATCACCACTATCCCACTATGGAACAGTAATAGACATATTTGTCATTTTGTTTAAAGCTCAAATGTACAAGTGCCTATTAAAGCCTCTGTACGTGTCATTAGAGAAGTTCGTGAGGGCCACATTGATTAAAATATCAGTGAATATCTAAAGTATAAATATATATAAAAGAAAAAAACTACATTCCGTTGGTGGGAAAGTGAGTTACAATTCAAATTATAAAAGTTTATTTTATGACTGTAAAAGTGTGAATATAAAAGTACAACTCATCTTGTGAACATTCTACAGCAGATTGATGATAATTAATTATAAGCTCTTTTAAAATTTTTTACGATAACTCAACAAACATGGAATCTATTTTTAAACTAAGTCGCCAGTGTATAAAATGTCTCAAAACTAGTTATCAGCTATTATGAGAATTGGGATCAGTTTCTTAGAAGAGAGAAGGGGAAATATCAAATATCTATTCATCTTCTAGAAATATAATTATTCTACCACACCAGCCCTCTTCCGCAGATTGTTCCATACGGGCCTTAACACTTACAAGGTCTGTTTCTGGCTGTGGAGATGGAGGGTCAGGTCTCCTCTTGACACGCCTATCTTTATTCGCTGACTGAGGAAGAATTTCGAAGATTTCCCAAGTGATGCTGGTCTCTTTTGTTAAAGCTGATTTTTAACCCCAGCTAACCAGCATCAATTGTCCCAGTAAAGACAGAGTTTCACTTAAGTTCTGGTCTCTTGTTACTTACAGCTGATTCTTCAGCCCCAACTGACAGAACCCACAGATTAAAAGTTTTGATGTTCTGCTTCCCTTTGAACTTACAAGGCGCAGGCCTCATCTACAACTCTTTACAAAACTGTTCAAGTTCCACAGAACAATCTTTGGCATTCAATGATTTTTTAACCACGGTTTAAACGGTTCCACAATCATCCCCAAAACAGCAAGTCAGGTTTGTCACAGAATGCCATTCTGGTAACATTTCTGTTTTAGTTTGATTTGCTGTGACAAATACTCTTATGGAACAACTTGGGGAGGAAAGGAACTTAAGGAGGAAAGGACAAGGGTTTTTTAACTTTATTTGGTAGGCCCAGGGGAACAGGGAGGAATGGAAGAGGGGGTGAAGCCAGGCATGGAGGGAATGCTGTTCATGGCTTGCTCTAAACATAGATTCTTGAAATAAAAGTTAAGGCTCTCAAATAAATGACCCTGTCTCAAAAAAACAAAACACAAAAAAAAAAAACAATTGTTAATGAAATTTTCAGTACAGGAGGGTTGCTGCCTATGGCTGATAGGGAAGCCCCAAACTGTAAAGACCAATGTGATTTCACCTTGTAAGGCCTTTTGTGAAGATGTGGGATGATAGTGAGCATAGGAAAGAGAGATCCAGTTTGGACCAAGCTGAAAACTCTACTGCCACCAGATGGTTGGCCTCCACAGTTCCAGAGGGTGATATGCAGATCACTGTGGGAAACGTCTCAAATGTTCTGCTGAATGATGGACCCTGGGTGTTGCACTGATACATGTCAAGCAAAATGTTCCTCTGGTCCAATAGTGGCTTCTATTGTATGTACAAGTAGCATTCCAGTTGGTATTTAAGGCCTGCTCAGGAGGAAATGCATTGTATTTAATTTACCAGGCCAAACCCTTGTGCCAGGGGGAGTCATAAGCCCCAGTGGGGAAGTCACAGCAATTGTTCTGCTAGATGGATATGATGCCTTTGCTAAGGCACCATCTAAGCATTTGTGTTTACTCCTATAAGTGTTGTTTTGTTTTATAAAATTACTGTTTTGTTTCATTTGTTTTTTATTTGTTCTATAGTAACTATAGTGAAATGTTCCTTATGATGTCCATTGGGAAAATAAGACAAAGACTGAGATTCTAATGTCTCACCATATTGAAAGAAAGAGCATATTAACTGTCTCCTCTCATGGGTCAGGGAACTTTAGGAGAGGACAGCAGAAAGATGTAAAAGCCTATGTTTGGGGTGGAGTGTGCATGGATTTTCATCTGTGTGGAAAGCTATATTATCAAGATGTGGACACATGCCTTCTTCCAAGGTTTGGGTTCTTCACTTGCATGGATAACACAAACAATCTGATTGCTAATGCCACAAGAGGAGGGTCAGAGAGAGTCATTGTCTTTGACAAACAGTTGACCTGAATGTACACGGGGGGAGGGACTAGGGAATGAACAGAGGAAGATAGAGGTAAGCTCCAGGAGGGCACAGGGTCCATGTGGGGCAGAAACTTTCCGAGGCATCCATGGGGGGACCTGTATTACTTGTTAGTAACCTCCTAACTTTTTGCTCTGTTACAAAAACAAATCACTGATTATTAAACTGTAGTTTGTGGAACTAGACCTCTGTTTGTTGCAAGGAGAAAGGGAGGAGGGTGCTTGAACAGCGCTTGTGCCCCCAGAATGAATTTTAGCTTATAGACCTCTTTTCAGAAGGTCTTCTATAATCCAAATCCAAAACCACCAAAGAGAATATTTTTTTTTATTTTTTTATTTGTTTTAACATAAGTGGTAATTTATGGAGTACAAGCATTTCATGTAAAACCAATTTGCAAAGCAGTTGTGCCCAAACCAACACATCCCACAGCATTCCCACCATCAGCTTGGGGGGGGGGGGGTTTGTGAATCAAGTTGTCCAATAATTTTCAGTTATATTGCTGTAATTTATTACTCCAATTGCATTATTTGCATGCTCTTCGATGTTCCTAGGCTTAGAAAAAGGGGCACAAGTGGACAGAGGAAAAAACAGTACTTTTCTGGAGCTGTTCATTTCAGACTCTGGTCAATTCTGGTGTGTTTTTTTTTTTTTTTTTTCTTTTTTCTTTATGAATAAAAAATTATAGATAGATATTAGGTATTTAACAGTACTAATGTTATGGTAGTGTTACTTTGGTATAGACAAGATGTTTGGATGGATATGTTAATCCATGAATTACATTTTGTTTTGTAAAATATGGCAGGGTCTTTCTGTGCTTATATTCTATACACTAGAGAGTAAGTTTTGGGCTCAGCCATGGGTTTTTCCAAAGGGAGGAGAAAAGCCAATTAATGATTTGGGATTAAGACATATGGCTGCCACTGCTCACAGTATTTCCCAGGGTGAGGTATAGTGACTGGCGGAAGCCTTGCTTGACTCAGGGGACCTATATTTGCTTTTTGGTTTAGTGGCCTTTGGTAACCTTCTGTGTATTCCAGAGACCAACTGTACACTTGCCAAGTTGGTCTCAATACATTTTCCAGTGATTCTGAGTAATAGATGATCATAGATTGTCAAGGATTGGTACAGAACCTTATTCTTCCAATGAGACTCGGGTCCAGTTGTTTTGTCCTAGCTATGCTATTGTGCTACCGTACTCCACCAAGGGATCAATTCAATGATAAGATCAAAGACCAAGTACTTTTAAATTTCCCAAATCCTTGAAGAAGTGTCTTACTCTTACCCTTTCATATATTCCTCTTCACCACTTGCTGTGTCTGCACAAATTGGAAGATTTCCAGATTACTTGGTCACTATAAGGTGCTCCCTCATCACAAGCCCCAAATAAATGGAGGAGGGGTATGGTAGACTATCTAAAATTACAAGACAAAATAAACATTCTGCCTCAATTTGTTTATATGATATAATTCATCACAGTGGTACAAGAGTAATCACCACTTCCCACTATGAACAGAAGAACATAAGCTCAAATGTACAAGTGCCTTTAAAGCCTCTGATTATGAAAGTCTGTGAGGGCACATTGATTAAAATATCAGTGAATATCTAAAGTAAATATTATAGAAAAAATCATTTCCGTTGGTGGAAAGTGAGTTACAATCAAATTATAAAAGTATTTGTGTAGAAAGATGTGAATATAGTACACTCATCTTTGAAAACATTCTACAGCAGATTGATGATAATTAATTATAAGCTCTTTTTAAATTTTTCTGATAATCACAAAATGAATCTATTTTTAAAACAGTAGCAGTGTATTCAAAATTGTCTCAAACTAGTTATCACATATATGAATTGGATAGTTTTTGAAGATGAGAAGGGGAAATATCAAATATCTATATCTTTAGAAATATTAAATTTTCTACACCCACTTCTCGCCTTTTTCCTAGGCTTAGAAATAGAAATGGGACACGGTGGATGAGAAGAAAACTACTCTACTTTCTCTGGAGCTGATGTTTCTTGGTTCTAGTCGTCTGGTGTTTTCTTTCATGGGCTCCAGCTTGTCCAGCTAATTTTCGATCCTATAATGAAGCACATGCAATTAGATATTTAGGTATTTAAAACGTATAATATATAGCCTTTCGATCCTACTAATGAACACACACCAATTCGATATGTGGTATTTAAACAGTATAATTGTTATGGTAGGTTATTTGGTATCGACACAGATGTTTGGATGGTATGTCAATTATGATCTACATTTTTTCTGTCAGTATGCGGGTTTCGTGTGGTTTATAACATCTCCTAACCATTAGAGGATGTAAGCTTGTGAATCAGCCGTGGTTTATTTCCAGAGAGAGCCAATAGCCAATTAGATTTGGGATTCTACATATGGCTGCCACTGCTGACAGTATTTCCAGGCAGATGAGGGTGTAGCTGGTGCTGACAGAGAGGAGTCTTTGTTGACTCAAGGAGACTTATTTGCTTTATTTGTTTAGTGGCCTTTGGTAACACTCTCTGGCATAGAGACATTCTGTATACTTACAAGTGCGGTCTCCATACTCTTTGATGTTTGTATCAGGTCTTCACAGCAGGTCCTTTCACTCTCCTCTCTGCAGATATCCCAGTGTAGGAGGCAAGGAGCCTTTACCATTTGTGGGGGCTTGGATCCCCTGGAACATCTCTTGGTCGAATAATCTGCTGATGTCGAGCTCCTGTTTGTATATTTTGTTAGGTGCCTAGCTTAAGGGGACTTTAGCATTATATTGGTTCTGAATTAGACAATTTTATCCATGGTGCAATACAAATATTGATGGAATTCTTTGTCCTGATTCTTAAATACAACCTTTAGGTGGTTGTGGGGACCATGCGTGGGATGGGTTTGGGCAACTGTTGAATTGGTTTTATGAAGTGTTTACAACCCCCAATATTATATGTTACACAAAAAAATGAAAACAAAACAAAACAAAAAAGCAGAGAAAGATGCAGAAAACTTATGGCAGAATGCACGATCTGCGATGGGTAGGGGTGGGGTGGGGGGGAAGGGAAGGGGATATATGCCTGAACTGAATTGGAAAATGATGTATGAAATACACAAAGCATCAATAAAAATAAATTTAAAAAAAGAAATATTAATTATTTTAGGGCTTGTTGCCTGAGGCCAAAATTTGTTTGAAATGGCATTAAAAACTCACAATTCTCTGAGAGACAGAAGACAAGTCTTTAAACTCCGTGGAGAAAGAAGGAGCTGAAGAGATTGAGACATGAAACTCAGTGGTGGCCTTGTATTTCAGTCTAATTTCCCGGCAATAATTGGGCATAACTTATCTTTTATCCCATATTTATCATTATATAAGTTATATACAAGTACATACGATCTTCATGAATTATATCCAAAAGGAAACACACTTCTTCACAAATAATGTTTAGTGTCTCATGGGGAGGAAGAGAAGTGTGTGCTGGCAGGTTACAGTAGCAAAGGTCAAGTTAATCTGACTAATAGAATTTGTCATGCCCGGGGTTAGACATAGATGTCAATTGAAAAGGGAAAGCAAAAGCTGGAGAAATACTTCTTAAACTCACTAAAAATCCTATACTAAATAAATTTAATTACAAGAGAATGTTCTTCAATTTCTTTCATGTTGAAGACCTTTGTCATGGGGATGTGCCTAGACTGAGCAGGCCACTTGCTAACCTTTGCTTTAGTCTTTGGACCTTTTTACAACTGATGAGATGGTTGGTACTCATAGAAGGGAGCTAGAGAAAGTTCATGACAGTGATGAATTAACACATTGTCTCTTGAAGGCTAGCACCCTCATTTGAGTGCTAACTGCCCTTTCAGCAAACCCTGCAGGAATGGGCATCATAACTCTGCCACCCACTGTGGATGTCTGTTGAGCATGGTAGTTTGGAATCTGATGACTCAAGGCCACCAGCCCAGGTAACAGCTGGCTGTCTTTTGGTTTCTCTCTTCTCCTAATGTTCCATTAACCTCTCACAGCTGGCTTCCCAGTGCAAGATCAGCAGTTCAGCTAATCATTCCCTGATCTCTCCCCTTCTTGCAGGAGGTTCATCATTAATACATTCTCCCTCTGCTCCCTGCTTCCTCTCGGCCTACCAGTGCTCTCTATTAGTGCATGCTGTGCCAGAGGCAATTCATTCTTCTGTCTGCTCAGCACCAGCTTTGCTGGGCTTCAGCACAGTTGGCCCAAAGGCAATGTGTGCCCAAGCCCATTAGAGACTGGGTTATAAACAATGTGATGATATCAAGTTGTGTAGGAAGAGGCTGATCTGCATTTCCTGCTTACAAGTTCCTTGATGCCCCTCCCACCACTATAAGTCAAATTAACCAATAATAAAAAAAATCAGTGAAAATAGTAGGCAACACCAATAATAATGATATTTTAATAATATTGGTAAAATTCACATAGAGACTGTTAGCTGCTGGATCTGGGCCAAATGCTACATGATTGTGTTAACTTCCCACAGCATCTCTGTGAGTTAGGTAATTATGGTGGGATTTTATCAGGTCACCGAAAGTTTAATGAAGTTTCTCAAATCCATCCATCCAGGAAAGAAAAACGTTACTCTTAATATTCCATTCCCAAATTCCTTTGAAGTTTGGGAACATAATCATGATATATATATATATATATATATATATATATATATCATATACNCAAAAAAAAAAAAAAAAGTAAAACCGGGGCTGGAGAGATAGTCTAGCGGTTAAGAGCACCGACTGCTCTTGCAGAGGACCCGGGTTCGACCCCCAGCACCCACATGGTGGCTGAGAACCGTCTGTAACTCCAATTTCAGGAGAACTCCAGTTCCAGGGGAATCCGAGACCCTCTTCTGACCTCCAAGTGCGAGGCATTGCACGACACGGGTGCACAAACCTACATGCAAACAGTACATTCATACACATAAAAAATAAATAAATAAAATTAAAAAAATATAAAAAAGTAAAACCAGAAATAACCAGTAAGGCCTGAGAATTTGTACTTCAGATATAAAACTCGAGATCTTAGTAAAAAGACAAAAATAAAAAAAAATAGAGAATACTATTGTTTAGCCTGTTTTCAATTCTTACTGGCAAGTGCATCTACTCTGTGGCTACCACTGCTCTTGCCATTCTTCAAAGACAAGAGACACAGATTTTTAACCCTCTAATATGGACTAGAGACTCATGTCTCTCCAAGAATCCTTCAAACCTTCAATGCCATTTAGGGCCTACTGAGATATTCAGCTTGTGGACTGAGCAGCTACTGGGATTTCGGCCTCTTCCGAGTATAGACTGCCATTGTTAGACTACCCAGGCTGTATCATGAGTGCTTACTGGGCCTCATTTGGGTGACCATGGGAGGGAAAGATCCCAGTATGGAGCACAAGGGCAAGATTGATGGTTGTTTGGGCTTGCCAAGGAGGAAATTTCAAATACTTCCTTAAGGAAAACATGACATCTTTTAGCAAAAAAAAAAGAAAAAGAAAAAGAAACAAAAAAAGAAAAAAATCCGCCAAGTCAGGTGATATATATATACATATATATGTATATATATACATATATATATGTATATATATATCATGATATATATATATCATTATTATATATATATATATAAAATAGCTAAGTCTTGTTGAGATTTTACATATAGTGACACTTACAAATTAATTGTAGTTCAGTATTGAAATGATTAGCAAAGTTAATATAGTTTGTTATATGTAAGTATAGATATTTAAAAATAATTGTAAAGAAATAGGATCCATTAGCTCACCAAATACCCCTCTCTCTTTATCTTAGTTGGGGAATATGAGTGGAACGCTTTATTAATCACCATAGCATTTTTTTTTTTTTGGTCTTTTCGAGACAGGGTCTCCCTGTAGTCCCAGCCGTCCTGGAACTCACTCTGTAGACCAGGCTGGCCTTGAACTCATGAAGATCCTTGAACTCATGAAGATCCGCCTGCCTCTGCCTCCCCAGTGCTAGGATTAAAGGCGTGCGCCACCATGCCCAGCAGCATTTTTAAGATACCAAAATGGCATGACTAGATATTGCTTTAAATTCTATTCATGAATTGTTTGTTCATTTTTAAGGCAAACTTTTTCCATCCAAACTGTATTTTCAGATACCTTTTACTATTTGGTTATGCATGTTCTTTTCATTGATGATTCTCTGATACTAGATGGTTTTTCATCCTTCTTTTCTCCTTGGTAATATATCCTCATCTTTAACCACAGAAAATGTGTCTACCATGTGTTCTGGGGCCTAAATGTGATCAAAATTTATGGTCTGGAATTTGCAAAAACTCAGTTTAAAGACAAACATCATTCTCCATGCTAAGATCCAAACTGGCTAGCACAGTTTGGTGAAGACACTGTCTTTCTTCAGTGTATTTTTGGAACCTTTGTCAAATATTTGGTGACTGAAATTGCAAAGCAATCTGTAAATTGCTTTAGACAGGACGATAAGTTTGCAACATTTATTCTAACAATCCTTGAGCACAGTAGATGATTTCATCTCCTTGAGTTTCCCTCAATATCTTTCTTCAAAGATAGAAAGTTTTCATTGACTATGCTTTTAATGTATTTGTTTAGGTTTACCCATAGATATTTTTGGAGACTCGTATGGATGGAAATAATTCCTTGTACTCTTTCTCTAATAGCTTGTTATTCGTATATGGACAGTTTATGATTTTTATATATTGATATTGCCACCTGCTTCCTACTGAAAGAGTTAATCATTTCCAGAAGTTTTCTAGTAGGAATTTTGGAATATCTCATGTATAATATCATATTGCCTGCAAATAAAGATAATTTGACTTTCCTATTAGTGGCCTTTTTATTTCTCTCTCTCTTGTCTTATTGCTTCAGCTGGAGTTTCAAGCATTGTATTGAAAAGGAGTAGGGATATCAGCCTTGGGATATCAGACGGCCTTGTCTGGCTCCTGATTTTATTGGCAATGGGTCCAGGTTTTTCTCCATATAGAATGATGTTGAATGTGTGCTTGTTGTATGTAGCCATAATTAAGTGATGTATGTTCCAGCTAGTCCAGTTCCCTTTAAGACTTTTATCATGAATACGTGGTAGAATTTGTGAAAAGCCTCTTATATGCCTATGCAGATAATCATGTGATTTTTTGTTAAGTCCATTTTATATTATTTATTACTTTTATCTACTTAGAGATACTGAACTATCCCTGATGTATAAAATAAAACCTACATGTTTTTGGTGGTTGATCTTTTTGATGTGTGTCTGTATGAAATTTGTATTTTGTTGAGAATTTTTGTATTTATGTTCATTATGGATACTAACCTGCAGAGAAAAATGAAATCATGAAAATTCAGGTAATTGGATGCAACTAGAAAGTGTTATATTAAGTGAAATTAAAGACTGAGAAAAATGGGTGACATATGTTCTTTCTCTTTTGTGAATCTTAACTCCAAATCCATAGATGTGCATACATATCCTAATGTAACCACAGGATTCCTTAAAATAGAATGGACCCACCTCCAGGATGGATCAGAGAGCAAAGGACCTGGCTCTAGGATTGATCAGAGAGCAAAAGAAGTACGTGTCCTGGGTTGCCTCCAGGGAGATCTCATTGTGGGAGTCCTCTATGGGACTGATAGTGTTTGGTGGGGATTCTTATTTGCTTTTCCTATGTTGTTGATTTTTCTTTATGCTTTTAGAATGTGGATTTGATTCCTTTTGTTTGTAATCTGGCATGAAGTTCAAGTGTTTCTTCTTGCAAAAAAAATTTAATAATAATAAATTTAAAGAATGCTTAAAAAAAGAAAGAAATGGATTGAGCTAGAAAGATATGCTGAGTGAAGTAACACAGTCCCAGAAAAAGCAAAGGACAAATGGTATTCCTCATCTGTGGATGCTAGCACCAATTACCTAATTGTATGGCAAACTGAGCAACATTAATGTGATCTGAAAACAACTGTGCTCTTATATTTTAGAATCCCTTAAAAAAATAAACAAATAAATAAAAGAATTATCCACTCTTAGCATATCAGTGTATTTCAGGGAACTCAATAATGATGTAAATGATGTTACATAGGTCAGGAAGAACACAGAACTCAAAAACACATGTACTTAAGCCCTTTGTGTGCATCATGTTCTTACTGAGAAAAAGCATGCACCTTTTATGAATATTGAAGGCTTGTACTGACACAAGGTCATTACTGGAATTCCAGCTATTTGAAAATTATTCATTTGATTTTCTCTTCAGCAATTTCCATTTTAAGCATTTTGTCTTCTTTCTGGGAGAACAAAAAATTGCAGGCATAGTTTGGGGTAAAGGCATAATAATGAAAGTTCTGTGCTTGCAGCACAACCTAAGGGACCACTCCATTCTGTGCTTCACTGCAGAGAAGTTTCAATAAACTCAATAGCACTCTAAAAGTCCATCATTGGGCTATGTAGAATCCTTTTTGGCTGGTTAAGAATGGAAAAGGGAAAAGGGGTCAGAGCTTCCTTCAGGCTATTCTTCAAGTCTTGATGATTTATTTTTTCCATGTTGAAGTCTATGTAAGTCTCAAATTGAAAATAAAGATTCTGCTAAAATATTAACATAATTTATCAATATCAATAGTTAGGGATTTAAATTATATTATCGAATTATATAAATTATATTAAAATAAGCAGGTGTTCAGGTGATGAAATGCAGTCATCATCATTTTAAAGTCATTTTAAAGTCTAAAATTCATTTACATTCTAAAAGGAGTAGACAGACCACATAAACATCTCCTAATGAAAATCCAAAGCTGTAACATTTCCTTTGAATCCAAACAGAATGATTAAACAGTTAAATGCAAGAATATATTATAAATAAGTTATACCTACACCTGAAGGTGTGTTTCTGTGAGTCTGATCATTCACAGAATTCTTTCAACTTCTTCAGCAGCAGGAAAGCAGGCCCCTGGAGCTTCCTGGGTGAGCATTCAAAGGTATGTCTTGAAAAGAGGAGCTTAGAGGGTACAGGGCCTTCCCTTCCTGCTCCTCTTATCAAAATGTCAGAGGAGCACCCGCAGAGCTGATTTCTCTCCTTTTACACACATTTGCCTCTGTCTGTGGATGAGATGTTTATCAGAGAAGTGGAAAGAAAGAGGAAATATAGGAAAATATTTCTTACCTTATACCTCTTTTGCGATTTCTCCAGCACAGGTATGAATGTTAATAATGGTTCTCTAGGTTGGCACTTTCCAGAGATCAAGCTGAGGATAGAGGAGCAGCAGGGTCAGAGGGGAGGCAGCTTCTGCAGTTCCCTCAAATTCCACAGGCTTCTGATCAGACTATTAAGGAAATAGGAAGGAGTGAAAGGTGTTGAAGATAGGAAATGTCAGAATGTGCCAGGAGTTTCTTGCTCAGTTTGTAGCTCCAATTTGATAAAAAGGAGTCCCTAGGTAGATCTGAAACCTGTGAAAATGGAAGTATTCCTGAATATTTATGAACGAAATCAAACATTTCACTATTCCTATAACTAAGAAGGGTGGGCAACTCTCTTTTGTTCGTTTCAGGTTTTATAGTCACAACCTCTGACATCAATTTTAATTCACTGTTGCAGATATGGCTTTGGTCTGGGACTCCCATAATCCCAGATCCCTTTCTATTTAGTAGCAATCCTTAATCCAGAAGACAGGAAATCTATTTTTACATGGACTGTTATTTTCAAAAAATTGAACAAATTTTAATTTTTAAGTATACAATATCAACAATTTTTTTAGAGAAAATGAGGAATAAAACAGTAAACTTATAATGCATTTGTAATTTTGAATTTTAGATTTACATTTGCCTAGCTCATTGACCAGAGACTGATTATTTTATCTAATACTATTTTATTATCTGAAACTTTTTATAATAAAATATAATAAATGTATAACATTGATTCTAAGCTTCTAAAAAGCTTAGCACATCATCAGGTAATAATCAACTGAGGCCAGGGAGATGGTTTAGTAATAAGAGTGCTTGTTGTTCTTCCAGAAAAGCTGAGTTTGGTTTCTTGTTCCCAAATATTCCTATCACTCCAGCCCCAAGGAATCTGATGACCTCTTCTGACATTCACAGGTACCCACATCCATGTAGCATACAGTCACACAGACATACATGCACATACAAAAAAATTAAAAAAATTCTTTCAAGAAGTAAAACTGTGGAATCTTATAACATGATAAGAACACTTTCAGAATGCCTCAGCTATAGTTTCACCTTTTTATTCTCTTCTATTTTAATGGTTATTGGATGCTCATTTTCATTATAATCAGAGCTTTCCTCTATTGCAATGTAAATGTAAACATGATGAATACATGGAATGCCAAATGAAATGTGCTAAGTAATGGAAGGCAATAAAATATTTGAGCATGGTATTCATTAACTGATTAAATGTATATTTATTATGTGCTTTCCATTTGATATGTGCTATTCTACAGAACAATACACTAGGCAAAGCTCATACAGTTTAGTCTTTCATGATCATAAAATGATTAGAGATATTCTGTAATGACTGTCAGCCCCACATTCTATGGAAGAGTTCCAAATTTTGTTATTGAAAGAAAAGTGAGGAAGGAGAGTAGATTAATTGAAAGAATTACAAAAGAATTGCATGAATAAAGGGAGATACTGAAATGTAATGGGCAAGAAAGAAGGAGCATTGAGCTGGAAAGAGAAATAGCAGTGAATTCTGGCTTTGACTGGACATAATGTTACATGTCTGTACTCCCAACCCTTGAGAAGATTAGGAAAAGGAGGATTGTGACTTCAAGCCCACCTGAGCTTCATAGAGAGCATACATAGTTCTGTTTGTTTCAAAATGATGCAAGACTATTTTAATACCTCTCTTCTGAGTAGTCACATGTGATACCTAGATCACTATGTTAACTCTCGCTTATGCTATTTCCTGAGAGACTTCCACATTTGAGCTCAATTTACAGAAGGAGGATTTAGAAGTTAACATACTATGAAAGAACAAAGTAGAAAGAGAAAAATAGGAAGAAATAAAAAACATATATAATTTTTTACCTAAAACTAAAAAAATTGGAGTTTTGAAAAACAAATCAGTATGTTGGAATATTTCATATTTTAATTCATAAATTTTTAAATATGGAGGCTCTGAGAGAGGCCCAGAGGCCCAGCAGTGGTGGCTCATGGTGAGGAGGAGAGAGGCTCAGGTACCCAGAAGCTGTGGCATTTCGGATTCCATTACCTCTAGATGGGGAATACCTGGGGCCCTTCCCTCTGCTCCAGGCTAGGCTTTCCTGCCCCTGTACCCAGAGTTGGACATTTGAAACCAACCATGGATAACTAGTAGATGGACCACACATTATGCAGCAGATCTGTGAGTTCAACTCTCGCACTGAGTGTATGAGGCTGACCTCCACTTGGTGGCGAATGTCCCCAACTATGTGGCTGGTGGCAGCATTCCAGACCCTCTACCCACTGGCTAGGGATCATATGAGACCAATGGCTCTGGGCTAGGCTTTCCTGACTCAGACATTAGGGATCATATGAGACCAATGGCTCTGGGCAAGGCTTTCTTGACTCAGACATTAACAATCAGCCCAGATATGTGGTATGAGGGCCCCACATACCACAGAGTACATAATTGTACTCACAGTATTCTGTGAGTACAATTCTCCCAGTGACCTCTCCACTGTGGTGAGAATCCCCAACTGCATGGCAGCAGTTGTATTCCAGACTCCCTACCCAACAGCTAGGGTAGCCCCCCACCTCCAGTCTAGGCTTCCCTCCCCTTGGACCCAGATCCAGACATTTGCAATCAGCCCTAGGGAGCCAGTAGTGGGACCCCTCATGGTGCATCGTACAAGCCTGACTGACTGTTACCTGTCTTGGGACTCCAGAGGAGATCCTGATTACCTAGGCAAGAACTAGCTGGTCTCTCAAGTACTAACTGGGAAGTGAAAACCTGAAGTGTAGAACAACCAGCTTTTCATACCTAATATACCTAATAAGAAGAAGACAATGAAAGCATCTGAAGAATACAAGCAAAGTCAGCTTTCAATTCAACAAAGAAACACTTCAGTTTTCATTTCATAGCAGAATCACAAACAACAAAAGAAATCCACATGCCAAATTCACAAGGAATAAACAATAACATGAAAAGTCCAAACAATAAGTCTCCACTAAATAATATCAATCCTGTAAAATACTCCTACAATGGGGACCCCTTAGATGTAACCCAGGACACAGATCTTAAATGAACTATCATAAACATGATCAAAGGATTCAAGAAATTTATAGAACACACAACAAGCAAATCAAAGGACTAAAAGATAGGGATGAACTAAAACAAGAAAATAATATACTTCAGAATGAATTCATTAAAGATATAGAAATACCGAAGAAGACTCAGGCTGAAATGAAAAATGAAATGGAACACTCAATCAGCCATTTGGAAAGGATGCAAAAGAGCCTCAGTAACAGAATGAATGAAACAGAAACTAGAATGTCAAGACTGGAAGATGACATGGAAGGACTGGACTACTCAAGCAAAGATTATGAAAAATCATATATATATATATGAATGGAATAATGAGGAAATGGGGAAAAACATGAAAAGACCAAACCTACACATCACAAGTATAGAAAAAGAATTTCAGGATAATGGTATTGACCAGATCTCCAACAGGATTGTAGAAGAAAATTTCTCCAAATTAAGGATACACATACCCATATAAATACTAGAAGCATATAGAACACAAAATAGACAGAACCAAAAAGAAATTATTCATATAATATAGTAAAAAGAGTAGATGTTCAAAACAAGGAGAAAATTCTGAATGCTGCAAAAGAAAAACAACAAGTCTCATATAAAGGAAAACCCATCAGAATTACAATTGACTTTTCAATGTAAATAATGAAAGACAGAAGAGCTTGGACTAAAGTATTCCCAAATCTCAATGACTATACATGCCAACCCAGAATACTTTTCCCAGCAAAAATATCTATCATAGTTGAGGAGAAAGAAATACTTTTCATGATTTAGATAAATGTAAAGAATTTATGTCCAGAAAACCAAACATTTAGGGAATACTATACAAACAGCAGAAGAAAGGAATGACTATATTCAAGCTGCAACACAAAGTAATGGGTGGAAAAAAAATATCCCAACCAAATTTAACTAAGAAGCGAGCAGGAGTTGCTATTCTAAAATTAGACAAAATAGATTTCAAACTAAAAATAATCAGAAGAAATGAAGAGGGCCACTTCATTCTTATCCAAGAAACAGTTAACGAAGAAGATAACACAATTATGACTACATATGCACCAAACTCTGGTATACAGAACTTCATAAACAAAATTTTACAAGACTTTAAGGCACAGATTAAACCCAGCACATTAATAGCAGAGGATTTTAATACTCCACTTGTCCATTAGACAGGTCAACCAGACAAAGAATAAACAAACATCTGAATTAAACAATGCAATAAATAAATGCACCTAACAGACATCTACCAAATATTTCACCCAAGCACCAATAAATATACTTTCTATTCAGCAACCCATGGAACTTTCTCCAAAATCAACCACATACTGTGGCACAGAACCTCAAAAAATACAAAATTTTAAATAATTCAATGCATTTTATCAGACCAGAATGCAATAAAGCTTAATATCAACACCTGAAGACACAGTAATAACCACACGAATTCATGGATATTAAACACACTCCTGATTATTGAATGGCTCAATGGAGAAATTAAGAAACAAAAGTATTCCTGGAACGAAAGGAAAAGGACAATACAACAAAACCTCTGGGACACTTTAAAAGCAGTCCTAAGAGGAAAATTTATAGCTTAAAATGCTTACATTGAAGAAAAAAAATCAGAAAAATCACAAAATTACCTAATATTGCAACTTAAAACACACTTGAGAGACAACAAAAAAATGAATCTCAAACCCAACAGACAAGAAATAAGAAAAATCAGAGCAGAGATTAATGAAATAGAAACAAAGAAAGCACTATAAGCATCAATGACTCCAAAAGCTGGTTCTTTTTTTTTTTTTTTTGGTATTTTTGAGACAGGGTCTCCCTTTAGTTTCAGCTGGCCTGGAGCTTGTTATGTAGAACAGGCTGGCCTTGAACTCACAGAGATCCACCTGCCTCTGCCTCCCAAGTGCTGGGATTAAAGGTGTGTGCCACCTTGCCAGGCTAGCTGATTCTTTAACAATATAAATAAGATAGACAGACACTTAGCAAATTTAACCAAAAGAAAGACCAACTCAAAAATCAACAAAATTGGGCTGGAGAGATAGCCTAGTGGTTAAGAGGACCGGACTGCTCTTGCAGAAGACCCGGTTCGATCCGCAGAACCCACATGGTGGCTGAAAACGTCTGTAACTCCAATTCCAGGAGAACTCCAGTCCCGGGGAACCCGATGCCCTCTTCTGACCTCCGCCGCATTGCACCGACACGGGTGTACAAACCTCCATGACAGACAATACATTTGCACACATAAATAATAAAAAATAAATAAAAAAAAAAAGAAATGCAAGTGAAAAAAAAAATCAACAAAATTAGACATGAAAGGGGAAACATCACAAGAGATAACAAAAATGCCCAGAACATTATATGGGGATATTTTTAAAACCTATACTTCATTAAATTTGAAATCCTAAGAGAAATGGATGAATATCTGAAATCATGGGAATCATCAAAACTTAACCAAGAAGATATCAAAGGTTTAAACAGATCCTAGCATATAAAGAAATTGAAGAAGTAGAATAAATCCTCCCAATTAAAACAAAATCCAGGCCCAGATGGATTTACCAGAGAATTTCACCAGAAATTTAAAGAGTATCTACAAGCAATTTTACTCAAATTATTCAAAAGGATATAAACAAAAGGAAATCTACCATATTCCTTCTATGAAGCCAGGCAAAGTCACAACTAAAAAAGAAAGCTATAAACCCATATCCTTAATGAATATAGATGCAAAAATTCTCAACAAAATACTTGCAAACCACATACAAGCACACAACAAAAAATGTCATCTACCAAGTCAGATTTTTCCAGAGATGTGTGCATGGTTCAGCATATGGAAATCAATAAATATTATAAATCATATAAATGTTCTCAAAGACAAAAACCACATGGTCATCTCAAATGATGCAGAAAATGCCTTTGATATAAAATTCAACATGCCTTTTTTTTTTTTTTTAAAGTACTAGATTGGTCTAGAGGGAACCTACCTCGACATAACTAAAGATACATAAAACACACCTATAGCCAACATCATGCTAGACACAAAGAAACTAGAAGCATTTCATTAAAGTCAAGAACCTAGTAAGGCTGCCCACTATCTCCACCGATTTTCTTTTTTTTCTTTTTTTTACATAAATTTATTTTTTTTTTTTAACAAATCTGGACCCGTGTCCCCACCATTCCCCCACCCCACCAGAGCTCATGCATTCTGCCAAACTTGTGCTTTCATCTCTTTCTCAGTCTTTCTCAATATTCTCCATGGGAAGTTGACTGTTCTTGAGCAGAAGTTCACTGTTTCAGTCAGTATTTTATGCAGTCTTTTCTGTTTGTTGTTGTTGTTGTGTTGTTGTTGTTGTGTTTCAAAACATAACATTACACCCAACTGTTTTGGACAAAAGCTCAGGGGCCCTACACAAGAAATTACAACTAGGTAAACTGGCACGCATCCAGATGAGGGATACCATTCGTCATTTGTTTTTCTGGGACTGTGTTACTTCACTCCGCATGATTCCTCTAGGTCCAGCCATTTTCCTGCAAAGCTCGTGATGTCGTCTTTCTTTACTGCTGCATAGAACTCCATTGTGTAGATGTAACATATTTTCTCTATCCACATCAGTTGAGGGGCATTTGGGTTGGTTCCAGCTCTTGCTATTGTGAAGAGACTGAAATAAACATGGCCGTGCATGTATATTCTGTGGTGGGGTGAGTCTTGAGGGTACATGCCCAGAAGTTGTATGGCTGGGTCGTGTGCAAGTTCATCCAAGTCTTCCAAGGGTTCTCCACACTGCTTTCATAGTGGCTGTATGATTTTAATTGCCCACCAGCAGTGGATGAGTGTTCCCCTTTCCCCACAACCTCTCCAGTACTTGGTTCCATTTGTTTTCTTTATCCTTAGCCGTCTTATTGTAGTGAAATGATATCCTAAAGTGGTTTTGATTTTCATTTCCTTAATAATAGTGATGTGGAAACACTTTTTTTTAAAAAACCTCTTTTTTTATTATTTATTTTGTATTGTATGAATGTATTGTCTGCATGCAGGTCTGTGCACCCCGTTCGTGCAATGCCACGGAGGTCAGAAAGAGGGTCTCAGATTCCCCTGGAACTGGAGTTCTCCTTGGGAATTGGAGTTACAGACGGTCTAGCCGCCATGTGGGGCTGCGGGATCGAACCCGGGGTCCTCTTGTAACCGAGCGTCGGGTGCTCTTAACCGCTAGGCCTATCTTCCAGCCCCGTAAACGACAGTTCTTAAGGTGTTTTTCAGTCATCTCTAATTCCTCCCTGTGAAGTCTCTGTTCAGTTCTTTGCTCCATCTATTGAGTGCGGTCATTTGTTTCTTCCTCTTTGTTTTTGACGCGTTTATTATATTTGGAAATCAATTTTTTGTCAGATGTATCTGCGGTGCAGGTTTCCTCCCCCTCTGTGAGGGCGAATTTTCTCTTCAATTCCCTGATTTTTTCTTTTGATGTGCCAGAAGCTTTTGAGTTTAACAAGGTCCCATTTGTCACTAGTCGACCTTATTCTTGCACAGCTGCTGTATAATTTAGAAAATCTTTTCCAAATGCACAGAGCTTCAAAAAAAAAAAAAACCTCAATGTGAAACCCCAAACCTTGAAGGGGGATAGAAGAAAAAATTGGCAACAAACTACAAGATTTATTAAGCGTAGGAAAAGGACTTCCTAAATAATACAGCAGCTGTACAAGAATTAAGGTCACTATTTTCAATATAGTGCTTGAAACTCTTGCTAGAGCAACAAGATAAGAGAGGAAATTAAAGGAGTACTATTGGAAAAGAAGAAATCAAAACTAAAAGAAAAAAAAAAAAAAAAAAAAAACCCCCCCCCAAAAAACCACCAACAACAAATTCTAGAAGCAAATAATGGGGGGTGTCGGGGGGTGTGGGTTCGGGGGGGGGCCGGGGCTTTAGTAAAGCGTAGGTTACAAAAACTTAAAAATTAGTAGTCTTTCTATATTCTAATAACAAGTAATTGCAGAAGAAATACAAGGAAACTTCCATCTCATTCACATAGCTAAGAAAATCAATATCTTCAGCGGCAAAACCTGACCAAAGACATAAAATCTTAAGGGAACAATTTTAAATCTTTGAAGATGGAGAGTGAGGAACACACCAGATATTGAAGGACTTCCCATGCTCATGGATTGGAAGAATTAATATAGTGAAAATGACCATACTACCCACAGTAATATATAGATTCAATGCAATCCCAATAAAAATCTCCATGATTTTATTCACAGAATTAGAAAAAAAATTATCTTAGAATTCATATGGAAAGACAAAAGCAAAGCAACAAATAGCCAAAGCAACCCTGAGAAACATTGTAAAGCAGGGGGCATTATTATATCAGATTTCAAACTGTATTACAGAGACATAATCATAAAAATAGCATGGTACTCACATAAAAATAGACCTGCAGAGCAATTGAGCAAAATTAAAGACCCAAACTTGAGTACATACAATCTCAGCCACCTGATATTGACAAACAGAGAAAGAATACTCAATGGAAGAAAAGCAGCATCATCAGCAAATGGTGTTAGCAAACCTGGATCATCAGCTTTAGAAGAATGACACTAAAACCTTACCTTCCATCTTGTACAAAAGTGAACTATAAATGGATCAAAGACTTCAATGTGAAACCTGAAAATCTGCAAATTTTAGAAGGCATCATGGTGGTGACTTACAAGATATAGATGTAGGAACTATTTTTCTAAATCAGAAAGTAATTATGCAGGAAATAAGGTCAAAAAACAGTCAACAAATGGGACCACACCAAACTCAAAAGCCTCTGTAAAGCAAAAGAAAGAAAGAAGTGAAGAGCAACCTCACAGAGTGGGAGGAAGTCTTCCCCTGTGACACATGTGACAAAGATTAACATCCAGAATATATAAACTACTCACAAAAAAGGACCAAGTAAAAAAAAAAATGACCCAATTAAAAGATGGGGTAAAGATCTGAACAGAAATGGCTCAAGAGAAGAAATAAAGGTGGCTAAGATACATCTTAAAAAGTGTTCATCAGAGAGAGGCAGCCAGCAAGCTCAGCATCCAAGTCAGGTGAGGGAGACCTGCCTTGTAGGCCTGCCAGGGAACTGGGAATGCCCAAAGACTTCCCACCTCAGGTGCCAGCAAGAAGAGTGGCCTGATCAGAGATAGAGAGGCAACCTCAGTCGCCAGATCAGATAGGACAACAGGGTACCCCCCCAACGCTGCTGGTGCTGTGGTGGGGATGATCCAGCAGGCACAGTGTTACTGATTTTAGGGTGAACAGCCAATGTTGAGGAACACCAGCAGAAAGTAGAGTGAGTGAGCAACTAGTCCTCCATATTAACATTTGAGATTAGCACCAGAATCCAAACAACAAAAAAAAATCAAACAAACAAGTCTGCATTCCAAAGACACAATTAAAAAAAAAAAAAACCCTTGGGAAAAGCTAATAATAAATCCTCATAATAAATCCATACCAAACTCTACAGGTATTATAGAAGATTCCTACAAAGAGATCTCCCTGTAAGGAAACCAAGACACTGACCTTAGAACAACACCAATTGTAAATCTATTCAAGAAATAAAGAATACAAAGGAACCAAAATCAGAGACACAAGGGAATAATTACAACACTTCAGAGGAACTCGAAGGAAAAGAATGATAACTTCTGGTAACTCTGGAATGAACTAGAGAGAGAATGACAAACTCCAAAAAGAATGAGTGGGAGAGAATGACAAACTCTGGAAGGAAATGAAAACACTGAGAAAAATCTCAGGCTGAAAGGAAAAAAGAAACTGATGAGAGAAGCAAGGAGCTACCAGCAAAGCAAGAAGAAAATGACAAGTGCCAAAAGGAAGTGGAAATACTGAAGAAATAACAGGAAGAAATGAAAAAGGAAATTGAACAGTCATCCAATCAACAGAAAAGAATAGGAAAAAGCTTCAGAAGCACAATGGATGAAGCAGAAAAAAGAATATCAGACCTGCAGGATAACAAGGTGCAAGGTGAATCCTTAAGTAAAGATTATGAAAAACTTAAAAAAAAAAAAAGAGTGGAACAACCAGGGAATGAAGGACAATATGAAAAGAGCAAACCTCTGCATCATAGGGAGAGAGGAAGGAGAAGAATCCCAAGACAACAGTATTGATCAGATCTTCATCAGAGTAGTAGAAGAAAATTTCCCCATACTGAAAAAAGACAAAACCATACAAATAACAGAAGTACATAGAACACCAAATGGACAAGTCCAGGAAAGAAATTTCCCACACCATATCTATAGTTAAAAGGCTAGATACACAAAACAAAGAAAAAAATACTGAAAGCAACAGGAGAAAAACAATAAGATACACATAAGGCGACCTCCCCCCCCCCCTTTTTTTTCTTCCTCCGCCTGGACCCATGAAACTTACAGGTGACTTCGCAGTGCAAATGAAAGCCAGAAAAATGTGGACCAAAGTATCCCCACTGCTAAACAACATTAGATCCCAACCCAGATTACTACACCAAATAAAAATGTCAATTATAGTTGAAGGAGAAAGAAAAATCTTTCAAGACATAAAAGAAAAAGAATACATGTCAAAAAACCCAACACTTCCAAAAATACTCAAAGCAATTCAAGCAACAGAGGAAAGGAGCAACTATCCCCAAGTAACTAAAGAGAGAAATTAACAAAAGCATAACAGAGTAAATACAAACCTAGACCAAGAATGCAAACAAAAAATAAGGTGAAAGGAAGTAACACACCTCTCTTAATCATAACTGTAAATATTAACAGTCTAAACTCACCAATCAAAAGACATAGACTGAGAGTATGGTGCCTCTATCTGGGGCATGGAAACTTCTTTGGTGAGTTAGAACCCATGCAAGATGGGAAATACACTTTTTAAGGGAGCTAATTTTCATGAGGAGTCTTTTTTATGATATATGGCAAATACTTTTTGACTGTGGACCATGGTTTGCTGTATTTTTTGCTGTGGTTATTGTGTAAGCTCTGGCCGAGAGACAGTTTAGCATCTCTGAATCATTGAAGGCTGACGTGCCTGTGGATTTTGCTGACAGGGACTTGGCCTACACACCAGAGACCCCTCCTCTGATAGGCTTTGAGAGGCCTCCATTCTCTTGTGAGTTTTCACCCTCTCAGTGTGAAAGCAGAGTTTTTCCTCTTCCATGCACTTGCCTTCTAGAGGCTGTTTTAGTGGGCATAGAGCCTACCCTGCAGCAGAAATTTCAGCCCAGAAGGGAAGCCCAGGCTTCCTCCTCCTTGCCACTGTTCAGGCAACAAAGGATGAGGGGAAGGAGACCTAGGCAGCAAGGGGAAGGCAGGTGTCAGTGCATGCCTATGAAGGAAGCTCAAGGCTTGCTGTGAGCCACAATAAGGACTTGGGAGCATCCCCCCTCTGTTGGCTCTGCTTGGTTGGAAGCAAGGGAGGATGACCTTGGGGTGCCCCTGCCTTGGACCTGGGCTGCTTGCTAGTGTGGGGGTTGGAGGAGGCCACTCAGTTCCAGAGTGTCTGGGGTTGTGGAGACAACTCCCCACCCAGGAATTGGCCTGCTGGATATTGGCTTGCATGGGAGTTTGTGAAAAGCCAGTCACAGTTTAAGTATGCTTTAAAAGGTTTTCTTATAACCTTTTATTTTCTGTAAATACTGACTTTGCTGTGGTTAATTCAGCTTGGGTTTTCTTTTTCATCTGCTAAATTCCTCCAGGGCCTCATTCTAGAGGTCAGCCTTCTGTAATGCAAATTGGGCTCTTGTGTTCCAGACTTTTGGATCTGCCTTGCTTTCAAATTGACTACTGTTGAAGTTGGGTGTGATAGCAGGCACCAGGTGGCAAAGGCAGGCGGGTCTCTGTGAGTTCAGGGACAATCTGGCCTGCATAGTGAGCTGGGACCAGAAAGAAGACCCTGCCTCGAAAAGACCAAAAGCAAAATGAAACTTTTCAGTTTGTAGCTATTTGTATACACTCTGGTTAACCTAGTCCAAGGTTTATTGTTCTGTTCCCTCTCCTACTCTGGTGAAAGTGTGGCAGGGGGGAGGGGTCAGCATTTCAGTGTTGTGTGGAATGGGCCCATGGGTTGTGGAGCCCTGAGGAGAGGTCACCTGGGGTTACCTGGGTGACCATGGCCAGGCAGAGTTTCCTGTGAAAAGGCACTGTCTGGTTGGAGAATTGCCTAAGCTGCTTAGAATTGCTGTGGCTAGAGAGGCCAGCATGAGAATTCTGGAAAGGCAGTGCTTCGAACTACACCAGGAAGGATTGTTTCTTTTGTTGTACAGAAGCATTTGAGTTTGATGAGGTCCCATTTGTCAGCTGTTGACCTTATTTCCTGTGCAGCTGCTGTCTGATTTCAAAAGTCCTTTCCTACGCCTATGTCTTGTTGATTGTTGCCAACTTTTTCTTCTATCACCTTCAGGGTTTCAGGCTTCAAAGTGAGATCTTTGATCCACTTGGAGTTTATTTTTTTACAAGGTGAGAGGTAGGGGTTTAATTTTCTTTGTCTAGAAATGGAGATCCAGTTTTGCCAACACCATTTGCTAAAGATGTTATCTTTCCTCCACTGAGCTTTTTAAGCCCCTTTGTCAAATATGAGGTGGCTGAAATTGTATGAGCTCAAGTTTGGATCTTCAATTTTGTTCCATTGGTCAACAAGTCTCTTTTTGTGCCAGTAGCAGGCTGTCTTTATCACTATAGTCCTGTAATATAGTTTGAAGTCTAGTAGAGCAATCCCCCCTGTATTGCTTTTTTTCGCTCAGAGTTGCGTTTGCTCTTTGGGGTCATTTGTTTTTCCATATGAACTTAAGGATTTTTTCCAAATTAGTGGAGGAGCTCCTGAGGATTTTGATTGGGATTGCATTGAATATGTATATCAATTTGGGTAAAATGGACATGTTTACTATATTAATTTTCCCAATCCATGAGCATGGGAGGTCTTTCAATCTTTTGCTGTCATTTTCAATCTCTTTCTTCAGGGGTTTAAAATTTTTGTTGTAGAGGTCTTCGGTGTCTTTGGTTAGGTTTGTTCCCAGGTATCTCATTATTTTTGAGGCTATTGTGAGTGGGTAGGTCTTCTAATATTTCTTCTCTACTTGTTTATTGGTGGTGTAAAGAAATGCTACTGATTTTTCTAGGTTAATTTTGTAGCCTGTCACCTTACTAAAACTCTTAATCATTTCTAGAAATTTTCTGGTAGAGTTTTTAGCATCCCTTAGGTAAACTATCATATCATCTGCAAAAAGGGATAGCTTAACTTCTTTTCCAATTAGTACTCCTTTAATTTCCTTCTCTTGTCTTATTGCCCTAGCAAGTGTTTCAAGCATGATGTTGAAGAGGAGTGGTGTTTAGTCTCCATGTGTTCTTATAGTTAGTAGGGCTTATCCTGAAATTAATATAAAGCTTTATTTCACTGTGATATGCTTGAATGCATGAAATAATTTCAATTCTTTTGTATTTGTTGAGATTTGTTTTGTGTCCCAGTACATGGTCGATTTTTGAGATAGTCCTGTGGGGTGCTGAGGAGAAAGCATATTCTCTTTTGTTTGGGTGGAATATTCTGTAGCTATCTGTGAGGTCAATTTGGTGTATTGTACAGTATTGTATTATTCAGTTCCAATGTCTCTCTGTTTATTTTTTGTCCAGTTGACCTATCCAAGGGTCTTAATGTAGTATTGAAATCCCCCTCTATTAGTGTGCTGGGATTAATCTGTGTCTTAAGGTCCTAAAGAAATGTGTTTATAAATTTCGGTGTACCAGAATTTGGTTCATAAACAATTGTGAAATCTTTCTGGTTAATTGTTCTGTTTTTTTTTATTTTTTTAATTTTATTTATTTCTGTATGTGTATGAATGTACTGTCTGCATACAGGTCTGTGCACCCATGTCATGCAATGCCACGGAGGTCAGAAGAGGGCATTGGATTCCCCTGGAACTGGAGCTAAAGATGGTTCTCAGCTGCCATGTGGGTGCTGGGGCTCGAACTCAGGTCCTCTGTAAGAGCAGTTGGTGCTCTTAACTGCTAGGCCATCTCTCCAGCCCCAATTGTTCTGTTCTTAAGCATATAATGGCCGTCTTTGTGTTTTCTGGTTAATTTTACACTGAGGTCTATTTTGTCTGATATTAGAAAAGCAACTCCTGCTTGTTTTGGGGTACCATTTGCTTGGAATATTTTTTTCCATCCTTTCACTGTAAGGTGGGGCCTGTCCTTGAGGTTGAGATGAGTTCCTTGTAGGCAGCATATAGATGGATTCTCTTTCCTAATCCATTTTTCCTGTATTTGTCTTTTGTTTGGGGAGTTGAGACCACTAATATTTAAGGTTATTATTTAGAGATGTGTGTTGTTACCTTTCAACTTATTTCTTATTTTGCAATCTTTGTCTAGGCATTTATTTACTCTGTTGTGCTTTTGTTAGTTTCTCTCGGGTTGCTTGAGGATAGTTACTCCTTTACTCTATTTTCTGAAGTGTTTTTTTTTTTTGTTTGTTTGCTTGTTTATTTTTTTACAAGCGTTCTTTCATTTTTCCTATGTCATGAAAAATTTTTCTTTCTCCTTCAACTATAATTGATATTTCTGCTGGGTATAGTAATCTGGGTTGGCATCTAAAGTCATTTAGCACTGGGAGTAATTTGGTCCACATTCTTCTGGCTTTCATTATTTGCATTTATAAGTCAGCTGTAATTCTGATGGGTTTCCCCTTATTTGTAACTTGTTGTTTTTCTCTTGTGGCTTTCAGTATTTTTTCTTTGTTTTGAGCATCTAGTGTTTTAACTATGATATGGCATAGGGGATTTCTTTTCTGGTTTTATCTATTTGGTGTTCTATTTGCTTCTTGTTTTTGTATGAGTTTGTCTTTTTTCAGTTTGAGTACATTTTCTTCCATTAACCTGTTGAATATCTGATCAATATCATTCTCTTGGAATTCTTCTCCTTCTTCTATCCCTATGATGACGAGGGTCTTTTCATATTGTCCCACATTTCCTGATTGTTCCACTCTTGTGGTTTTTTTTTTAATTTTCCATTATTTTTACTTGAGTTTTCTAGCTGCATCTTTATCCTGTAGATCTGATATTCTTTTTTCGGCTTCATCTATTCTGCTTCAGAGGCTTTTTCCAAACATTTCCTGCTGATTGGATCACTGTTCAATTTCCTTTTGCATTTCATCCTGTGATTTATTCAGTATCACCTCTTCCTTTTCGAGTTTTTCATTCTCTTCTTGTGGCTCTTTCCTTCACTGGTGAGTTTCTTTTCTACTTTCAGCCTGGAATCTTTTCAGTGTTTCCACTTCCTTCCAGAGTTTCTCATTCTCTACCTCTAGTTCTTTTCAGAATTTGTATTTCTCTTCCTCTAGTTCTTTCCAGAGTTGGTGTTTCTTTTCCTCCAGTTCTTTTTGGAGTTTGTCATTCTCTCCCTTTAGTTCTTTCCAGAGTTTAATACTCTTTCCCTCAAGTTCCTTCATGAGTTTTTCATTCTCTCTATTTAGTTCTCTGATTTGTTCTTTATATTCTTTTATTTCTTTGTATATGTCTACAATTGTTCTTCCTGGTCAATGTTTTGGTTTCCTTCCAGGTAGATCTTGTTGTTGGGGTCTTCTACAGAACTGGTTGAGTTTGGTGGGGATTTATTATGAGCTTTTCCCATATTGTTGTTTTTCCTTTGAGTCTTTGGTCACGTGGATTATTTTGTTGTTGTTGTTGTTGTTTCTGGTGCTAATCTCAAATATTAATATGAAGGACTCATTGATCACTCACTATGCTTCCTGTTGGTTTCTTCCTCAGCTTTGTCTGTGTAGTCTAGAATCACTGACACTGCACTTGCTGGATCGTCCCAACCACAGCACCCCACTGCACCAGAAACTTATCATTTCCACCACAGTACCAGTAGCTTGAGCATGGGGGGGGGTAATTCCTTTGGCCTATGCTGGACACCACCTGGCTGTTAAATGTGCATGCAGCTGTCTGTCCCTCTATCTACACACTCATTTCTTCTCTATGGTCCTAGATGTGGGAGACTCAGCCGTGTTGCAGATCCCACCTGGCCACTCAATGTGCATGCTGTTGTCTGTCCCTCTATCCATATGCACACAGTTGTTCTCTATGGTGCTAGAAGTGGGAGGCCCATCCCTGCAATGGACCCCACCTGGCCACCAAATGTGCATGCTGTTGTCTGTCCCTCTATCCATGCACATAGTTTTCTATGGTCCTAGAGATGGGAGGCCCAGCCCCTGGCTGGGCAGCAAGGCCATGTGATGAATCCCACCTGGCCACCAAATTCAAGGAAATTCTTAAAGTTCTGTAGGAAATAAAATAGTTTTAAGAAATAATCTTATTTTATTTTAGATATAAAGTATACTTAAATGTGTATTGTAGAGCATTTAACAGCTAGGTAAAACATCTTTAAAGCAGGATTTCACGCCAGGCCTGGAAAAAAAAAATCTGCAAGAGCATGAATGAAAGTGGTCATTAAAATCACTAAGGTTTGTAGTTTAAAATGGTATGTAACTATTATCTATTTATATAGAGAGGTTTTTCAGGAGAGATACACAAATTGAAAATAAACAATATAAGCTTATGTACTTGATTTCTCTGAGGTCATAATCTAGTCATACAGTTTTAAAGAGCAAAGTATATATTTGGTCAAAATTTATTTGACAGGTATTCAATTCTGCCCAAGCTTTGTCTATATATTATATGATATTTAATACTTAGTAAAAACTCCTATCTTAGTTAAATTGGTTAAAAGTTTTAATAAAAACAGTAATACATTTAAACTAATTGGGAATATAAAATGTTAATATTTGATTTTATTTATAATTTGTATTGAATTCCAACAATAACCTTGGAGTTAATGTACACAAATGTTCTCTATAGTTTTCTCTATTGTACATTATCAACTGTAACATTTTCTTTTACCTGTAGAATAATTTAAATTACTAAAGGAACTAAATTTACTTTGGGTGAATTTAATGGGACTTTACACCTTGATTTCTGTTTATATGTCTGTGTAATACAACTGCCTTTTAGAGGTTTATGGATCAAAAAATAAAAACCTAAAATACGAAAGAGGGGTATTATGGCTCACTCAATGATATAGTTAAATAGAAAAATCTCTGAAATTTTTGTCAAATTTTTCAATTTAAATCTTAAAACTAATTATAAGAGAAGGCTTGTATGTTTCCAGAGGTTAAAAAAAACCCACCAACATAAATGCTTGAAAAGGGTAATCTAAACATTAAAAGGAAGAAAAACTTCAGACTTCCTGAGTCACAGACACAAAGCATCTCTCTGAATTCTATTTAAAATAACCATTTATAATCTGTTCTAATGAAACTTGTTTTCCAGGTGCTGCTAAGTTCTAATATGAGAAATCTTCCTACTTTTCCCTTTTATAGAAAAAAAGAAAAACATAATGGTAATGAAGTCATTCTCTAACTGTACATGAGAGCCAACTTTTATAGTAGTAATCTCTTATAGAACAGGTATAATTGCTTTCTTTAATTGACTAATAGACATAAGAACTATGAAAAGAAAATTTTCTATTCAATGCCAAATATAACAGTAAATTATTTAAAAGCTGTGTAGTTAAATAAAATATATCAATAGAGGAAAGCTTTGATATCAGTGGTGGGTTATTCTTCCATGGAGATGTTGGCCAGGCGATCTGAACCCACTAACCCCCAGAAAAAGAAAAAGAAAAAGGTAAAGACTTTTTGCCTATGAGTTGGGATACACATGAGAAGAGGCCCTGCTGCTAAAGACCTGATGAAAGCATGGGAAGGATATACACAGACCACACTTGCAAGTGCACAGTTGCTCTCTGGAATGCCAGAGAGCATTACCAAAGGCCACTAAAGCAAAGAATGTCTCCTTGATTCAAGCAAGACTCCTCTGCCTCACCCCTCACCTGCATAGAGATACTGCACAGCCAGTGGCAGCCCCATATCTGTGTATCCCAAATATAATTGGCTATTAACTCTCTCTTTGGAAGAATAACCCACGGCTGATATCATAATCTTGCATCCTCCAGTGGTTAGGAAATGTTGTAAGCCACAATAAGAACTTGTTGTCTTTTACAGAAAAGCCACAGTTCACAGATTAACATACCATTCAAACATCTGTGTCAATGCCCACAACATAACTTGCCATAATAATTAGTACTATTTAAATGCCTGTATCTCTAATTGCTTGTGATTTGTTAGTAGAATTAAAAAGGTATCCCTAGATAAACTGCTAACCCATGAAAGGAAACAGCCTGAACTGACCAGAGTCTGAAATGATCTCCAAAGAAAGTAGACTGTTTTGCTTCTCAACTACTTGTGTCCCTTTCCCAAAGCCTAGGGAACAACCTGTGGAAGAGGAGGTGTGGTAGAATGTAAGGGCTGAGGAGATTGGGGTAAATTGTAAGACTACAGCAATACAGACTGGACTTTTATTTGATCAACATGCTTCTACATATGATCCTCTCCAACTGGAGATAGGTTTAAATAATTGACTACTCAAGAACCAGTCTCCTTCCTGATGCCAACCTCTCCCATTTGCTCATCTGCCTATCAGAAAATAATAGCATAAAAGGGGAAGATCTAGTTTGAATTAGGGGCTAGTTCTCAGCTAGCACCTCTCAGGGCATACTGGAGGAGTCATGGGGTTCCACTGATCTTGCCCCAAGATGAAGCATGAAATGTGGCCCAGGCACATGACACTAGGTAGTGCAGCAGTATACAGTGGTGTGAAACTGGGGGTCTTTGATTGGCTCTGAGATCTGATGTCATTTTGCATATAAAAGTGACTTGCAACAGGCAATAAATTGAATTCTCTATTACCATTATTACATTGAAACACCAGCCGTAATTTTGCACTCACGCAGGCTGAAGCAGACCTGGATTTCAAAGGTTGGTGGCTAGTGGGTTGGACAGAGGTCTATCAGACCACCACAGTGGTAAACTAACATAAGGTTGGATGGTACCGTGGGGCTGGAGAGAGACCTATCAGTTCACCAGCTGTGAAGTGAATTGTGAGTGTGTGTAGGCTGAAGATACGCCATCAGCCATTAGCTTGAAGTTTCTGTCCAGAGATCAGAAGTCTTTGGGTAGGTGGGAAACATGGCCAGATGGAAAACATTCAGTTTTTCTAGGCTAAGGACCTGTATTGGAAGTACTTCACAGGTTGAGTTACAAAAGTAACCAACTGACCTCTGCACCCAGGGGTCAGTTTCTCACAGTAACTGCAGGAGTCCACTGGGATCCCCTACCCTTAGTAGGACTGTGCTATACCTGCTCATAACAAGAGAATCTCCTACATTGGGAGAATGGATTAGGAAACAGAAACCATCTATATGCTGCCTACTGAGAAACCCATCTCACCCTAAAGGACAGACACTACCTTAGAGAAAGAATGAACAAAAATATTCCAAGCAAATGACCAAAAGCGAGCAGGAGTTGCCTTCTAATATCAGACAAAAGAGACCTCAGAGTAAAGTTAATCAGAAGAGACAAAGAGGGCCATTTCATCCTTATCAAAGGAACAATTAATCAGGAAGATTTCACAATTTTAAAGGTTTATGCACCAAACACTGGTACACTGAAATTTATAAACATAATTCTGCAGGACCTCAAGTAAGAGATTGATCACAACACACTAATAGTGGGGGACTTCAATACCCCACTAAATCCCTTGGATAGATCAAGAAGACAAAAAATAAACAGGCATCAGAACTGAACAATACAATACATCAAATGGACCTCACAGACATTTACAGAATATTCCACCCAAACACCAGAGAATATACTTTCTACTCAGCTTTCACAGAATATTATGCAAAATCGATCACATATTGGAATGCAGAAGAAATCTTAACAAATACGAAATGATTAAAATTATGTCATGCATTCTACCAGACCACAGTGCATTAAACCTCAATATGAACACCAGAATAAGCCCTACTATCTACAAGAATACATGGAGACTAAACAAAACAAACCTGAATAATGACTGGGTCAGGGAAGACATAAAGAATGAAATAAATACATTCATGGAACTAAACGAAAAAAGGCAATACAACACAACAAAACCTGGGGGATACATTAAAAGCAGTCTTAAGAGGTAAATTTATAGACCCAAGTTAAATGCCCACATTAAAAAAAAAAAAAAGGGAGCAAATAAATGATCTAATGCTGCATATAAAACACTTGAGGGACAACAACAATTGGACCCTAAACCCAACAGAAATGAATAGATTACAAAAATCAAAGCAGAAATCAATGAAATAGAAACAAAATAATACAAATAATCAATTAATTCTGTAGGAAGATCCAGTTTGAACTGGGAGCTAGTTCTCAGATATGCAGGCCACAGGGCACAGTGTGGCTGAGAGTCTGACCCTGCCCCAAGGAGAAGTTAAAAACGTGACCTAGCTGGGTGATACTGGGTGGGGCAATGGGGTGCAGTGGTGCAGAGTTGGGAGGGCTATGATTGGTTCTTGGAACTGACATCATTTGTTTTATAAAAACAGGATGCAGCTAGGAGTAAATTTGAATTTCCCAGTAATATCATCATGGAATTCCTGGCCATCATTTTTTTATTATTATTGTGAAAATACAGGCCAAGATATTTCATTCAGGTGGCCAGGGGTTTGGAAAGAGGTCCCTGTGTGGACCACCAATCTGGGTAGCTGGTGTTGTGAGTGGGTATGCTGAAGATAGGCCAACAGCATCAGCCTGGAAATTCCTGTCCAGGGTTCAGCAGTCTCTGAGCTGGTAAGAAGTCATGGCCAAGAGTGGAACACGTGTCTAGTGGGTCCTGGCTAAGGGCCTGAGTTGGAAGGACCACACAGGCTGGGCTACAGGAATTAGCCGGCTGGTCTCTGCACCAAGAGGCCGTCCCTACAGCAGCTGCTGGAGTGTGTGTCCTTTAGGGCCCGTGGTCCTCGTTTGCACACAGAAAGACTTCCTACAGGACCAAAAGCTATTCTTTAAAGAAAAACAAAATAGACCTCTAGCCCAGTTAACAAAATAAGGAAAGACTAACTCTAAATCAATAGCATTCATGATGAAAGTGGAAAACATCACAACACAGAAAAAAATCCACACAATTTAGGAGAATACATCAAAAACCTTAACAATCTACATGACCAGAGATGGATGAATATCTGATACCTGGGACAAACAATATTACCAAGAAGAGATTGACAGTTTAAACAGACCTATATATTTGAGGAAAATTGAAGATGTAAATAAAAACCTCCACAACAACAACAACAACAACAAAACAGATGGTTTCACAGTGAGAATTCTATAAAACAATTAAAGAGGTCTTACTACCATTTCTACTCAAACTATTCAGAAAAATNGAGCCCTTACCTTTTGTGGGGCCTTGGATCCCCTGGCCAACATCCCCCTGGTAGAACAATCCATTGCTGATGTCAGAGCTCCTGCATTAATATACTTTACCTAAGTGCATAGCCTAAGGACTTTAGTATTATATTTGGTTCTGAACAGAGTATAATCCTTTTCACAGTGCATAAGGACATTTTAATGTATTTTTATTTTTTATTCATTTTTTAACTTTATTTTTTTGTATTTTTGAGACAGGGTCTTGCTAAAGCCCCAGGTCGTTATAGACCAGGCTGGCATTGAACTCACACAGTTCCACCTGCCTCTTGCCTATCAAGTGCTAGAATTAAAGGCGTACACCACAACACCCAGCTTAAAGGCAGTTCTTAGCCACCATGTGAGTGATGGGAATGGAACCCAGGTCCTCTGTAAGAACAGTCGGTGCTCTTAACTGCTGAGACATCTCTCCAACCCCCAACAAGGACATTTTTAATAAAAAGTTAAAATTCTATAAAAATGTTGAGAAGCCAGAACTCTCACTAAAATGTGTATGATTTGGTATGCACATAGTTTCCATGCATACATGCAGGCAAATACTTAAACACATAAAATAATACACATAAAATAATAAAAATTAATCAATCATTTTTAAAAAGAATATAATTTCATGAACAAAGCTGTAACATAAAATAACTCCTGAAGCAGTTCATTCATTTTCTTGAATCAGTTGGAACTCTTTTACCAAACTTGACAAATGGTTTTTTAAATCTAGAAACATTGGTTGGAAAGAAAGTTTTCAAATCAGTTTTGAAGTTCAATTAAAGCTTTTTTGACTCATTTAAAGAGTTATATAACTTCTATCTATTTCTAAATGTCTCACTCTTTTCATCTGAATTTAACATTCTTCCTACCTGTCAGCTATATTTGACCTGATTTTTTACATGCATGATTTCATTTTCCCACAAGGAGCAACTCTGTGAGAAGTAGATACCACAGTGTTCAAGGGTTTGTCTCTCCCATTCCTCTTCTGGACATGAGTCCTATCCTACAAAGGGCATTTTAGCCTCATCTGATAATTGTGGCTAATAAAATTTCTTTAAAAAGGCTATCATGGAAATTTAATTTGTGAATGGTATAGGAATTTCATGGGACATTAATAGTTTCTCTCATGACAATGAAGCAAAACATAAAATGATTAATTAGTGGGTGCTATTAGATGTTCAACTCCAGAACCATTTGGTCCATTTGAAAAATCATGCATATGGGAAAGATTATCTCATTAATCTGGGTTTGATAAAAGTTTATGTCATTTTATTGTCACAGAATTGTACTATATGTACTATATATATATATATATATNCTTTCTTTACCGCTGCATAGAACTCCATTGTGTAGATGTACCACATTTTCTCTATCCACTCGTCAGTTGAGGGGCACTTGGGTTGATTCCAGCTCCTTGCTATTGTGAAGAGAGCTGCAATAAGCATGGCTGTGCATGTATCTCTTCAGTAAGATGAGTCTTGTGGGTACATACCCAGGAGTGGTATGGCTGGGTCAGGTGGCAAGTTCATTCCAAGTCTTCCAAGGGTTCTCCACACTGCTTTCCATAGTGGCTGTACCAGTCTACATTCCCTCCAGAAGTGAATGAGTGTTCCTCTTTCCCCACAACCTCTCCAGCACTTGGTATCATTTGTTTTCGTGATCCTAGCCAGGCTTATCGGAGTGAGATGATATCTTAAAGTGGTTTTAATTTGCATTTCCCTAATTATTAGCAATGTTGAACACATTTTAAGATGTTTCTCAGCCATCTCTAATTCTTCACTTGTGAAGTCTCCATTCAACTCTTTGCTTCATCTTTTGAGTGGGTCATTTGTTTTCTTTCTTCTTTGTTTTTTGAGTAGTTTATATATTCCGGAAATCAATGCTTTGTCAGGTGTATCTGCAGTGAAGGTTTCCACCCACTCTGTGGATTTTCTCTTCACTTCCTTGATTATTTCTTTTGATGTACAGAAGCTTTCGATTTTAATGAGGTCCCATTTGTCAATTGTCGACCTTATTTCCTGTGCAGCTGCTGTCTTTTCCTATGCCTATGTCTTGTAGTCTGCTGCCAACTTTTTCTTCTATCGCCTTCAGAATTTGGGGTTTCAAATTGAGGTCTTTGATCCATCTGGAGTTGACTTTTGTACAGAGTAAGAGGCGGGGGTTTAATTTCACTCTTCTACAAGTGGTGATCCAGTTTTGCCAACACCACTTGCTGAAGTTGCTGTCTTTCCTCCATTGTATCTTCTTGGCACCCTTGTCAAATATGAGGTGGCTGAAATTGTATATGCTCAGGTTTGGATCTTCAGTTTTGTTCCATTGGTCAACAGGTCTGTTTTTGTGCCAGCACCAAGCTGTTTTTATGACTATATCCCTGTAGTATAGTTTGAAGTCTGGTATAGAGATCCCCCTGTATTGCTCTTTTCACTCAGAGTTGGTTTGGCTATTCGGCGTCTTGTTTTTCCAAATGAAATTAAGGACTTTTTTTCCAAGCCTGTGAAGAAATTCTTGAGGATTTTAATTGGGATTGCATTAAATCTATACAAGAGTTTGTGTAGAATGGACATTTTTACTATACTAATTTTCCCAATCATGAGCATGGGAGGTCTTTCCATCTTCTGATGTCTTCTTCAATTTCCTTCTTCAGGGGTTTAAAACTTTTGTTGTACAGATCTTTGGTGTCTTTGGTTAGGTTTGTTCCTGGGTGTATTGTTTTTGAGGCTATTGTGAGTGGGAAGGTCTTCTTGGAGTCTTCTTCAGTTGCTTGTTGTTGGTATAAGAAAGGCTACAGATTTTTCTAGGTTAATTTTGTATCCAGCCACTTTACAGAAGCTCTTAATTGTTTCTAGGAGTTTTCTAGTGGAGTTTTTAGCATCCCTTAAGTAAACAATCATATCATCAGCAAAAAGGGATAGCGTGACTTCCTCTTTTCCAATTAGTACTCCTTTAATTTCCTTTTCTTGCCTTATTGCCCTAGCAAGTGTTTCAAGCACTATATTGAAGAGGAGTGGTGACAGGGGGCAGCCTTGCTGAGTTCCCACCTTTAAAGGGAATGCTTCTGTCGTTTCCCCATTTAGGATGATATTGGTTGTGGTTTTCCTGTATATGGCTTTGATTACATTGAAGAATGATCCCTCCAATCCAATTCCCCCTAGGACTTTAAGCATGAAGGGATGCTGGATTTTGTCAAAGGCTTTTTCCTTGTCAATTGAGATGATGGTGTGGTTTGTCTTTCAGTCCATTTATATGTTTGATGATATTTATTAACTTTCATATGTTGAACCATCTCTGCATCTCTGGTATGTATCCAACTTGGTCATGATGGATGATCTTCTTGATGTGGGTCTGTATGCCATTTGCAAGTATACTGTTTAGAATTTTTGCATCTGTGTTCATTAGGGAGATGGTTCTATAGTTCTCCTTTTTGGTTGTATCTTTGCTTGGTTTTGGTAATAGAGTGATGCTGGCTTCATAGAATTAATTTGGGAGAATTCCCTCTGTTTGTATCCTTCTAATCAATTTGAGTAATAATGGTTGTAAGCCTTTTTGAAATGTTTTATAGAATTCTGCCATGAAACCATTTGGGCCTGGGCTTTTTTTCATTAGGAGGTTTCTTATTACAACTTCAATTTCTTCATATATTATGGGTCTGTTTAAGCTGTTGATCTCTTCTTGGTTGAGCTTTGGTGATTCCCAGCATTTCAGATATTCATCCATTTCTTCTAGGTTTTCAAACTTGGTAGAGTATAGGTTTTTGAAGTATTCC
>VZQC01008534.1:1971063-2036890 GCA_009823505.1 Rhizomys pruinosus | reverse complement strand
TTGCAAGATAGTTGAGCAGGGACATCTGGCTGGAGCATCCTGTGATCTTTTTGCACGTCCATGGGAAAAGCTCAGGGTGTCAGCTCACATAGCCAACTTTATTGCAGGCCAGTTTTATTGCAGGCAAGTAGCTGTCCTTGAGCAAGGCAGGAAGCCCCTCTGCATGTCTGCACTTCCCTGGGAACAGTTCTCAGAGTTAACCCTTTATGGGCAAGCTTTCAGCTCCTCACAAAGATCACAGCTTAAATAAACATACATTTGCTGATAGCAGTTAGTAGCATAGAGATTTAAGTTTTAACATTGGGAAAAAGCCAGTTCCCATCTATGTGTGTAGGGACAGTGTGGTGGGGGGGTGTATGTACCTCAATGCCGAGCCCCAAATGGACTGGAACATTCTTCCTGGACCCCACAAGGCACCCATCTGGATGACCTTGCTATTCAGAACCTGTTCATCAATTCTGTGGTTGTCCTTGATTTCTGTTTTTTTTTTTTTTTTTGGTCTTTTTGAGACAGGGTCTCCCCATAGCCCCAGCTGTCCTGGAACTCGCTCTGTAGACCAGGCTGGCCTTGAACTCACAAAGATCCGCCTGCCTCTGCCTCCCAAGTGCTAGGATTAAAGGCGTGGGCCACCACGCCTGGCAGTTGATTTGGTGACTTTCTTACTTTCAGGTTTTGGTTTCTTATTTATTTTTGCATATGTGCATGAGTGTGTGCCTGTAATGTGCAGCACCTGAGTAGAAGGCCCACAGAGGCCAGACGAGGCCATTTCAGATTTCCTAGAACTGGAGTTACCAATGGTTACAAGCTGCCCAGTATGGGTGCTGGGGACTGAACCTGGGGTTCTCTGAAGAGCAGGAAGTGCTCTTATCCACTCGGCCACTCTTTCAACCCTAGGGATTTTTGTTGTTGTTGTTTTAAGACTGATGTGATCAGACAGTTTTGTCTGTCCTTTTAAGCATGCCCTAACCTAGTGATTTCAATTATTTTATGTGTTATAAATACCTTTAGGATTACCTGACCCAGAAAATGGAAAGCTATGCATTTTGAGGAGGAAATTGAAACAACTGATGTAAGCGTAAGCTTTTTATTAAATGTGGCCTGGCTGCATGTGAGGGGGCCTCTGGTATACATAGGGTGAAGGGGGGAAAAAAAGGAGGAGGAAGCAGGCAGGAAACGTGAAGGAAAATACTAAAGTTCTCTTTTTTTCTTTTGGTCTTTTTGAGACAAGGTTTCCCTACAGCTCCAGCTGGCCTAGAACTCACTAAGTAGACCAAGCTGGCCTTGAACTCCCAGAGATCTGCCTGCCTCTGCTTTCTGAGTGCTGGGATCAAAGGTGGGTGCTACCGTGACTGGACAGAAAATACTGACTTTCTAAGATTTGTTTTTCTGTTTGAAAAGACACTAGTGGCAGATGTTGGAAGGGCTGGTCTTAGAGCAGACACACCGTTTTCTTCCTCTGTCTCAGGCCATGCCTCAGGGATTTCCACAGGCAGAAGGAGAACTGGTTGGAGCAGAGGTTTAGGTGGTGGGTGGGAGGGACTTCTATGTAAAAACATGCAGCTATGGAGCAGACTGACTGACCTGTGGCTGTGACCTCCTCATAGCCTGTTTCTGTCTGATTGGGTGGAGCTTCTGATCAACAGACAACTAAGGGTGGAGATAAGCCCTGGTTAAAAGGAAGATAAATCTGGGCAGGGGATGACACTGCATGGTTAAGCTTCCCTGCACTCTGAAAGGCATCAAAAGCCACATCCCCAGGATTCTACTGAGGACCACAAACACAAATTAACATGCAAGTAACATCTGACCTGTGAAAAAAGGCAAACTGGATAAGACAGGTTGGGCCACTCACTGGATACTGGGAGACTCAGTCACTGAATGTTTACCTGGAAGAGAGGGCTACTCTGCATCAATTTTTGCTCTGCTTATTAAAAAATCCAAACTCATTCAGATAATATATGATGCTTAAAAAAAAAACGCTGAGAAAATACTCTTGCATAATCTCCCTTCCTCAGATATAATAACCCAACATTTGATGGTGTTGTGACTTTTCAGCTGAGACATTATCCCAAATAGAACCAGTGACAGAGAGACCAAAGAAATAATTCCACCAAAGTCAACCCTGGGGAAGCAATGAGTTTTGTGTTTACTTACAGGAGTTTGATTGAGGTTTCCAAAAGGCTTGGGTCAGCACTGTGGATCTTCCTACCAGGCTGTTGAAAGGGATCCTAGAAGGGTGAACAGCCTCTACCCCCAGGATAATTTATTATATTTATTTATTTATTTATTTATTTATTTTTCTTTTTTTAATTTTATTTATTTATTTTCTATGTGTATGAATGTACTGTCTGCATGTAGGTTTGTGCACCCGAGTCGTGCAATGCCGCGGAGGTCAGGAGAGGGTGTTGGATTCCCCTGGAACTGGAGTTCTCCTGGAATTGGAGTTACAGACGGTTCTCAGCTGCCATGTGGGTGCTGGGGATCGAACCCAGGTCCTCTGGAAGAGCAGTCAGCGCTCTTAACTGCTAGGCTATCTCTCCAGCCCCAAGAGCATTATTTTCTTGAGATTTCGGGGTGGCTTGAAATTGAAGAACGTGGTCAGTTTATTTTGAGAAGTGTTAAGTTCTAGAAGATAAGGCATGTAGCTCACACAAGACAAATCTTCAATTTTGTTCACTGAAAGATTCAACTTCTGCAGGTGAATGTAGCCACAGAGAATGCTAATGTCAATTAAATCACTGTGAGATAAATTTAGGTTGAGGAAGACCTGCGCTGTCCCAGGACCTGAGCACCCTAGTTCATGGAGAGTGTCCATCACCATCTCCTCTCTCAGGATTGAATTCTTCCTCCAAATTCAGCATTTCCGATTTGGAGGACTCCTCGGACTCCTCTTCCGCAAGCTCGACGTCTGCCAGGTCTGTGTCTGAATCAGCAGTAGTGCGGTGGGTGAGCTCCTGTAGCAAGTAGGAGGAGGTTTTGTTGAAAATGCCTTTCGCCTTGCGTCCCATGGGAAAAGAAGGCCATTGATACCGGCGTTGCGATGTTGGGTGCAATAGTATCCTGGTTACACTGCGCTGAGCATCCACACCTCCCTGTTATTTTTGTTTTTGCAGGAGAGAAGTGTACACTGCCTACTCTGGGCAGGGGGACGTAATTGCTCACTACTACGTCAAATCTTTTTGCATGCCTTATTTATCACTTATGTCTTCTGTGAACTTCTGCATAGGATTTAAGTCTCCTAGAAGCTCACTAATGCAGAAAGTAGCTTTCTACTAATTTCCCCCCTAGGAATTTCAACTCCACACATCTTGCTCCAGAATAGGGACCATCACAAGTAGTAAATGAGAGCTGAGAAGCAAGCCCATTTGATCTCAGCGTGTGACTCAGAGGAACCAAGTTAGGTTCAAACTCTCAGGGCAAAGAGCTAATTGTTCCATCAAAACTGGTGGAATTTGGTGAAAAAAAAAATAAAGACGGATATGAGAAGAAGAAATAGCAAGCACCACCTGCTCAGGACTATGTTTGCTCATTTGTTTGTTTTTTGTCAAAACTTTGTTTCTGGTCTCTATCTTCTCAGTGGAAATTTTAAGTTTATCTTTTTATAATCTCCTCACAACTCCATAATCTCAGGGAACCTCTGTAGCCTTCAGCAGAAACGTACATTGCATATTGATCACATGGAAAAAAAAAAAGAGTTTTAATAAGGGGAAATAATTATCCAGCAAGTCAAGTGCTTGACTTTCCTGAAGATTCAAACCAGCTTGAGACAAGGACACAGAACAGCTGGCAAATGTTTTAATCAAAGGAAGTCAGCCCCTCTGTCCCCTAAAGAGAGAAGTCTTTAATCATGCCCAGTTACCTTGTTTATCATTGGGAGTAAGAAATGATTTGGCTGCCCAGCTGGAAAATGATTTCAGAAACCCAGCTATGCTTGAAAAGACTGGTTCACCTAAGAACGAAGTCAGGGGGTGGAGATATAAAAACCGGACACTGGCAGCTCTTGGAGAGGACCCAGGTTTAGTTCCCAGCACCCACATGGTGGCTAACAACCATCTGTGACTCCAGTTCCAGGGGATCTGATGCCCTCTTAACCTTGGTGCACTTCTACATGCAGGCAATACATTCATACACATAAAGTAGAGGTAATAAATAAAATTGTTTTTAAGAGAAAGAAATCAGAAACCAGGAAAAGTTTAGGACCACAGTCCCCGTTGTGTTGCTTTGGTGAGAAGTGTCCACCAGGGGTGTATTTGAACACTCCAGTTGGTGGCACTGTTTGGAAAGTTATGGAACCTTTATGGGGTGGAGACTTCCTGGAGTAAGTATGTCACTGAGGATGGGCTTTGAGAGTTTACAGCCTGATCCGGTTTCCGGTTCACTTCTTTGCTTTCTCTTTGTGGTTAGGATGTGGGCCCTCCACTTCCCGGCACTCGCCGCCATGTTTCCCCACCGTGATGGACTCTCATTTCTCCGGAACCATAAGCCAAAATAAATGCTTCCATCTCTAAGTTGCTTTGGTCATAGTATTCTATCGCAGCAATTAAAAAAAAAAAAAAAAAAAAAACAACTGTTACATTCCCACCAATGAATGCAATTATGACTAAGCCACCAGAGACCTGTGTGAACCCTTGGGCTGACAGAGGTTGTGGGTCTGTGCTGCACAAGGCAGGCATGCGTCCCTGTGCTGGAGACCCAACCCCAGCGAGGCCACCCCAGGCTATGGACTTCTTGTGGACATGCGCAGGAACTGCAAGTGTACACAGAGAGTGAACAATGAAGAGCTTGGCCCAGTTGGTAGCTGAAGCTGTTCCAGCTACACAGTGCTCTGGACATTTCCCGTAGACACACAGCACATAAGGGCAAATGATGGTTAAGGCAGTGGGAATTATCATATTTATCAATTAATTTCTCATTGTTCCCCCGACCCCCTTTCTGGGACTTTAGTAAAGCCCATTGCTCCATTAGTCTTAATGAGCAACAATGAGTACTTTAAGGTAGTGTGCTTCAATCCAGGAGGAATTTCCTGCAAAATATGAACTAGCAGGCTGACTACATCTGCCTCTTTCCCTGGCTCCAGAAACATCTCTACCAACGTTTCTTCATTTCCTTCAGAACCCTCCCAGTTCTGATGATATTGCAACCAGTCCTCATTCATTCATTTGTTCATTTATTCGTTTAATCAATGTGTATTTTGCTGGTAGGGGATTTTTGAATACCCACTAGTCATCTTTCCACTCATTCTTCAAGATTTAAAGGAGAGCTGTTTCTTTGGGACCTCAGCATCGGGGATACACCCCAAATAGGATTGTCCACCACATGGAAATTGATTTTTTTTCTTTAATGAGCTTGAGATTATTTGGAAAGGGACATTCTCATTTAACTATCTGACATTTTCTAGAAAGTTGAATATTGAGTAAAGCAATAGTCATAAAAAGTTTACTTATTTATAAGGAATCGTTCCCTCTGATCCTGAAAAACATGGTTTGAGTAAGTACCTTTTTTTTTCTTTATTTTTAATTTATTTTTATTTTATTTTATTTTTTTTAGGGGATTCTACAATATAAGAGCACGGTTGTTTTCAGATCACATTGACGTTGCTCAGTTTGCCATACAATCAGGTAATTGGCACTAGCATCCACAGATGAGGGATACCATTCATCATTTGTTTTTCTGGGACTGTGTGGGACTGTGTTACTTCACTCAGCATGATATCTTCTAGTTCCATCCATTTACCTGCAAAGTTCATGATGTTATCTTTCTTTACCGCTGCATAGAACTCCATTGTGTAGATGTACCACATTTTCTCTATCCACTCGTCAGTTGAGGGGCACTTGGGTTGATTCCAGCTCCTTGCTATTGTGAAGAGAGCTGCAATAAGCATGGCTGTGCATGTATCTCTTCAGTAAGATGAGTCTTGTGGGTACATACCCAGGAGTGGTATGGCTGGGTCAGGTGGCAAGTTCATTCCAAGTCTTCCAAGGGTTCTCCACACTGCTTTCCATAGTGGCTGTACCAGTCTACATTCCCTCCAGAAGTGAATGAGTGTTCCTCTTTCCCCACAACCTCTCCAGCACTTGGTATCATTTGTTTTCGTGATCCTAGCCAGGCTTATCGGAGTGAGATGATATCTTAAAGTGGTTTTAATTTGCATTTCCCTAATTATTAGCAATGTTGAACACATTTTAAGATGTTTCTCAGCCATCTCTAATTCTTCACTTGTGAAGTCTCCATTCAACTCTTTGCTTCATCTTTTGAGTGGGTCATTTGTTTTCTTTCTTCTTTGTTTTTTGAGTAGTTTATATATTCCGGAAATCAATGCTTTGTCAGGTGTATCTGCAGTGAAGGTTTCCACCCACTCTGTGGATTTTCTCTTCACTTCCTTGATTATTTCTTTTGATGTACAGAAGCTTTCGATTTTAATGAGGTCCCATTTGTCAATTGTCGACCTTATTTCCTGTGCAGCTGCTGTCTTTTCCTATGCCTATGTCTTGTAGTCTGCTGCCAACTTTTTCTTCTATCGCCTTCAGAATTTGGGGTTTCAAATTGAGGTCTTTGATCCATCTGGAGTTGACTTTTGTACAGAGTAAGAGGCGGGGGTTTAATTTCACTCTTCTACAAGTGGTGATCCAGTTTTGCCAACACCACTTGCTGAAGTTGCTGTCTTTCCTCCATTGTATCTTCTTGGCACCCTTGTCAAATATGAGGTGGCTGAAATTGTATATGCTCAGGTTTGGATCTTCAGTTTTGTTCCATTGGTCAACAGGTCTGTTTTTGTGCCAGCACCAAGCTGTTTTTATGACTATAGCCCTGTAGTATAGTTTGAAGTCTGGTATAGAGATCCCCCCGTATTGCTCTTTTCACTCAGAGTTTGGTTTGGCTATTCGGCGTCTTGTTTTCCAAATGAAATTAAGGACTTTTTTCCAAGCCTGTGAAGAAAATTCTTAGGATTTAATGGGATTGCATTAAATCTATATCAAGATTTTGTGTAGAATGGACATTTTTACATACTAATTTCCCAATCATGAGCATGGGAGGTCTTTCCATCTTCTGATGTCTTCAATTCCTTCTTCAGGGGTTAAAACTTTTGATTAGTCAGATCTTTGGTGTCTTTGTTAGGTTTGTCCTGGGTGTAATTGTTGTTGGGCTATTGTGAGTGGGAAGGTCTTCTTGGATCTTCTTCAGATTGCTTGTTGTTGGTAAAGAAAGGCTACAGATTTTTTTTTTTTTGTATCCTGCACTTTACTTAAGAAGCTCTTAATTGTTTCTAGGAGTTTTCTAGTGGAGTTTTTAGCATCCCTTAAGTAAACAATCATATCATCAGCAAAAAGGGATAGCATGACTTCCTCTTTTCCAATTAGTACTCCTTTAATTTCCTTTTCTTGCCTTATTGCCCTAGCAAGTGTTTCAAGCACTATATTGAAGAGGAGTGGTGACAGGGGGCAGCCTTGCTGAGTTCCCACCTTTAAAGGGAATGCTTCTGTCGTTTCCCCATTTAGGATGATATTGGTTGTGGGTTTCCTGTATATGGCTTTGATTACATTGAAGAATGATCCCTCCAATCCAATTCCCTCTAGGACTTTAAGCATGAAGGGATGCTGGATTTTGTCAAAGGCTTTTTCCTTGTCAATTGAGATGATGGTGTGGTTTGTCTTTCAGTCCATTTATATGTTTGATGATATTTATTAACTTTCATATGTTGAACCATCTCTGCATCTCTGGTATGTATCCAACTTGGTCATGATGGATGATCTTCTTGATGTGGGTCTGTATGCCATTTGCAAGTATACTGTTTAGAATTTTTGCATCTGTGTTCATTAGGGAGATGGTTCTATAGTTCTCCTTTTTGGTTGTATCTTTGCTTGGTTTTGGTAATAGAGTGATGCTGGCTTCATAGAATTAATTTGGGAGAATTCCCTCTGTTTGTATCCTTCTAATCAATTTGAGTAATAATGGTTGTAAGCCTTTTTGAAATGTTTTATAGAATTCTGCCATGAAACCATTTGGGCCTGGGCTTTTTTTCATTAGGAGGTTTCTTATTACAACTTCAATTTCTTCATATATTATGGGTCTGTTTAAGCTGTTGATCTCTTCTTGGTTGAGCTTTGGTGATTCCCAGCATTTCAGATATTCATCCATTTCTTCTAGGTTTTCAAACTTGGTAGAGTATAGGTTTTTGAAGTATTCCTGTATGATTGTCTGGATCTTTTCATTGTCTGCTGTGCAATTTCCCCTTTCATCATGGATTCTATTGATTTGGAGTTGTTCCTTCTTTCTTTTAGTTAACTGAGCTAGAGGTCTGTCTATCTTGTTTGTTCTCTCAAAGAACCAACTTTTGGATTCATTGATTTTTTGTATGGTTTTCTTTGTTTCTATTTCATTGATTTCTGCTCTGATTTGTGTCATTTCTTCCTGTCTCTTGCATTTAGGGTTCATCTGTTGTTGTCTCTCAAGTGTTTTTAGCTGCAGTATTAAATCCTTCACTTGTGCTCTTTCTGTTTTTCTAATGTAGGCACCCAGGGCTATAAAATTCCCTCTTAGGATTGCTTTTAAAGTATCCCACAGGTTTTGTTGTGTTGTATTATCATTGTCATTCAGTTCCAGGAATGCTTTTATTTATTTATTTATCTCTTCCTTGACCCATTCATTATTCAGGAGTGTGTTGTTTAGTCTCCATGTGTTCTTGTAGATAGTAGGGCTTTTTCCTAGCGTTGATAATAAGCTTTATTGCATTGTGGTCTGATAGAATGCATGAAATTATTTCAATCTTTTTATATTTGTGGTTTCTTCTGTGTCCCAGTATGTGGTCGATTTTGGAGAATGTTCCATGGGGTGCTGAGTAGAAAGTGTATTCTATGGTATTAGGGTGGAATATTCGGTAGATGTCTGTGAGTTCCATTTGGTGTATTGTATGATTCAGTTAAGATGTCTCTTTATTTATTCTTTGTCTTGTTTACCTGTCCAAAGGGCTCAGTGGGGATCGAAGTCCCCTACTATGAGTGTACTGGGGTTAATCTGTGCCTTGTGGTCCTGGACAATTGTCTTTATAAAGTTTAGTGCACCAGAGTTTGATGCATATATATTCATGATTGTGAAATCTTCATGGTGAATTGTTCCTTTGATAAAAATGTAATGGCCTTCTTTGTCTCTTCTGATTTCTTTTACTTTGAAGTCTATTTTGTCTGATATTAAAATAACACACCTGCTTTCTTTTTGATACCATTTGCTTGGGATATTTTTTCCATTCTTTCACTTTAAGGTGGTGCCTATCCTTGAAGGTAAGATGTGCTTCTTGTAGACAGCATATTAAAGGGTTCGTTTCCTAATCCAATCTCCCAGTCTATGTCTTTTGATTAGGGAGTTTAGTCCATTAATATTTAAGGTTATAAATGATAGGTGTGTGTTGCTTCCTTTCACCTTATTATCCATTTGCGTTTTTGGTCTATGTTTCTACTTCTGCGGTTATGCTTTTATTAATTTCTCTTTCTAGGTGCCTGGGGATAGTTGCTCCTTTCTTCTGTCTTTTGAATTGCTTCAAGTATTCTCTTAAGGGTTGGTTTTCTGGACATGTATTCTTTCATCTTGTTTATGTCATGGAAGATTTTTCTCTCTCCTTCAACTATAATTGACATTTTTGCTGAGTATAGTAACCTGGGTTGGCATCTATAGTCCTTTAACACTGGGAATGCTTTGCTCCACGTTCTTCTTGCTTTCATAGTTTGCACTGAGAAGTCAGTTGTAATTCTGATGGGTTTCCCCTTATATGTAACTTGTTTTTCTCTTGTGGCTTTCAGAACTTCGTCTTTGTTTTGGGTGTCTAACATTTTAACTATGATATGGCATGGAGAGTTTCTTTTCTGATCTTGACTGTTTGGAGTTCTATGTGCTTCTTGTATTTGTATTGGTTTGTCTTTTTTTAGTTTGGGGAAATTTTCATCTATTATTCTGTTGAAGATCTGATCAATACCATTCTCTTGGGATTCTTCTCCTTCCTCTAGTCCTGTGATGTGGAGGTTTGATCTTTCCATAGTGTTCCACAATTTCTGGTTGTTCCACTTTTGTGTATTTTTAAATTTTTCATAATCTTTACTTGAGGTTTTTAGTTGTTCTGTGTTATCTTCTAGGTCTGATATTCTTTGTTCTGTTTCCTCCATTCTACTTCTGAGGCTTTTTCCATTCCTTTCCTCTTGATTGGATTAGTGTTTGATTTCCTTTTTCATTTCATTTTGTGATTTCTTTAGTATTTCCACTTCCTTTTGGAGCTTCTCAATCTCTTCCTGTAGCTCTTTGCTTTGCTGGTTGGTTTCCTTTTCTTTTTCAACATGAGATCTTTTCAGTGTTTCCACTTCCTTCTGGAGTTTGTCATTCTCTCTCTCTCTCTCTAGGTCCTTCTTGAGTTTTTCATTCTCTCTCCTTAGTTCTCTGACTTGTTCTTTATAGTCTGATTTCTTTGAGTATGTCCACAATTGTTCTTCTGAGGTCTGTGTCCTGGGTCATCCCCAGGGGGATCCCACTGTAGGAGTCTTCCACATGGGTGGTAGGGCTTGGCGTGGAATTATCCTGCACCTTTCCCATGTTGTCCCTTCTTCGTGTCCCTGATATATGGTTTTCTCTCTGCCTGTATTCCAATTCTAATGCCAAATGCCTCTTCACTGTGTTGAAGGCTTGTTTTGCTTGCCTCCTTCAGATGCCTTTGTTATTTGTTTGTTTTTCTCCTTGATTATGGAGTGTTGACTTGTCTAAGTTTTAGGCTTTCTATTAGAAGTTTAACTCACTTTTCCCTTTCTGTTCTGAAGGTTTTCCAAAGAATCCACTTGGACACTCCCTCAGCAATTCCAGTTGGGGGGGGGGGCTTATGCCTACTCTATGCTTCAGATGGTCCTGAGAAATCTAAGCTCAGGTCTCACAGTGGCAACAGGCCCATCTTTTATACCAGCTAGCAGGATGACTCCACCCCCACAGCCACACAAGATGATTGAATCAAACCAAACAATCTGCTTGGCTGAAGCACCCAGCTCCTACCTGTGCTTCAGGTGGTCCTGGGAAATCCCTGATCTAAGCTCTGTGCACTCAAGTCTCACAGTGGCAACAGCCCCCCCCTTTTTTAATTAAAAAATTTTTTTAAATTTATTGTTTTGTATATATTTTTTGTACAAGATTATGTTACAAATCAAATATAGACCAGTATCCACCCTCCCAACCCCACATTCCACCAGATTCACCCTTTCAGTCAGTTCTTTGATGCAGTCTTTTCTGTTATTGGTGTTGTCATTGTTCTTTCCAATATGCATCACTCCCAACAAGAAATATTTACAACTGGGTTATTGGCACTAGCATCCACAGATGAGGGATATTATTTGTCATTTGTTTTTCTGGGACTGTGTTACTTCACTTAACATAATATCTTCTAGTTCCATCCATTTACCTGTAAAGTTCATGATGTTGTCCTTTTTTTTACTGCTGTACAGAACTCCATTATGTAGATGTACCACATTTTCTCTATCCACTCATCAGTTGAGGAGCATTTGGGTTGGTTCCAGCCTTTTGGTATTGTGAACAGAGCCGCAATAAATATAGCTGTGCATGTATCTCTGTGGTAAGAAGAGTCTTGTGGGTATATACCCAGGAACGGTATGACTGGGTCAGGTGGCAAGCTCACTTTGAGTCTTTCAAGGGTTCTCCACACTGCTTTCCATAGCGGCCTTACAAGTTTACATTCCCACCAGCAATGGTTGAGTGTTCCCCTTTCCCCACAACCTCTCCAGCACTTGGTATCATTTGTTTTCTTGATCCTAGCTAGTCTTATTGGAATGAGATGATATCTTAGAGTGGTTTTACTTTGCATTTCCTTAATTATTAGTGACATTGAACACTTTTTAAAGATGTTTCTCAGCCATCTATAATTCCTCACTTGTGAAGTCTCTGTTCAGCTCTTTGCTCCATCTTTTGAGTGATTCATTTTTCTTTCTTCTTTGTTTTTTGAGTAGTTTATATACTCTGGAAATCAATGCTTTGTCAGATGTATCTGTGGTGAAGGTTTCCTCCCACTCTGTGGGTTTTCTCTTCACTTTCTTGATTGTTTCTTTGGATGTAGAGAAGCTTTTTAATTTAATGAGGTCCCATTTGTCAATTGTCAGTCTTATTTCTTGCACAGCTGCTGTCTGATTTAGGAAGTCTTTTCCTATACCTCTGTCTTGTAGGCTGCTGCCAACTTTTTCTTCTATCACCTCCAGAGTTTGGGGTTTCACGTTGAGGTCTTTGATCCATCTGGAGTTGACTTTTGTACAGGGTGAGAGGTAGGGGTTTAATTTCATTCTTCTACAAGTGGTGATCCAGTTTTGCCAACACCACTTGCTGAAGATGCTGTCTTTCCTGCATTGTGTCTTCTTGGCCCCCTTGTCAAATATGAGGTGGCTGAAATTGTATGTGCTCAAGTTTTGATCTTCGTTTTTGTTCCATTGGTCAATAGGTCTGTTTTTGTGCCAGTACCAAGCTGTTTTTATGACTATAACCCTGTATAGTTTGAAATCTGGTATAGAGAGCCCCCTGTATTGCTCTTTTCACTCAGGGTTGCTTTGGCTATTCGGGGTCTTTTGTTTTTCCAAATGAAATTAAGGACGTTTTTTCCAAGCCCGTGAAGAAACTCTTGGGGATTTTAATTGTTTATTTGGGGGGGGGTCCTTTTTAAAAAATATTTTTATTGAAGCCAGGTGTGGTGATGCATGCCTTTAATCCTTTAGGCCAGCTGGGAATAAAGTGAGACCCTGTCTCAAAAAAGACCCCCCAAATAGTTTTTATTGAGCTTTTGAACATTTGATACAGCAGTTTTTAATCAAATTTAGACCCTCCCCCATACATGCCCCTGCATTCCCCTGACAGAATCGTATGTATTACCCCATATGTGTTAAGCCCCAGCCAGTCCAGCATTTATACCAGATGTCCTCCTCAGTTTTCATTTACTCTCCAGTGTATTTACCTGCCTCTTTGCAGTTGTATTTACCTGCCTCTTTCCAGTTCATTAGAAGACCATCATTACGTTCAGCTATCCATTCATCCATTTGGTCAACTATCCTCCCACTCAACTCATTGCATCCATTGTTCCTACATTCCTCTATAAAAAAAAAATGGCTTTGGAGGGCTGAAGAGATGGCTCAGTGGTTACAACCATCTGTAACTCCAGTTCCAGGGGATCCAATGCCCTCTTCTGACCTCCATGGGCATTGCACAACACAGGTGCACTTACACACATGCAGGCACATAAAATAAAAATAATAAATAAGCTGGATGTGGTGGCACACACCTTTAACCCTAGCACTCAGGAGGCAGAGGCAGGTGGATCTTTGTGAGTTCAAGGCCAGCCTGGTCTACATAGTGAGTTCCAGAATAGCTGGGACTCCAGGGAGACCCTGTCTCAAAAAGACCAAAAAATAAAAATAAAAATAATAAAAATTTAAAAATGTTTTTGGACAAGGTCGCCTTACATAGCTTGGGACTAGCAAATGCTCTGCTTCATTCAACTTCCCAAGTGCTGAGATTATAATCATATGCTTGCAAACCCAGCTTACACAAACACACACACACACACACACACACTCGCCTTCAAAGTTAGCTTACACACACACACACATGCCTACAAACCCAGCTTACATACACACACACAGACACACACACACACAGACACATACACATATGCCTACAAACCCAGCTTGCACACACACAGACACAGACATACAGACACACACACAGACACACACACACACACACACACACACGCACACAATATGCCTGTAAACCCAGCTTACACAGACACACACATATGCCTACAAACCCAGCTTATACACACACACAGACACACATACAGACACACACAGACACACACACACAAATGCCTCCAAACCCAGCTTACATACACACACACAGACACATACAATATGCCTGCAAACCCAGCTTACACACACACACACACACAATATGCCTGAAAACACAGCTCACACATACACAGACACACACATATGCCTCCAAACCCAGCTTACATACACACAGACACACAGACACACACACACAAATGCCTCCAAACCCAGCTTACACACACACAGACACACAGACACACACACACAAATGCCTCCAAACCCAGCTTATACCCACACACAGACACACACACACCTACAAACCTAGCTTACATATACACACAGACACACACAGACACACAGACACACACATATGCCTACAAACCCACCTTACACACACAGACACACAGACACACACACAGACACACACATATGCCTAGAAACCCAGTTTACACACACACAGACACACACACAGACTCAGACACACACAGACACACACACATATGCCTACAAACCCAGCTTACACACACAGACACACAGACACACACATATGCCTACAAACCAGGTTACACACACACAGACACACACACAGACACACAGACACACATATGCCTACAAACCCAGCTTACACACACACAGACACACAGACACACACACAGACACACACACATATGCCTACCAACCCAGCTACACACACACAGACACACACATACACAGACACACACATGCCTACAAACCCAGCTTACACATGCACACAGACACACAGACACACACACAGAGAAACACACACAGACATGCACACAAACACACACACAAACACACACAGACACACACAGACACACACACAGACACACACACAGACACGCACACAAACACACACACAAACACACACACAGACACACACACAGACATACACACAGAGACACACACACACAAACACACACAGACACACACACAGAGACACACACACAGACATGCACACAGACAAACACACACAAACACACACAGACACACACACAAACACACACAGACACACACACAGACACACACATAAACATACACAGACACACAGACACACACACAGACACACACACAGACACACACACACACAGACCCACACACACACAGACACACACACACACACATACACCTTTGTCTCCCTGATCTACTTTTTTGTCCCTACCGCCAAATTTGCATATATTCATCAGCTTACTCGCTTTTCCATCTATCATTCTTTTCCTTCCGTTTTCTGTACCCTTCATTCCCTTGCATTTAGTTATCTAACTACCCACCTATCCCCCATCCATGTTTTCTATCTTCATGACTCCTCCCCTCTGTTTATAATGCAGTCTTTGGTCCATCAATCCATGTTCTCACCCATTGAATCATTAGCTGATTTGAACTTCCATAACAATAATATTGTATATTATTGAGTCTTCTAATTATACCTTTATAAATGATTGTTTTAGAGTGCCAAAGACATCAAGACAAACCTGACTGTCCAACTGACAAAGACAGATTTTAACAGTAACACCAATCACAGTAGAGACGAAGCTGGGCTCAATGTCACTTTCGTTTGCGTTGACTTAACAGGGAATTTAAAAAGCACAGGGAGGGAACAGCAAGCTGAAGGTCAGTAGAGTCAGGGAAATGAAAAGGAGGTGAGTTAGTGTAAGTGTGCCATGCCAGCCATGTCTGCTGAATGATGGTGACGTGGGTGGGGCTCTATCCTCCCGCTGAGACTGGGAAAGTCCCTATCTTTTCCTCAGCAATTAGCTGGAACAAACATTAAAACAAACATAATAGCCTTGACATTTCTCAAGCAGACACTTAACAGGACCTGGGGTTATGCTAGGGATGTGGCCTTGTGCTGGTCATGTCTTTATTAGAGCAAGGTTGAGGCTTAGTTAAGAAAGAAAGAAAGAAAGAAAGAAAGAAAGAAAGAAAGAAAGAAAGAAAGAAAGAAAGAAAGAAAGAAAGAAAGAGAAAGAAAGAAAGAAAGAAAGAAAGAAAGAAAGAAAGAAAGAAAGAAAGAAAGAAAGAAAGAAAGAAAGAAAGAGAAAGAAAGAGAAAGGAAAGAAAGAAAGAGAAAGAGAAAGAAAGAAAGAGAAAGAAAGAAAGAGAAAGGAAAGAAAGAGAAAGAAAGAAAGAGAAAGAAAGAAAGAGAAAGGAAAGAAAGAAAGAGAAAGAGAAAGAAAGAAAGAAAGAAAGAAAGAAAGAAAGAAAGAAAGAAAGAAAGAAAGAAAAGAATGAAAGTTGGGCATGGTGGTGCACACTTTTAATCCCAGCACTCAGAAGGCAAAGGCAGGCAGATCTCTGTGAGTTCAAAGCCAGCCTGGTCTACATAGTGAGCTCCAGGCCAGCTGGGACTAAAGGGAGACCCTGTCTCAAACACACACACACACACACACACACACACACACACACACACACACACAAAAGACAAAAAATAAGAAAAGGCTTAGAGGAGCCTGCCTGCAAACTGGTGGGGGCAGTCTCCCCTATTTTTAACGAGTGCCACTCCTTAAATGTCTCCTTGTTTTCCTTCTCACGGTCCTTATTCCCCCAGGATGACCTACTCGGTGTTAGATGTCTATGTCATGGAATATGTATGGAGCATTTATCCCTAGTCTCATTAACGTCTGACCCACCTCATCCCTAAGTGAATGTCTTAGTGCTTCTGCCTTGAGTCTTTGTTCCTAGACCCTTGGTTATAATCACCTGTACCTGAGGAGTTCAGGAGCAGGCTGGTGTGGGATAGAGAGTGCATAAGCCCTGTTGGTGTGCCAACATCCAGTTTTACCTCCTACCACCACCCAGAGTTCTTAGCACAATTATTGCAAGACAGAAAACATGATCCACAAGATCAGAGGGACAGGTAGACTTGAGACTTCTCTTGCCTGCCCTGACATTGGGATGCCTGACCTTTTGAGCTGCTTTCTGCCTCACATCGTGAACATCATGCCTCTGCCAATTCTTGCTTTGAATTTCCCCGAGTAAGGAGAACAGGCTGGGCATGGTCTAAATTTCTCTTTCTTTTATAGGGTAGCAGCTTCAAGGCTCTATCTAGCCTTGAATGACTCAATTTTATAAAATAAGAGTCTTGACATTAATTACCCCATTCTTTAAGTGTAAATGGTAAAAGTAAAGTATCTTGTTTATACAAGTAAACAACCACCCTCTCCTGGCATGCCAGGAGGACAACTGTGAGTAACAACATTGAATGTGTATTAAATTGTATCAGACAGGTGAGCTTATCAGTTACACCATGTGGAGCCCCCTCACCTGGAGCTATAAATTAAGGAGTACCCCAAGACTGAAATGTAAGGGCGTTGCCTCCATTACAATTATGAGTCATGAGCCTCTGTCCCAGGACTTGAGCAGTGTCTTCAGCCTGTGAGATTCAGCCCACTTTACAGTGACCCGTGAAGGCTTTGCATCAGATGTCCCTGTAACCTTCATTTGTAGATCTGTGCGAAGTGCAATGTGTGCTGTGAGAGCTGACATCAGGAAGTAAGATTGGAAGGGAAGAATCCATGATGGCCCAGTTCCGACCAAATCAGTATTACTTGGTATAAACGTCCATGTGTATTTCTGATATAACAAACTCTGGGTGTTTCTCTCAGGCTCTGTCTCACAGCACCTTCAAAGAGGTTCAGGGTGAAGGCAGCACCCTGTGAGTTTCCCTCCTCGTCATCTCCGGAGCCTGTCTTGACTTGGTACATGTCTTCACAACGACCAGACGGGTCCAAGTCTATCCGCGGCCGCAGCTCTGGGAAAGGTGGCGACTGCTACCCATACTCCGCCTGCACGGAGCCCACAGGCTGATCAGGGAGGGGGCGAGGCAGTCACAAGCGGCTGTCATCACCGTGAGTGCTACACCAGACATCACGGAACACCGGTGGCCTGTGAACAGGTGAAGTAGTTGATGTAAGTGTCACGGAAGTCCAGCCAAGGCCAGTACAGAAGAGGAGGTGGTGTGCTTGGAAAACTGGCGGCTGTGCACAGGGCTGGGATGCCCTTGTGGCCAGTGAGGTGGGGCCACGCCGGGCAGGGCAGAGCCTGTCTTTACTTTAGCTTTAGTATTTTGTTAATCATGTTATTTGTCTTGTTTACTGTTTTTCCCCAGATCCTTTAACTCTCACCTGTCAGGCGAGTCACAGTTACTTTTCTCTAATCCTGGTCATGTGGGAACTAGAAGTGAAGTGTACTGTACTGCCTTTTCTTTTTTATATTTTATTAGCTTTTATTTTATGGGTTTGAGTGTGTTGCCTGCATGTGTGTAAGTGCACCCATATGGTGCAATGCCCACGGAAGTCAGAAGAGGGAGTTGGATCCCCTGGAACTATAATTAGAGACAGCTGTTAGGTGCTGGGTGGATGCTGGGAACCAAACCCAGGTCCCCTGTAACAACAGCCAGTGCTCTTAACCACTGAGCCATCTCTTCCATCCCTGTCTTTACTTTTAAACAGTTTTTTTTTTAATTTTTATTTATTTATGTATGTGTATCAATGTACTGTCTGCATGTAGGTTTGTGCACCCGGGTCGTGCAATGCCGCGGAGGTCAGAAGAGGGCGTCGGATTCCCCTGGAACTGGAGTTCTCCTGGAATAGGAGTTACAGACGGTTCTTGGCCACCATGTGGGTGCTGGGGATCGAACCTGGGTCCTCTGCAAGAGCAGTCAGTGCTCTTAACCGCTAGGCTATCTCTCCAGCCCATACTTTTAAACAGTTTTAAGTTTAAAATGTAAGATAGAGGCTTCAAGGGTTAATAGCTTTTTTTTTTTTTATGTTTTAAATTTTATTTTGTATGTGTATGAATGTACTGTCCGCATGTAGGTTTGTGCACCCGTGTCGTGCAATGCCGCGGAGGTCAGAAGAGGGTGTCGGATTCCCCTGGAACTGGAGTTCTCCTGGAATTGGAGTTTCAGACGGTTCTCAGCCGCCATGTGGGTGCTGGGAATCGAACCCGGGTCCTCTGTAAGAGCAGTCGGTGCTCTTAACCGCTAGGCCATCGCTCCAGCCCCGAGGGTTAATAGCTTTTAACTTTATCTACAACTTGCTCTTCCCAGTAGGGGACCCATCAGCTCTTGGGCCTTGAAACTTAAACCAACTCATAAGCTCTTGTTTGTCCAAAATCAAAATGTATATTCAAAGCTGTACCCTGCTCTCCATAGCTAACTTTCACACACTGTTTTCTAACATGTACAAATATGAATGTAAGAAATGAATTCCTTTCTGTCAAAAATATTTTACAGCTATGTGCTTGTCTTTCCTTTCAGAAATCTTGCTATAAAGCCAATATCTACCTTAATGTTGTGGATTTCTTAGTATGGCAATTGTAACTTGTGGATTTCTCATCTCCCCCCTTCCCCCCAGCACTTGCTTTTATGACTCTGGCTAAGTGCCTGCTACACTCTTCAATTTTATGACTCTAGCTATGTGTCGAATCCCTAGGTTCCTAAATTAAAGAGTCTTATTAAAGTGCATCCTTCCCCTTTAAATTAGCCTGTTGAGTTTAGATTGTGCAGTTGAGCCCTGACTCATGGGGGACAGGCAAGCTCTCATTAGGTAAAAACGGAGAGGCCATCTTAACAAAGTGTGCTTGCTGCATTCAGAGAGGCTTGATAGACTTCTGCAGAAAGAAAGCTTTTTGTCTTGCTGAAGTACTTTGGTTTGTGTGTTCATTTACTTGGGAACCCCAGACCCATTTCTAAAGTGGTCAGGTGAAGATCTCCGAGGCACAAGTAGTGGAAAGGAAGGTTGACAAGGGGGCAGAGGCCTGAGCAGCAGGGCTTGAATGCCCCTCTAAAGAACTTGAACTTTATGGGAGCACCGGCTGCTCTTGCAGAGGACCAAGGTTCAGTTCCCAGAACCCACAAGGCAGCTAGCAGTCAACCATCCTAACTCCAGTTCCAAGGAATACCATGCAGTCTTCTGGTCTCCATGGGCATTGACAGGAGTGCACTTACGTGTATGCAGGTGGTATACTTATACACATAAAATTAAAAAAAAATGTTCGTTTAAAAAAAGAATTTGAATTTTATGTCTCAGCTTTGCTTTGAGTTTTCTTATGATATGTGATGCCCTTGGGGAAAAAAAAAATCCAATTGACTTTTCAAGGATTGTGCTTGCTGTCGAGGGTTAGAGGAAGCTGATGGATGAACAAACTCCTTGGTTCATCAATTGCCTCCACAGGGAGCCTATGCTCCACACTTGATTAGGCCAGCTGTCTGGGCTGGAATGTTCCAGGCCTCACCGGAATCCATGTATAGATCCTGCTCTTCCTCACCCTGTTTCCTGCAGCTTGCACGAGATGAGTGCGGGAACAGTGCACTGAGTGATGGATCACAGGGAGCCCCGTCTTCCCACACTGAGTCTCATAGTGCCAAGGTTCTGTTCAAAGACTATCAACGAGGTTGTTAATGTAGCAATCAGGATCTGCTGGCGGAACCAACACTTTAGGAATCAATAAAACATTAAAAAGGGTTAAACACTTTATTGGATAAGTCAGAAGATTCTTTAGTTAATGATATAGCTTTGCTGGGGAAACGGGTATGGCAAGGCAATGTAATATCACTTCTTAATGGGAACACGCTGCATGAAAAGATTATTTCTATCAGTTTGATACTTGAATTCAGCGTGCACACTCTTTATTGTAAAACTTGGAATAGCAAAATGAAGTCTCTGCAGGGAAGCTAGCAAGATGTTGAGGCTGGGGCAGAAGCTGAGGCTCATTGGTAGAGCACATGCCTAATATCAGAGCCCTGAGGTCCTTATCCAGCCCGGCCTTAGGTCTCATGGGGGCACTGGGTGGAACTCAGTCACATAAAATGCAAATGGCGCAGCTGTTGAATAGACAAAGCCTGCTCCCAGGGTAAGCAAGGAACACAACACACAGAAGTGAGGAGCCTCACAGTGCTGCAAAGGAACAAACCAGACCAAGGTTTCTGTGAGAAGACAGTGAGTAGGCCTCCTAAAAGCTGGGCTAGTGTCCAGAAGCTGCAGTCACTCCCCAACCCACAAAGAAGAGCCGTTCCTGGCAGAGATGCAAGTGATGAGACCCCAGGCAAGAACCAGAAGGAAGGGATGAGGTGGTAACGAAGAAGCTCTCCCTGGGTCATCATTGAAGGGGACTTGGTAGCAAGTTCTTACTGGCCAGGGAAGACTTCTTGAATTAAAGGAGCTGTGGAGACTGATGGAGAGGGTTAGGGGCTCCGTAAGTGGGCTTGAGTGGAGAGGGGAGGGGTGTGACAGGCCACGGAGGAAGAGGCTTGTCAGTTGCACAGTTTATCCTTCTAGGTTCAGCAGGAAGTGTTGGTCCATCACTGCAGGAGGATGGTGAAGCCGAAATATGATGATGTGGGGCTACTGGGGCACCTCCGTCCTTCCCCACGCAGCTAGACCTATGTGGGGCTACCTGCCCCCATTATGGCTCCTCCTTCCCATGAGCTTTGCCAGGAACTCCATCCACGGAGGACTAGAGAAGACCTTGAGTAAATTCCTAAGCTTCTCGCCTCCTGAATTTTCATCTATAAAACAGAACCAAGAAATGCCCTGTTCACACTGTGGTAGTGAAGAGAACTCTGTAACTGTGTACCGGGATGAAGATACGACCAATCTGAGAGTAACAATCCTCCATCACTGTTGGCTGTGACCGTCTGATATCTCTCCACAACAGGCTGTGTGCCCAGTGCGTGAGTGGTATATTTGGGGACTCCATGCTTCCCACCCCTCTGCCTGTTGGCTTTCCCCCTGCACACCTTCCCCATCAAATTGCTCATCACCACAGCCTGAAGCCACGGAGCCAGCTGACAGTTGACAAAAGCATCTGAAACCTCCTTATCCAGTGTTTGCCACAGCAACGAAATATCTGACTAATGCAACCTCTTCCATCTTCCCAATCTGTTCCGAGATTCAGGCATGCTTTATTTGTATGCTTAAGATAGAGTATGGATGAGTTGGAAAGTTCATTCAAAGAAATTAATGTACTAGAACTGGACATGGTAGTACAAGCTTTAAATCTCAACACCGAGGAGGTGGCCTCTTAAGAGACCAAGGCTACACTGGTCTACATAGAAAGTTCCAGGCCAGCTGGGGTTACAGGGAAAGCCTGTCTCAGAGAAACCAAAATCCAATGCAACCCAGACTAAGCATTTACCTGAGAAACTGGATAAGAAGCTCCAACCCCACCTAAGGAAACTGTGACAACTGATGGCCGCTGGGAGGGCCAGAGACAGTCTCTTTCAAGATGTGTCTCTTGGTAGGCTAATCAGCCTCCAGCGGTCATCCCACACTGAAGGACGTTTGGGGACACAAGTTAGACTCTCTAGGCCTTATTATATATACAATAGTGTCCATTAAATTGCAATGGGGCAATCAGTGCAGATGTGGATAGGGAGGGGATCTAAATGTCATCAAATCATATTGAATGAAAATGGTAAACATTCAGTTGAAAAAAGTTTTTAAAAATGGGGCTCAGCAGTTAAGAGCATTGACTGCTCTTGCAGAGGACCTGGGTTTGATTCTCAGTACCCACATGGTGGCTGACAACTCTTGGTAACTCCAGTTCCAGGGGATCTGACAGCTTCCTCTGATCTTGGGCATTGCATGACATAGGTGCCCTTACACATATGCAGACGACACACTCATACACATGTACTATAAATAATAAATATTTTTTTTAAGTTTTATAAAAATTCTAATGTCTTGAATCAAGGGAATGTTATGAACCCCCCCTTTTTTGAGACAGTCTCACACCATGGCCCAGGCTGGCCTAGAACTCCTGGCTATCCTCCTGCTTCAGCTTCCTGGGATTTCTAACATGAATACCCCCACCCAGTTTTCCATTCTGCTCACTCTTTCCTCTCTCCCACACCCTTTCTCTCTACCATTTATAATTTTTGCCCTGCCTTCAAGACCCTCCTTTTCTTAGCAGCCCTCAGTAATCCCCCAGTCCTCGTTAACCCCTCAAACTCTGGGAGGCCATCATTGTGCTTCCTCCTGGGGGCAACAGGTCTGCAAGTGCAACTCTCTCACTACCACTGAGGCTCTGATAGGAAGCTAGGAAGCCCTGGCTTGGAAGTCTTTAATCGGATTCTAATCTAGTGTAGAGTCTTCCTCATGTGCTGTGCAACATGTCCAGCCTCCAGCTACCAGCATCTCGTGTGGAGAATTTCACCCCCTCTTCCTTAGGGGGGCCTTCTCTTGCTGATGCAGGGTCCGTGCTGACCTCCTCCACCTGACATGCCAGCTGCTTTCTCATACTGTTGCTTTGTTGTTTTTCATAAGAGTCTGACAGGCATCATAAGAAATGACCTTTCCAAGACCTAGTGAAAGGCTCACTGTGGGTCATGTGCTGCCTACCATCTATCGGCTATTCTCTTCCCAGAGGTGGAAATATGAGGATGGGGTGGGCTATCATTGATGGTGACCAGAATGAAAAAGAGAAGGTGGAGGAGGAGGGGGAGGAGGAGGAGGAGGAAGAAGAGGAGGAGGAGGAAGAGAAGGAAGAGGAGGAAGAGGAGGAGGAAGAGGAGAAGGAAGAGGAGGAGGAAGAGGAGGGGAAGGAAGAGGAGGAGGAAGAGGAGGAAGAGGAGGAGGAGGAGGAAGAGGAGGGGAAGGAAGAGGAGGAGGAAGAGGAGGAAGAGGAGGAGGAGGAGGAAGAGGAGGAAGAGGAAGAGAAGAAAGAGGAGGATGAAGAGGCAGAGAAGGAAAGGAGGAAGAAGAGGAGGAGGAAGAAGAGAAGGAAAAGGAGGAAGAGGAGGAGGAAAGGAGGAGGGAGAAAGGAAGGAAGGAAGGAAGGAAGGAAGGAAGGAAAAGGAGGAAGGAGCTGGAGGAAAGAGGAAGAGGAAAATACAGATGAGGAAGAAGAAAAGAAGAAGAAGAAGAAGAAGAAGAAGAAGAAGAAGAGGAGGAGGAGGAGGAGGAGGAGGAGGAGGAGGAGGAGGAAGGGGAGGGAGGAAGAGAGAGCGAGAGAGGAGCAGAGAGAAAGTAAGAGGAGGAAGAGGAGGGAGCGAGGGGAAGGAAGAGGAGGAAGAAGAGGAGGAAGAGGAGGAAAGGAGGGTAGGAAGGAGCCGGAAGAGAGAGAGAAGAGGAGTGAGGAAGAGGCGGCAGGGGAGAAAAGAGGAGAGGATAGGGAGAGGAGGAGGCCAGGAGAGAAGAGGAAGAAAGGAAGGAGAAGGAAAGGTGCACGGAAGTAGGAGAGGAGGAAGGAAGGGAGGAAGAGGAGGAGACGAGGAGATGCGGAGAAGGAGAGAGAGGAAACGAGGAAGAGGAGAAAGAAGAGGAGAACAGGATGGACAGAAAAAGAGGACAGCGGAAAGGAAGGAGGAAGGAGAAGCAAGAGGAGAGAGTCTCAGAGGAGGAGGAGAAGGAGAGGGAGAATAAGAGGAGGAGAGAGAAGGAGGGGAAGAGAAGAAAGAAAGTAGGAGAGAGAGGCGAAGGAGGAAGGAAGGAAGACCTCTTATGGAAGGAAGGGAACAAGAGGAAGGAGCTGAGGGAAAGGAAAAGAGATTAGGAAGAAGAAGAAGAGGAGGAGGAGAAGGAAATTCTTATTGGTCAGAGAAGGCTTCCTGAAGAAAAGAGCAATTCAAGAAGAGAATCTTCAGGGATGGAAAATGCAGAGAAAACATGGCCAGCAGAACATTCCCCTTTAAGGTAGGAAACTTGGAAGGCTGCCCACTGTCACTCCTCTTCAATATAGTCGTGAGAACACTGCTAGGGCAATAAGAACAAAAGGGAAATGTAAAGGATTTCTAATTGGAAAAGGAAGTCAAGCTATCCCTTTTTGCTGATATGATTGTCTACCTAAGAGATGCTAAGAACTCCACCAGAAAACTCCTAGAAACGATTAAGTACTTCAGTGAAGTGGCAGGATACAAAATAAATCTAGAAAAATCAGTAGCCTTTCTTTACACCAACAACAAGCAACTGAAGAAGGAATACAAGGAGACCTTCCCACTCACAATAGCCTCAAAAACAATAAAACACCTAGGAACAAACCTAACCAAAGACACCAAGGATCTCTACAACAAAAATTTAAACCCCTGAAGAAGGAAATTGAAGAAGACATCGGAAGATGGAAAAGCCTATCATGCTCATGGATTGGGAAAATTAATATAGTAAAAATGTCCATTCTATCCAAACTCTTGTACAGATTTAATGCAATCCCAATTAAAATCCCCAAGAGTTTCTTCACAGGTTTGGAAAAAAGTCCTTAATTTCATATGGAAAAACAAAAGGCCCCAAATAGCCAAAGGAACCCTGAGCAAAAAGAGCAATACAGGAGCATCTCTGTTCCAGACTTCAAACTATACTACAGGGCTATAGTCATAAAAGCAGCTTGGTACTGGCACAAAAACAGACCTGTTGACCAATGGAACAAAGCTGAAGATTCAAACTTGAGCACATACAGTTTCAGCTACCTCATTTTTGACAAGGGGGCCAGGAAGACACAATGGAGGAAAGACAGCATCTTCAGCAAGTTGTGTTGGCAAAACTGGATCACCACTTGTAGAAGAATAAAATTAAACCGTCACCTCTCGCCCTGTACAAAAGTCAACTCCAGATGGATCAAAGACCTCAACGTGAAACCCCAAACTCTGAAGGCAATAGAAGAAAAAGTTGGCAGCAGACTACAAGACATAGGCATAGGAAAAGACTTCCTAAATCAGACAACAGCTGTACAAGAAATAAGACTGACAATTGACAAATGGGATCTCATTAAATTCAAAAGGTTCTGTACATCAAAAGAAACAATCAAGGAAGTGAAGATAAAACCTTTCAGTTGCTTTTGTCAGGGCTTTTTCTCATAGCAACAAAACAAGAAACTGACATGCCACCTAAATGTCTTTGAATACAGGAAAGCTCACTGCTGCTGGTAGGGAATTTTGATAAGGCCCGTATGACCTCTTCCTCTCTTACTGTCTTGAACATGGACACAAGGCTTGAGCTGAAGCATGAACACGAGTGGCTACAAGCGGCTGGAGACTTCTCAGGGCTTTTGCTAATCCTAGAGTCAGGAGCCACTACACAGCCCATTTTGTAAAAACACCTCAGCTCAAAAGGTAGAGCAAATGAAATTAGACTCCAGGTTTGGACAGCCCAGGATGCCATTAACCTTTGACCTCTACTCTCTCATAAAAACAAGGACAAGGGAAGGCCAGAAGACTCCCAAATTCCTAACTCCTGCTTTCATTTACAATCCTGTGCCAGGCCATTTCTCTTTTGCTGTCTGAGAAGGAGGAGAGTGTTGGAAGACTCCCCATGAGGCTGGCATTTAATCACTTGTCTGTTTAACTCTAAGCAAATGCTGGCCAAGGTACAAGTTCTCTTAAATAATAAATCAGAGGTGAGTTCTCATAGTTCCTTAATTATGTATATTTTTCTCAGGAAAAGTTTAAGGACCCCAGCAGGTGCCTACTCTCTGGGCTTCATTACTGTTGACAGAGTGAGGATTTATTCATTCAGAACTACAGGTGGTAAAACATGTGCAGAGGTTGGGAGGCAGCTCATGTTTCCTCCTGCTATTAAAATGTCACCTTGGGGTAAATAATATGTGTTAACATACTAGACAAATCTCCCAGACTTCTTTCTTTTATACCTTGTCTGCAAATAACAGCTTGTAACAGCTTCATGACTAAGTGTGCTGAGTTATTTAGTCCTTTTTAAAATGGTGACATATTTTCTCACTGCAATTATTTCATATCATTTGATTTGACGGCAAAGCCCTCCAATTATCAAAGTAAGAACAACATGCTCTTAGTACTCTTAGGAAGTGTTTTTTCTCAAATCCTGTTTTAAGTGGATTCTCATGCACTGGGAGTTATTGATGGGGTTATGACAGGAGATAAAGACCTTTCTCTCTCCTGGCCTGCTGACACCCCTTCCTTGGTTAGTACTGTGCTGCTTGTTCTTCCTCTGTCTGTGGTGGATACAGTGACAAACCCTAGAATTTGGTTGAACAGAACACCTGTTTCCAACTCCCTACCTTGAATTTGTTTCTCTGCTACAGAGGATAGTGGGAGAATGTTACACAGTTTCCCAGACTCCTTTGCAGCTAGGTTATAACAAAGTATACTTTAAAGTGTTTTTATGAAAGGGACAGGATAGTTAAGGATAGCACCATCTTTCTCCATCTTCTTGCCTTGAGAGACCTTCCTAAAACCCCTGTCCCTTCAGAGGTCTGAGCCCCAATGCTCTGTGTTAGACTCCTAAACCCCTGTCCCTTCAGAGGTCTGAGCCCCAATGCTCTGTGTTAGACACCCAAATTTACTGGCTCCTAGGTCCTCTCCTAGAGAGGGTGGTGAGAAAGAGCTCATTGGGATTACTTGGAACACTGAAGCTGAAAGACATGAAAACCTAACTTAATTAGTTTAAACATAAACAGAGATTTTGGAAGTAACTTATGCCAACTGAGGAGAAAATTGGCAGAGATGTTTCTTCACCAGCTACCCATATGTCTGTGGTTGAGAGTTCCCTTGAAAAGAGTTTTTCAGCTTGTTTTGTTTGGCAGAAATCCCAGACAGTGAGTAGAGGGTGTTTGCCATGTGCAACTTTGGAGTGTACATACAGGTGAGCAATGTCCAAGAGACACCCCAGGGTACCACGACCATTTCCATCAATACTGATGGGCAAAATTCCTGGTTGCTTTCTTTCTTTCTTTTTTTGTTTTTTGTTTTTGTTTTTTGAGACAGGGTATCTGGCTGCTTTCTTTTGTGTGTTATAGAGACAGAGGATGAGAGAATAGCCCTGTTTGACCCTGTCTTTTTACAGCGTCATTCCTCGGTTGAGTTGGCTAATTGCTTTAAAATAAGAGTTTCATGCTTTTCCCATAAAGAAACAGATGATAAACATTTTAGCTTCTGAGAACTATGAATTCTTCTCTGTCAGAGATTTTCAACTGTGCTTTGCAACACAGAAGCAGTTACTGGTGATACTTAAAGAAATGACCGTGCCCATGGTGTAATACAATGGTTTTCCTGAAAACTCAAGGGTTGTGGTTACAGGTGGGTGGAGTGTATTCCCTGAGGCCATGTGTAGGATGCTTGGTCCAATAGCAATGCTAAGAAGATGATGGGGCCTTTTCAGAACCTGGTGGGAGTCCTTACTGGCTCTTCTCTGGTTTTACAGTGGCCTCCTGTGACATCTCCCTCTGGTGTCTGCTCTTGCTTTTGTGGTCCTGTCCACCACGAAATCACGGAGAAGGTGTGGGAGGGGAACGCTCAGTAGAGCCTATACCATGATATTTGTGCTTCCAGCCTCCAAATCTGTGAACTGAAGTTGGCCTGGCCTTAGGTTGATTGTGATAGTAATAGAAAAGTAACTCACAATAGTGTTTGGTGCATGAGCTGTAGTTTGAAACAACTTATCTGGGTCCATTGTGAGAGAAGTCAATGGGGGAATCCACAAAGGAAGGTTCCTTCCTCATCTGAGATGAAACGGTTGGCTTTTCAGGAGGCATCAGATACATTCTGTGATTCTGAAAGTTTTGGGGTATGAAGTTAAACCCCTCTTGTACTGGAGTTATGAGGAAAATGGTGAAGAAAATTCCTTGAAAGATGAACTAGTAAAGAATCAGTGAACCCACCACCATTACGCATTATGCATTTTCCCAGGTGCAGGCCCCAAAAAGTGCTCAACCAGCAAATTTATTAGAAGCAGAAGAAGGAAAAAATAAAAAAGAAGCAGAAGAAGGAGAAACTCCTGATGACCAGAGTAGAAAAGCCATGTAAGCTAAAGAAGAATAAGTGGGGTAGATTATAGTTGTCTTCCCAGTAGAGAAATGACTGACTCCTTCCTAGTGCCTGACTCCTTGACCTGAGCAGATACAGTCATTGAAAGATTAGGTTTGAGGACCAGAAGTCATGAAATGGGACTATCTGTGTCACGTGTGTTTATCTGGATGGTTGGAGTCCTTTTTCAGGAACGGGCTCTAACTACCTGTGTCCCCTCTGCCTCCGGTCTCAATCTCCCTTCAGAGAAGGTGGCCCTAACTGCTAGTAGGGTGTGTGGGGTGATGACTGTTGGACTACTGTCTGAGGAGGGTTGCAATCAGGCCCCACTTGGAGGTCAGACAGTGGCCTATGGTGGAAGTCAGTGGAATGTGCATCTCTAGTTATGTTGTTAGGACTATCTGGAGTTTTAGAGGCTCCAAGTGGAAAGACATGAAGTTACTCTTCCTGTCTCTCAGGGATCTGCTCACAGCCAGTCCGAGTTCACTGGAAGTGGTCCTCCTCCTATTCCCTTGTCGAAGTTTTCAGTGTATAGGATGTAAGAGAAGCCAGAATTTTGCCCAGTTAGATTTGTCCATTTCTGAATGTTCAAGGAAGAGGCCCGCAGCGATATCTTTTCAATTTCCAATGGATTCTATTATGTGCAAATTCAGCAATTGGAAGCTTGAGGGAGATTAGTGAGTCAGATTACTGTGGGGGTGAGAGGGTATCAGTTACAGTCACCAAGAATGGGTGGCTCCAAGAAAGGCCAAGAGAGGTCCTTTTAATACTGTGTTAGGAGAACCAAAGGCTAAATGGTCCACAAATTTGGGCACACCCCCACAAAAGGACATTCACAGTAAAATGAGTCTGGACAAATAATGCTAAGAAGTAGATAAAGAAGGGAGTAGTGTGTTGAGGACAGAGTCAGTAAACCTGTAAAAGAAGGAAAGAAGAGTAGAAAGAACAGTGAGTAGGCCATAGAGGAAGACTTTTGGATGGAAGTAATGTAACAGCAGCATGTTTGTTTGTTTGTTTGTTTTTTGTTTGTATTTGTTTGTCTCTCATGGGTTCACAAAAATATGGCTTCTCTGGAGTTGGGTCATCCTCAGGTAGCAGAGTCATCTAGGTGTCTAGACATGAGACAAGTTTGATGAGTCCAGACGTTGATCCCAGGGACTTTTATTGTAGGTGAGGTACAACCATGCAGAGTCTCCCCCAAATGGGTTTTAAGGTCGGGGAGCTGTCAGATAGTGATTGGACCATCACTAAGACCCCTGGATTAAAGAGAGACCTTCCTGTTGTCTGGGCTGGTACCCATAACTACCTTCTCATAGAGGGATTTTTTTTTTTTTTGGAAATGAACCAGGGAGATCACATGCTTTCCTCGATGCTCAATAGCCTTATGAGGAAGTCATTGGCCTTCTGTGTAGCATCTGGCAAGGGCTGAGACCTGAACATTGAGGTAGGCTCCCAATTTGAGGAAGTAGAGAAGTCAAGGGGCTGGTAACTTCCTATTGTAGCTTTCTTAGGTGTTTTCTTGGGAGCCCATTACTTCATTCTGCCTTTCTGGAGGACTACGATCTCTAGGCATAATGGAGGATAAGTCAGTATTTCCACAGCAGCTGATACCCACTGGGTTACTGAAGCCATAAAAGCTGGTCCACTATCACTTAGCATTCTCAGTGGCACCCCAAACCCCAGGATGACTTCATGAGGCCAAGTCTGTTTCACCTCAGAAGCCCTTTCTGTTCTATAAGGGAAGACCTCAAGTTGGTGAACGTCCCATACCAGGAGGAACTGACTGCCTTGGCTTTTGGCTACGTGGGTGAAATATATTTGTCGGCTTCTCTGGTAGGACTCTATCCTCTGAATCTCTGGGAGAGAGATCCAGTATCTCTGAGGATTATTCTTTGGCCACATCTTACAGGCTTTTACTATCCATTTGGTGGTTTTTCTAATTTCCTTTCCCACAAATCGTTGCTTGTTGATTGTAGGGTCCCATCTCTGTCCAGACAGAAGGTCTGAGGGAGAGTTTTAAAAATCTTTCCATCTATCTGTGGCAGACAGGAGTAATCTTCCAGAATCATCTTTAAATCACCCTTGATGACTGGATAAGTCCTTTCTTTTCTAGGAAGGTGGCTTCCATACAAAGGAGGGCACAGTTATGATTTGATTAGCCATTTCTCTAGCGACAATGTCAGCCTGCCTGCCTCCCTCAGATACCTAATATGTTCATTTTTAACTTCACTGCCAATGGATAACTGCTATGTTTTGGGTGCTATTTGATGGGGGAGCCTGCAACTGGAGAGATATCGTTGCATGGGCACAGAGAACTGAAGAGGCATACTTAGGACCACTGTAGATCATGGCTATTCTAGTTTCTCTTCAACTGCCGTGACAAAACACCCTGACCAAAACCAACGTTGGGAGGAAGGGTTTTATTTGGCTTATATCTCCTGGGTCACAGTTCATCACTGAGGGAGCCCAACATAGGGATTCAGGGCAGGAACCTAGAGGCAAGAGCTGAACCACAGGCCATGGAGGAATGCTGCTTACTGGTTTGCTCTCCCAGCCCATGCCCAGCCTGCTTTCTTATATAATACAGAATCACCTGCCCAAGGGTGGCACTGTCCATAATGGGCTGGGCCCTCCCACATCACTCAACAATCAAGAAAATACTCCACAGATGTGGCCACAGGCCAGTCTAATGGAGCCAATTCCCCAGTTCAGGCTCCCTCAGTCCAGATGTGTCAAGTTGACACAGCAGCCCTCTGTCTTTGACTTAGCTCTAGGGTCCTGGACAGGGCCGTTAATTCAGTCAAATGGTGCTAGACCCGAGGGAGGGCTTTGATTTCTGCAGCATATCCTGTCTGACCATGTTTAACAGAGAAGCTCCTACTGGTAAAGAGGACCAATCAGGATTTGGCACTGGGAAGGTGCTGAGTCATCTTCCCTAGAGGCGTAATTTTGTAAGATTATCTGTTCATGGGCATGCTTAAAAGCCTCATCTTCATCCCTGAGGAAAGCAACATGGTTGTGGAAAGACAGCTTTTTATTTGAACAGCTAGATCCCCCCCAAGAGTAAAGCCTGACACCTTAAGAGCCTATTATCAGTTAGTCAAAGGTGTTTCCTTGATCTAATAATCCTGTCACACTGTGTGGGGAAAACATAACTGAATTATTTCCTAATGTTAATTCAGTTGCCTCTAGAATTAGCAGGGTGACTTCAGCTATTGCTCTGATGCAGGTTAAATATTCTGCTATGGGGCCCTGTTCCCAACTAAGACAGGCTATGGGTTGTCGGGTAGGTCTCTTAGACTGTACAAGCATCCCAAATCCATCCTTTTTCTTTCAGTTACATAGAGATTGAAGTTATTAGTAGTTTGAGGTTCAGGGTCAGGATCCTAAGGAGCCCTCGTTTAAGACCTGAGGCTTTAAATCCTTCAGGTTCCCAGGATAGGGTTTGTGTTTCCATTGCCTGAGTATCTTTTATTTATTTTTTTTTAATTTTATTTATTTCTGTATGTGTATGAATGTACTGTCTGCATGCAGGTCTGTGTACCCGTGTCGTGCAATGCCGCGGAGGTCAGAAGAGGGTGTCGGATTCCCCTGGAACTGGAGTTCTCCTGGAATTGGAGTTTCAGACAGTTCTCGGCCGCCATGTGGGTGCTGGGGATCGAACCCGGGTCCTCTGTAAGAGCGGTCGGCGTTCTTAACCGCTAGGCCATCTCTCCAGCCCCCTGAGTATCTTTTATTAACTGACACAGAGGTCAGGCAGTATCCTGAATCCAGAGCTTTGAAATCACTGAGCTGTTTAAGTATTTTCGGAAGAGGGAAAGAAGAAAGAGATCATACTCAGTCTTCACTTAATTGCCTCTTTCCATTAGATATGACCAGTCCTAAGTATTCGGCTGACTATTGGCACAACTGACCCTTATTCTTGGATACCTTATAGTTCCTATTGGCTAGAAAATTGGGAGCACCTTGGCTCCTTCCTGGAAATCTTATATGGGGCATACAGAAGAAGCCCATATTGAAAGGGCTTGATCTGGTGATTTGAAAAATTGAGCAGGTCCTTGGAGAAGGCTTGGCCAAAGATGGGGTTACCATCACTGAATCTGGGTGGCAGAACTGCTCAAATGAACTGAGGAGCCTGAGAAGTCAGGTCGTTTCTTTTATCTTATTTATTTTTGTATGTGCATGACTACTGTCTGCATGTAGGTTTGTGCACCCGTGTCGTGCAATGCCTCGGAGGTCAGAAAAGGGTCTCAGATTCCCCTGGAACCGGAGTTCTCCTGTAATTGGAGTTACAGACGGTTCTCAGCCGCCATATGGGTGCTAGAGATTGAACCCAGGTCCTCTGTAAGAGCACTCAGTGCTCTTAACCGCTAGGCTATCTCTTCAGCCCTGGAAGTCAGGTCTTTAGAGGCAAACAGGCATTGTGACTCAGGATGTAGAAGGACATAGAAAGTGGCTTTCTTTAAGTCCAAGACAGCAAACCACATGGAATTCTCTAGGATCTGAGTGAGGAAAGTACAAATAAGAAGTCTGAGAGCCTGGACTAGCCTCCATTCCACTGTGGCTTCTGGACTCCCAGAATGGCTGTTTCAAGAGCTTCACACAGGATCATTAAACTCTGTTGTTTGAGGCTGGTTATGATAGTTTAAGCCCTGTCATCCTCACCTCTTAAAAGGTATTGTCACTGATGGGGAACTGAAGCGTCTTTTAAATGGATATTCATAGGGGAAGTCTGCCCCGGGTTTGCTAAAACTCTCAGGCTCCACCAAAGAGAGGTTGAAGTCTGTCTCTGGAAATTTAAGGGTTGGGGTCTCCTTCCAGAAAGGGAACGGGACTTTCTGACACTGTTGGGAAGAATTGTGAAAAAAGGAGACCCTTGGGGCTTTAGTATGGAAGATGGGTAAAATAGCGAGTCATTAATTTCCCTATGCTGGCCCCCCCATCAAACTTGTACCCTCTGGAGGAGGACCACAGTTAGAGCAAAAGAATGAGAAGCACCGGTGTCTGACAAAAGAGTTACATATTGTCCTTCTGCTATGTCAAGATTACCTGGGGTTCATGTGAAGGTATTCGATGTTCTGGGGAGGCATTAGAGAACAGCCTAGGCCTCTTTAGTCTGGTTCTTGTTGGACTAGAAGGGGTTTACCTTCTTCTCCCTCTGGCCTCTGCTTCTACAGCCAGTCTGACTTCAAGTGGTTCTACAGTTAAGACTGGGCTTGTGTGGTAGCTCTCAGTTCCAAGTTGGGCACACCCTCTTAAAATGTCATGTCTTCCTACATGCCTACCGTCATCTGGAGGGAGACACCTGGGGCCCTGAAGGAACTGGGTTGGGAAAACAGCCACCAAAAAACCAGCCTGCCTTGTCCTGTCCTTCCTGACCCCTTGCTTCTCCTGGGCTTGATTGCAGAACACCTCTGTGGTGCTTGTAGCTAGGTGTTCTAGGGTGCTTGTAGCTAGGTGTTCTAGGGTGCTTGTAGCTAGGTGGTCTAGGGTACTTGCAGCTAGGTGGTCTAGGGTGCTTGTAGCTAGGTGGTCTAGGGTGCTTGTAGGTAGGTGGTCTAGGGTGCTTGTAGGTAGGTGGTCTAGGGTGCTTGTAGGTAGGTGGTCTAGGGTGCTTGTAGCTAGGTGGTCTAGGGTGCTTGTAGGTAGGTGGTCTAGGGTGCTTGTAGCTAGGTGGTCTAGGGTGCTATCAGGCTCAGGGGGAACCTTTTACAATTTCATTCTGATAGGTGAGACATATTGGGTTATAAAATGGCCTCTTAAAATCAGTAGTCCCTTGACTGACTCAGGGTTTAGGTTGGTGTGTTTAACTGGAGCTTTCCCAAGGCTCTCTAGGGAGGCAGCAACAGTTTCTTCTCTTCCTTGAATTAAGACAGCTTGGAATAATTTAAGGGTTTGGTGTGGGTTCTCTTTAGCCCTTCTGGTGTGTATAGCCAAACCCATCTCTGTCTCTATCTCTGTCTCCATTTTCCCAAGGGGGCAATCATAGTCCCATCGGTGATTATCCAAGGGAAGCGCCTGCCTACCAGTAGGGCACCTATCTCCTCTCCCATCTGTGAGTAAATCTCCATCACAACTTATGCATTTCATCATACAGTTCTGCAGCTGGGAAAAATGCATGTTTTGCTTTTTTGGTTTTTTTTTTCCTGAGACTGTCAAAGTTTGACTGAGGATTAATATGATGTCCTTTCACATGAAATCATGGGACTTGGGTAGTCCTTGAAAACCATGTGTTTATCAGGGTCTCCTGGGAGAATTCCCAAATCTGTTTAGATTTGTTTCAGGTTGTAGAGGGAAAAGGTACATAGATCTGACTGAGTCTTCTATCCTGTTCCATGTGTGCTTCTTTCAAGGGGGGTGTTGATTCCTCTGAAGAGGTGGGCAAGGAAGGAGTTGAAGATTTTTCCCTCATAGGGTAGAAACTTCTCACTGGGAAATTCCTTCCCTAGGGGATCAGTATGATGGTTTGGGGGGCTGAGTGGTGATCACTACCAGGATCTGTGAAGCCATGTGGTATTTTTGGTCTGAATTGGGCCTATCCCTCAGAGTAAAGAAAGCTTGCACATAAGAGACTCCAATCTGCTTTGCCCTCCTGACAAAGCAGCTCGAACTCTATGACAGTATCACAATGGATACTTCCCTCTGACGCTATTATCTCCTAGTGCTCAGTTAATATTCTGGCTGAGTTTGACTGCAGAGAAACACCATCTGCCTTTTCTTCATGGTCTGCGGGTCAAACTGGCTCCCGTGTCTAAGGAGGCAGCCCAAAGAAGAAACAGAGATAGCCTTTTATTCTGAGTTGCCCATCTGTGAGCCCAACTGTGATAAAGCAAAGGTAAAAAAAAAAAAAAGACACCCCTCCCCTCACCTCTTTCTGACTAGCCAGAGTCAGAGTGCCCCCCAACTTTTCCCCTGTGTAAACCACAAGAGGGTCCTTTCCTAGACCGTGATGATCCTGAAAGGGCTTCTGGCCCAAACCTGCTGGCATAGTCACACTGTAGTACCTGCAGGCCACCTTGGTTGGGACTCCTTGGGCTTTCAACTCTAACGTCATCTGGATAAAGTGGCCCCTTAAATTTTTCCCAGGCCAGGAAAAGAGGCCTCTGCTGGAAGTTCCAAAGGTCCTGAGGACCACCTCTGGGAGGCAGGGGCACTTGACCCAAGAGATGGACTACCATCCTGCTTTCAGAGCTGAGGAGAAGTAGAGATGATCTTCAGGTGAGAAAATGGAAAGCCATTCACAGGATTCTCTCTGGGAAGAGTTAAAGAGCCTCGCATACCTGGTCTAGATCATCTAGATCAACTGCAACTGCAGAGGGACCCAGGCTGAGGGCATGAAGCCCCACAGATGGTGAACTTGTTAGATCATGGACCTGTCGCTTTAAGAGACAAAGCAGCCATACCTCCCCTGAAGCTTTACTGCCTGCCTTTGCCTCTGTAAGCAGACAGCTTTGCTGCTTACTCCAAAGTGGCCTTGTCTAAATGCGTCCAAGCCCCAATGTGTCCAAGTCATTTACTCTTCATCGAGCATCCCCCCCCTTTGAGAAAGGTTAGAAAAGGGATTTCTTTGTTCTCTGGGCTGTTGGATTCCCTGTTGTCTAAAACCTTGTGACCAGGGTAATAAAAGGACCTTCTTCATCAGAAATAAGCCTCAGCATTTGTATCTAATCAGCCTCTCTCTCTTTCTCATCTCCTGAGTTTCTATTTTTTTTTTTTTTTTTTTTTTTTTTGGGTCTTTCGAGACAGGGTACTTTCTCTGTAGCCCCAGCTGGCCTGGAACTCGCTCTGTGGACCAGGCTGGCCTTGAACTCACAAAGATCCGCCTGCCTCTGCCTCCCAAGTCCTGAGTTTCTTATCTAACAGTACCAACTAAGTAAATAAATCGTCTCCTGATTTAGGCATGGCGGCGGTGGCGGCGATGGTGAAGTCTGGCCATTTTCTCCTTATCGTTCTTCTGCTCTGTGGCAATGGGGCCCAGGTTAAAATCTCCTTCCTATGGGAGATACCGCCATGCATCCTGTTTTCTGTTACTCTGCAGACGCCAAGGATAACTCGAGTTCAAAGTTTGAGAATCTGCCCTGGGAATCGGATCCTTCAAGTCCATGCCTGCTGCTGGAGAAGAGGGGGGAGTTCCACATTCCACAACAGAGTGCTCACAGTGCTTAGCGTCAGTTGCCGACAGCTTTGTTCATCCCTCGCATCTGGTGATTGGTCGGAAAGAGAGCCATGCTGTCACAGGGCCAACATTCTGGGCTCCTCCGCAAGAGTAGGTCAGGAGACTAATCAGAACCAGACACAGACAGCTTTACACTTGGGTCGTAAGGTCAGCTACCATCGAATTGTGAAATTCACAGGTAAATGTCTGTAGTGGAAATCATCATAGAATGAGGTAACCTAGACCCAGAAAGACAGCCATCAAATATATACACGATAACTGAATCTTTAGATATGTGTGTTTAACCAAGATAACTATCTAAAGCATGAATCTAGTAAGTGGCCATGGTGGGAGTGGTAGGCTTCAAGGGAAGGGAGATATAATGCAGGTAGTATGAAAGGGGTAAAAGAAGAAGCAATGCAACAGGAAGGGTTAAACGGGGTAGGAAGTCAGAGATCAGGGTAGAGGAGGGAGTAAGAAGGATAACGAATACTCACTAAAGACCTTTGAAAATGACATATTGAAATCTTATTGTAGAAGCTTTCTTATATATATATATATATCTAATATATTATATATATATATTAGATATATATATATATATATATATATATGTTAAATTTAACCCTGTAATGCAGGGGGGAGGGGGTGAAATTGAGGGACAATGCCTCCCCAGGCACCATAGGCTATCAAATATAAAGCCCAGGGCCAGGTACAGGTTACCTCTTTCTGAGTTGTTGGTCACTGGGATGCCATAGACTAAACCCCCAACCCTGCAACCCCTGCCACACACGTTACAGGCTACAGATAGTGCTCTTGGCTATCCTCCATAACTTGATGGTAAGACCATGTTGCTGAAGACAAACCTATGCCCAAGTGATAGGGCATGGAGAAATCAAACCAGTGCAGACCTGGAAGCTTCATCCCTATTGAATAGCTTTCATAGTGCTGGAAGGTTCTATTGAACATCACTTGGAAAGTAAAGTCATTCCCCTGGTGTGAACAGAGCAAGCTATAGTAACAACTAGCTGACAAGATATGCCCACCCGTGCAACACTGGCACAAGTATTACAGGAGTAACCAACTACTTTCTGATTAGATTTAGAGCCTCTCCTGGAGATCACATCCATGCCTGATGAGCCCAAACCCTATGGCTGGCTACAGGGTAGAGGAGGCAAGAAGAGTGTAAGACCCAGGAGTAGATGTCTATAGTGAAACAGTATTTGCTGGACGTGACAGAGTGTTGTTAAAATTCCCTCTGGGAGTTATGTGCAGCACCCTGCCTCCTCCTCTTGAGGTCCCAAAGGCAAATCTAGTGATTTTAATTGGGTTTGCTTACAGAGCAAAGAGATGTGGGAGTTACTTACAGGAATGTCAGCACTACCCCTCCCTCATGGGCATACAGGAAAGTTCCTGACCCCATCATGGACCTCTGCTTAAGATGGCAATGGTGGAAAGAGACCCCCCTCAAGGCATTCTCTGTTTATATACCCCTAGTCCCTCCTCCTTACACAGTCAAAGCAGAGAGGCTGGTTGGGAGGGGTAGCCAACTCCCCTGGCTTCTCCTTTTCTCATGAAAGGTCAACAGTCAAGTTTATAAACCCGAGCAGGCTGTGCCCCCAAACTTGGGAAGGCATTTGATGTCCAAGGAAAGCTTTTTTCTGAGGACTGTCCATGCTACACGAAGCAGTTGAACAAATGAACTCGCAGTGGTTGTGACTGTGTGTGTGTGTGTGTGTGTGTGTGTGTATGTGTGTGTGTGTGTGTGTGTGTGTGTGTGCATAAGACTTTCACAAGATCAACCAAACTCTCAACATGTATGGGGCAGGGGGCTCAAGAAATTCTATTCGTATCTGAGAAAGTTTTCTTTACCTGAGAGGTGACCCTACCCACGTTCCAGGGCATGGTCCCACATCCATGCACACAGAGGCACTAAATGGACTCAGTGAACATTATAAAAAGACAGTAGACACATGAATTTGGGAGGCCACGTGGTGAGGACAGGGGAGAAATTGTACAGGAGGGAATGGGAGGTGGATTTGATCCAAGCACACTACATGCATATATGAATATTAAATAAAATATTTTAAAAAGAGAAAGATGACTATTAAGATGTGGAGAAGTAGTTTGGCTACAGAACCCAATGGCTAGAGGCCTCAGAGAGATGCAGAGCTTGTGTATAGTTATCAGCCTTACCTGTCACTAGAATACTTGCACAATGCTGATCTTTTCATAACTTTTCCTAAAATGAGCATTAACTTTAAATATTTGGGAAATAATGTTTGGTGAACACTCACTGCTATCATTGATGGAAATGTAATACAACATTTCTTGGAAAAAAACATACAACCTTTTTTCTAGCAAATCTTTGAATATGTATATTTGAATATGTATATTTTAATACATTTAATATTTAATATATATTAAATATACATTTAATACATTTAATATTTAATATGTAAATACTTGAATATGTATATTTCTTTTTCCCACAACCATCAAATGAGACAGAGAAATTATGGAGGGTTAAAAAAAATCAGCTGCCTTTCTAGGTGCTTTTCATTTTTATTATTTATTTTTGTTTTATGTGTATGAGTGTTTTGCCTGCATGTATATAATTATACCCAAATAGTGCAATGCCTAAAGAGAACACACAAAAGGGTACCAGATCCCCTGGAACTGGGGTTATGGATGGTTGTAAGCCACAATGTGGGTACTGGGAACTGAACCTGGGTCTGCAAGAGCAGTCAGTGCTCTTAATTGCTAAGTCATCTCTCCGGCCTCTCACTAGATGCTTTTTAAATGACAGAGAGAAGGGTACTTCTGAGCTATGCAGGAAATGCCAGCATAGTCTGACAGGATAGAGTCAGAGACTAGTTCCTGGTCCTACCCATGTTTGGGGAGTTGCTCTGTGGAATCCTGAAGGAGACTTCAAGCATTACTACATTTTCTACACCCACAAATGTGTCTCAGGGGCTCCAAATAATGAAACTTGCTCAACTAGTAAATTTACTAGCAAGGAGAGAGAGAGAGAGAGAGAGAGAGAGAGAGAGAGAGAGAGAGAGAGAGATTGGGTTAGAATTCAGCAGGCTCAAAGGCCAGAGTTCACAGCTTGAATTGACCAGGCCAATACCTCCTTTCCACTCTCTATAGGGTTAAGAAGCTGTCAGTGCTGTGACTCAGCAGCTCTTAACTTACGATACCAGGCTCTTCTGTGCTCTTTGTCATGTACACTATGTGTAATTAAATCATGTCCCATGAAGCTTTCCACCAGCTCCCCCAAACTTACAGAAGTCTGACATTTCCTTTGTTGTTGAGATTTATTGAGGGGGTGGGATCTGCTGTGCAGACTTTCTCTGAAGAGACTCCGCAGACCTTGTGCCCCCACTGTCTCATTACTCTCATGATAGCCCCCACTTCTCACTCTCAGTGAAGTTCCTCTCCAGATTTTAAAGGAGGTCTCTCCTTTCCTTTAAGGTGTCCATTGTGTTCAGCCTTTCCCGTATGCTGTACCATTTTCCCCCCTGTGCTTGACACACCTGGGAAGACGGAACCTGGACTGGGGAATTTCCTCTACTGTGGGCATGTCTCTGAGGCATTGGGTGGTGTCTCCCTGCGCAGAGGTCCTGGGCTGTATGAGAAAAGTATCTGAGCAAGCCAGGGAGGAGCAAGCCAGGGAGCAGCATCCTCCATGGTCTGCGCTTCAGTTCCTGCCTCCAGGATCTACCTTCAGTGATAAACTGCAAACAGGAAATATAAGCCAAATAAACCCTTTCCTCCCCAAATTGGTTTTGGTTAGAGTGTTTTATTATAGCAATGGAAAGCCAACTTCCAGGTGGGTGAGAGAGGGCCCAAACATGGTTTTAAGGCCCTTTCTCTTAATAACCACATTTCAGAAGGCAATTGTGTATCAGCTTCTTTCATGGACTGGCTGTTGATGTTTATCGTTATATTTAACAATTGGAAGGAGCTCTAAGAGTGGATAAAACCATTTTAATCAGTGGAGTCTAGACTGTAAGATGTTCAAGAATAATGGTAGGATGATAAAGGATGAGTGTTTTCTTCCTGGCACATAAGACGATTGACCTTCTCCCTGTCTCTGGACTCCATTACATGAACTGATAAGTTTATTGGAAGGTCAAATTCAGGACATGAGGCTGTTTGTGTCATGGGTACTTGTCCGTAAGTCAGATGTTTGGGCAAACCCAGGGCCTATCCCTAACTGCCCAAGTCCCTTTCCCTCCTGCTCAGTCATAGTCAGTCCCTTAGGAGATGAATCTGATTCACTGGCTGTCCCCTTTTCATATCCACTTACAAATTCCCTGAAGATCAGGTGTGCTCTGTGCATGGTCTCTTCCATAGACAGTCAGTGGCGTTGTGTTCAGGGACTAGGAAGACTGACTAGTCATGTGTTCCTGCTGCCTGTAAAACAAAACAGAATATAACAGCAGTGGTCCATCAGGTCTAAATTTTATTTATTTATTTATTTTTGGTCTTTTAGAGACAGGGTCTCCCTGTAGCCCCAGCTAGCCTGGAACTCTCTCTGTAGACCAGGCTGGCCTTGAACTCACAGAGATCCACCTGCCTCTGCCTCCCAAGTGCTGGGATTAAAGGTGTATGCCACCATGCTCAGCCAGGTCTAAATTTTATTATAATGAAAGAGCCTTGGGACTTAGATAGGCAAGCAGCAGGACCACAGCATGCCAGCCAGGTGAATGGAACCTCCCTGGACTCCCCTCCCCTGCCCCCCCCCCCAGCAGCGTGGGTGCACCCAGAAAGCCCCACCTGGAGTACCAGCTAGACAGGCAGACAGCAGGACCGCACGGTACAGGCACACAGGCCAAGGGAGCAAACCCTCCATCTCCCGCTCAAGCTGGTGGTGCTGTGGTGTGGATGATCCAGTGGGCACAGTGTTAGTGATTCTAGGCTGCACAGCCAATGTAGAGGAATAGGCTGGCAGGAAGCAGAGTGAGTGACCAACAAGTTTTCCATATTAACATTTGAGATTAGCACCAGAATCCAAGCAACAAAACAAATCTACATGCCAAAAACACAATGAAAATGACAACATGGGAAAAGCTCATAATAAATCCACACCGAACTTTATCAGTCCTACAATGAGATCTCCCTGGAAGGAAACCAAGACACAGACCTTAGAAGAACAACCATAGTAGACATATTCAAAGAAATCAAACAATATAAAGAACAAATCAGATAACTAAGTGGAGAGAATGAAAAACTCAGGAAGGAACTACAGGGAGAGAATGACAAACTCTGGAAGGAAGTGGAAACACTGAAATGAAAAAAGAAACTGACCAGCAAAGCAAGGAGGTACAAAGGAGAATGACAAGCTCCAAAAGGAAGTGGAAATACTAAAGAAATCACAGGATGAAATGAAAAAGGAAATTGAACACTCACCCAATCAACAGGAAAGGATTGGAAAAAGCCTCAGAAGCAGAATGGATGAAGCAGAAAAAAGAATATCAGACTTGGAAGATAACACAGAACAACTAGAATGCTCAAGTAAAGATTATGAAAAAAAAAAAAAAACCATGAGTGGAACAAGACCAAATCTCCACATCATAGGGATAGAGGAAAGAGAAGAATCCCAAGACAAAGGGATTGTTGGTGATCAGATCACCAACAGAATAATAGAAGAAAATTTCCCCAAATGAAAAAAGACAAACCTGTACAAATACAAGAAGCACATAGAACACCAAATACACAAGACCAGAAAAGAAATTCCCTATACCATATCATAGGTAAAACACTAGATGCTCAAACCAAAGACAAAATATCAAAAGCCACAAGAGAAAAACAAGTTACATATAAGGGGAAACCCACCAGAATTACAGCTGACTTCTCAGTGCAAACTATGAAAGCCAAGAAGAATGTGGACCAAAGTATGCCCAATGCTAAACAACTTTTGATGCCAACCCAGATTACTATACCCAGCAAAAATGTTGATAATAGTTGAAGGAGAAAGAAAAATCTTTCATGACCTAAAATGAAAGAATATATGTCAAAAAATCAACACTTCAGAAAATACTCAAAGCAATTCAAAGAACAGAGGGAAGGAGCAACTGTCCCAAGCAACTAAAGAGAGAAACTAATAAAAGCATAACAGTGGAAACACAAACCTAGACCAAGAACGCAAACAAAACAAGGTGAAAGGAAGCAACACACATCTCTCCATAATAACCTTAAATACTAATGGTCTAAACTCCCCAATCAAAAGACATAGACTGGGAGAATGGATTAGGAAACAGAATCCATCTATATGCTGTCTACAAGAAACCCATCTCACCTTCAAGGACAGACACCAACTTAAAGTGAAAGGATGGAAAAAAATATTCTAAGCAAATGCTACCAAAAAGCAAGTAGGGGTTGCTATTTTAATATCAGACAAAAGAGACCTCAGAGTAAAATTAATCAGAAGAGACAAAGAGGAACATTACATCCTTCTCAAGGAACAATTAACCATGAAGATTTCAAAATCCTAAATGTTTATGCACCAAACTCAGGTGCTCTGAACTTTATAAACACAATTCTGTAGGACCTCAAGACACAGATTAATCCCAGCACACGAATAGAAAGGGACTTCAATACCCCACTGAGCCCCTTGGATAGATCAACTGGACAAAAAATAAACAGAGAGACATTGGAACTGAAGAATAAATAGACCAAATGGGCCTCACAGACATCTACAGAATATTCCACCCAAACACCAGAGAATATACTTTCTACTCAGTGCCCCACAGAACATTCTCCAAAAAAAAAACCCCACAAAAAAAAAAAAAAAAAAAAAAAAAATCTCAACAAATACAAAAGAATTTAATTGTTTTCATGCATTCTATCAGCCCCACAGTGCAATAAAGCTCCAAAGCATACTCACCAGAATAAGCCTACTAGCTACAAGAACATGGAGACTAAACAACACAATCCTGATTTAATGAGTGGGTTCAGGAAAGAAATCACAAAATAAAAAGTTTCTTTCACGTAACTAAACGAACAAGTCCAATACAAGACAATCAAAAAAAAATTGTGGAATTGTGGAATACTTTAAAGGCAGTCCTAAGAGGGAACTTTATAGACCTAAGTGCTCACATCAAAAAATAGAAAGAGAAACAAATAAATGATCTACCACTGCCCGCTAAAAAACGATAGGCTCTCAGACCATCCAGGGGACACCTGAAAGAAAGTTAGAGTCCACCCGCTGCCTGAAGAGGCTCAGAGCAACTGAGCTACCTAGAAAGAACTCGCAGGGGCTGGGAGAGATGGCCTTATCGTGGTAAGAGCGCTCTGACTACTATTGCAGAGGACCCACGGTTCGATCCCCAGCACCCACATGCGGCTGAGTGAGATGGAATCAGTCTGAAACCCAATTCCAGGAGAACTCCAGTTCCAGGGGAATCCGACACCCTCTTTGGACTCGCTGCATTGCACGACATGTGGTGCCACAAACCTGCATGGCTAGACAGTAACATTCCGTACACAACATAAATAAATAAATATTACATAAAAAAACAGAAAAGAAAGGAACTCGCTAACCATGTGCTGCCTGCAGGCTGTGCAGGGCGCTTCAGGTTCCCGGCTTTCTGAGCTGTCATCCTATGCTGGGAGTGGCTTTGGTTGATGCAGCGTATTCTGTTGATCATTTATGCTTCTATAAGTGACCTCCCCATAGACCTGTTAAGTAACCCAATAAAAACTTCTGGTTCACCGAGTTGGATTTGGGTGGTGTCCTCCTTGGATCTGTCATGTCCCTATCTGGGGTGAGAGACATTGTATCACATCATCTCAGGAAGTGTGCTCAGCACAACTAGGCTTAAGTCATGGCCAGCACGAGTGTTGTTAGGTGATCTGCTGGTGGACTCCTACAGAATGGGGACAGACTACCAATATTTAAAAGGTGAGCCCTGGCTTAGGCTGGGCAGGTTCTCTGCGCGTTGGGAGCCCACTCAACAGGGCTAAAGCTTCCCAGCCACATCAGTGGAAAGTTACCCAACCCCTCCTTATTGCCTCTAAAAGACTGCCCTGACTTCTGCTTGCTAGCTGCTGCTCTCTGTTTGATACTAGCAAGGCAGCCACACTCTATTTACACCCAATAAACTGCTGTCCCCAGGAGTTGTCTTGCTCAGTGGTCTTTGCTTGTACCCTCTATTCATACAGGTCTAGCTGGTGGGCTCTTCATAGGTCTCACAGTGAGACTAGTGCACATGTGTGGTTTTCTGAAGCACATATGCTCACCAAAGTCCTCGTGTGGTCTATATACCTTCTATTCCTGCCCAAATTCCTTAAAAAAACATTATTTTAATTTATGTATATGAGTGTTTGCCTGCATGTATGAAGTGCACCACCTGCATGAAGGAACCATGGAGGCTGCAGTCAAATCCAATGGAATTGGAGTTACAGGATGGTTCTCAGCCCAACTGTTAGGTTGTTGGGAACCAAACCCAGGTATTGTGGAAGAACAGTAAGTGCCTGCTAAACCACTGACCATCTCTTCAGCCCCTGTTTCCTGACCCTTATTTAAATAGCTTTCTTCTTTTTTGACAAGTCCATATGTGAGTGTTGTGTTTGCAATATTCCAGCTCCCAGTCCTCTCCGACTCCTCTCGTCTCCAACTCCCTCACAGCTCTTGTCCTTTTCTTGTGATTATTATCACATATACATACCATGTAATATAAGCACACTAGTTCTGTAATTAATGCACTGAGCCCGTTTTAATGCTGCTGTGTGCACTTTGTATTTAGGGGTGCCCACTTGGGGTTAGATCCTCTCAGGTGGAGAGCTAGTGAACGAAGAAAATTTATTCTCTCTCCCGCCGCCTCCATTCATTGCCGGTATCTCTTTATCTTGAGGTGGAACCCTGACTATCCCCATAACTTGGAGCCAGTCTGAGCTAAAGCCTGTATCTGGGCTAAATGTTCAGCTGCACTATGAGAAAATGACTTGTGTGTGTGTGGTGTGTGTAGTGTGTGTGGCAATTCATTTATGTTATTCCAACTCTGCCACGTTTTCCAAGTAGCAGAGGTTTCTTCAACTGAAAGAAATAAGACATGCTGAGTACTACAAGTCTATTCGATGCTGTGGTAGTATCGTAATAGAGCAGATTATGCAGTTTACCTGTAGTGCCTTACTTATCTGAGCTGAGAAGTGTCTTTTTGTCTCACCATCAGGCACCTACTGATTATTAGGGTGGGACCTCTTCACTCCCTGAAATGGCACTTTTGCAGGCAGCCCTAAAATTTGCTTACGGGTCTTGTTTTTTTTTTCTCTTTTTTGCTTGGCTGATTTTTTTTTTTTAATACTCTTTTTTTCATTAGTATTATAATTATGATGCTTTGTGCATTTCATACACTTTTTTCAATTCCACATCTCAATAGGCTTATTTCCGTTTCCCCTCCCCCCCCCACCCCACCCCATCCGGAGGTACTCATGCTTCTGCCATAACTGCTCACTGCAGTTCTCTTTTCTCCATTTTTTTTATTCATTTTTTAGCATACTTATTGATAAATCAGGATCGAGTACAATGCATCCTTTTCGATGACAAAACCATCTTGCAGGGCTGTTGTGCACACACAACACCTACCGCCCAACCATCCTACAGTGGGGGGAGGATTGAGGTATTGTTATGACAGTGTTGTGATCAAACAATGCATGAGTGTCCAGACACTAATTGCCTGAAGTTTACAGCCCACTTCACCCCAAGACTCGCCAGCGACTCTACACCTTCACTACTACGCACCCCCTCTTCGCAGGTTCCGTTCCCTAGGCTAGAACAAAGGGGGACAGAAGTTGAGCATGAGAGTACAAAGTCTCCACTCCTCCTCCTGAGCTGCCTGAAGCTTGGACTATGGTCATTCCTGGCTAGTTTCTTCTATTACATTGGGGCCTGACAGTCTTGTCCAGGTAATAACCCTATTTACGATACCTTACTGGCCATGGGCGTTAAAATATATGGGTGTACGTATCTCCCTAGGGTCTTGTATACTGATAGGGTAGAGCTCTACCATGAGCCATTCCTAGAGCAATCTGCCCTACTCGTAGTTTGCTTATTTTGTTCGTCTTACGAATTAGAGCCATTACTCGGCATCGTCCATATCACGATATTAATAACAGCATCATTGAGTAGATGTTAATCAGGATGGCTTTTTGAGCACCCGCCTTGTAATCCGTCCTGGACGTATATGTTCAGTTGCAAGGACGACTGTTCTGAGCGCCGGTCTACGGAGGAGTCCAGGCCACACTTTCAGAAACAGACCAAAAAAAAAAAAAACCTCAAAAAACAACAAAGAAAATACAACCACAGACATGTGTTCATCGACCTTCTCAAGTATCAGAATGAAAGACCATTTACGAAATTTCATGAATCTTATAGTGTGGGGATATAATCTAACATTGGAGTACGATATTAGGCACTAGTCTTAATGTGTCCAATAATAGGGTCAAGGCCGCAAGGGTAGGAGGGCTACACCACCACGTCCACCTCAAAGTGCTAAATCGACAGGTTCTAGAAAGACTTACCTTACTTGGTTCTATCCTGGTAGTGTGGTCATTTCCATGAGAGAGAGGTGGAGCACAAATGTGGAAGGAGGACCATGGGAGGACAGCATAATAACACTGGTCAGTGGCGGTGGGCAGGCAGGGTCTTCGGAGACAGGCTGGAGGCATAGTGTAACTGGTTTGACACTAAGGGAAGGCTGGGTAGGTTTGTGCAGGAGTTTTGCAGAACAACAGTAGACGCAGGCTTTCTTCATCAAACGATCGTGCTTATGTGAGTGCTAAACATGTTCTTCAGCGTCGCTCAGACCTGGAAGTGGAATAAGACAAGACCTTGGCACTACAGAGCTTGCTTTCTTTCTGAGAGAGGGCTTGACCAAGTATGCGGAGAATACACTCACTGTGATTAAGAAGGGAATGTCAAATCGGGTAAGGGGTGACAGAAGTAGTTGCTAGTAGAAGAGAAGCTGGGGAAGCCATGTGAGATAAAGCACAGGGTTAGAAGGCAGAGAAAGTGAGGACTATATGACAGTTTCTAAGCTGACAGCAAGCTGCTCTTGGTAGTCATGCGAGGGTATGAAAGTCTTGGTGGGCAGCCACGGTGGGGTTTCCAGTTACTTATGTACTAGAAGAAGGAACTGAATACAAGGAACACATGGATAGTTGGTAAAACCAGAAGGTTACAAAGTAGTAGGAAAAACAGTTTCCAAGTTAGAAGTTGCTAATGCCATTCTCCCTCTCTGGGTTCTTAGATTCTTCATGTTTTTGTTCGTTTTGTTTTGAGCACAAGGTCTCGCTATAGCCCCAAGCTGGGTCTGAGAACCTCATATGTAGACCAGGCTGGCTTGAACTCACAGGATCGCACCTGCCTCTCGCTCCCCAGTGCATTGCCCTGGTGGAGTCAGGCATTCGTGTCATAGGGTCTTCATTCGTAGGGCTTGTCCTGGTGCTTCCTCTAATGCTGTCATATCACAGGCTTCTCTTGTGATTAGCTCTGTCGTCCTCTCTATCTGTGCCTTTGCTTGTGTTTCGTGACTGCTTCATTCCAGTCTTTCTCTGTCCTTGGTTTTTCGTTATGTTCTTCGGTGGCTCCTTTTCCACTGCTTCGGTTCTCCTACGATGACGCCGAGGCATTGAGTCATCAGCCGTTCTAGCTATAGTAGGTCTTGTGATCAGGCTGTAGGCCGCTCTCTAGTTAATGATTCATAATGCGCATAAACACGTGGCTTTGTACTAAGGTCTGTGTGTGTAGTCGGAGGAAGATTGTCCACTTTTTGACAACAAGATAGCTTTGACTCCATTACTGAGTGGAGAAGAATCGATCGTGCAACCCCTTGGGTATGACCAAGTGTTAACTGCACTCACCGTACAGACATTCCCGCCATCACAATGATAAACGATGATTACTGGGGAGTAGAAAGGTATAGTAATGACTTTTAAAAAACACATAGAATCTGGACTAATGACTGTTAATTAACCTTGGGAAAGGTAAGCGAGCCATGTGCTCTTGTGACACGTGGGCACCTGCCCTTGAATTTTCTAATTGCCTACACTCCCCCCAAGTTAATGATCAGGAAACGTGGGATACTGCTTGAGATATGAACACATCAGGACTACTGAAAGGCAGATACTGCTCTCCTTGAAAACGACGAGGGACTGAAAAAAACACATTGCTTGACATTGTATATGATGAGCTGTTTTAGAACTAGGACAAAAAAGCCAGACTGTCTGATAGAGGTGGATTCAAGCTTGTACTTCCCCAACTGAAAGCTGGAGATGGAGAACAGAAAGATAGAAAAGAAATGATTTTGAATAAAGTTATGGGTGAGGCTGGCTTCAGGGACAGTTTCAAGGCCTACAGTTACAAGGACACCTGAGAGAACAGTTTGCCAACCCACTCTTAAAAAAAATTAAAGTACGAATCAGGGGTTTCTTTGAGATACACTAGCTATAACATGGCGTCGGGAAGGCGAATTGATGCTAAGGGAGCCATTCCTAGGTGTTTTACTGGTGGTGAATTGAGGTGTTGGAACACCCCGGTGCATTAAAATCAACTCAGGGAAAACCAGGCCCCAGACCCTTAGGGGACACACCAGGCTTTCGGAAAGGGTGTCCAGAAAGGGTGTCACTCCCCCACCTGGACCTTTGGCCTTTCCCTTCACAGCTGACCTCTGTAACTTTATTCTCAAGCTTGGCCCTCATAGCCCCACCAGCAGCTCCCTCTATCACTGGTCTGGTTCACGATCTTATCAGTACAGACTCTTAGCCCACTCCTGAAACCCCTTGAACTCTGCTTTGCCGCCTCTTAACTTAAAATTAATTCTGTTACCCTTACATATGTGCATACTGTGTGCTGCGTGACTTGAGAGTTAATGTTTGCAATTAGGATGAGAATAAAATAACTTGTGTTCACCTTGGCCAGGCCAGGAAGGTGGGTGAATTTTATGACAAATTCTGTCTCTGAAACCATAAATCCTGTGAATTTATTATCATCCAATATTCCCATGCTGTGGATTGACACAAAACTGTTTGTGTATGTTTACGGCTTATAACACAAAACTGGTAGTGGGTGAAGTCTGGGCAGGTCTTAGAGACTGCGGTCTCTCCCCAATATGTCCACATCATTGTTACCTTCAACAAAAGAATTTACAAAGACAAAATAAGAAATTGGATGTGTGGATGAAAGGAGACTACTCGGGAGTGAGCACAAGAAAGTGTCCCATCACTTTGAACAGCTCATGAGTACATCTTTTTCCTCCTGTCATAACTTGATCATCTCATTAGAGTCTTGAGGGAGAGATAACCTTGGCTTGGTAGTCATGGAAACAAGAACAGAGCAATACAATAATCACTAGACCTCTGGTAATGCTTAATGGAGCTGCTCACACTCACTAGCAGAAGGGGGCGTGTCCCAGACATTAATCTTTCCTGCCGCTTCTTACACTACAGGTGGTCTTGAGAGCATATATATGTTGGATTAAGGGGTGGACGGTTACCTGAACAGCGCGCACACTCGGCGCCCCCTCGCCCCCCCCCCCCCGACCCACCCCCCCCACCCCCCGCCGCCCGCACCCCCCCCCCACGCCCCCCAGTCTTGATGGGATCACCTTATTGACTTTTCCTTCCCCCTCGATGATCGTGTCGGGACTACGCCCACCCCCGCCCCGCCACGACGTTGTGTTTATCAGCATCCTTCGGGCTGCTTCTACTTACCCCTAACCCACCATCTCTTCATGGAAATAGCACATTAATCATTGGAAGAGGAGGAAGAAAGAAATATTACAACTGTGGATTAAAGCTGTTCTTTGTATGTTTAAGATCGTATTTCCTTTTACTTATTGCTGATTTGTTAATTTTCATATCTCACTGTGCTTTAGGACATAATAACCACTTTGTACTGCCTTATTTAGTAAGTGCTTAACTGTAACTGACAGATGAAATAAAACTAATGATAGAGAACACAAGAGGTCAGAAATACCACAGCTTTCTGATGGAACGTGTTTGCAGTTGTCCTGTTCGCTATAGTAGCAACCATAACTTCTGTTTGCTAAGAAATGTTTATCTCACCCTGCACCACATCGGCCTATTTATCTATTTATCGCTTATTTATCATTATTTATTTATTTTTTTTTTTTTTTTTTTTTTTTTTTTTTTTTTTTTTTTTTTTTTTAGCCCCAGCTGGCCTGAGATCCACCTTGTAGAGTCAGGCTTGGCCTTGAACTCACAGGATCTGCCCTGCCTCTGACTCTTCAAAAAACACATCTGCGCTGAAATTCACTGGCACCGTTTGACCAGTTAACGCCACACCACACACCACTATCAAACACACATTCCCAACCACACACCACACACACAAACAACTATCTGTTAATTTTCCTGTGGCGAATAACAGGGCCACCAAAATGTGTCGTACGTGTAAATGGACAGGATAGCCACCGTTTAAACCCACATGTATGTAATAGCTAAATATGTGATCTAAAACAAAATAATTCTTCAAAAAAACTATCAACCTCTATAATGATTGACATTGAGGCTTTGAATCATTTGGACCCATTTGAACATCTAAGAGCGTTACAGCTCCCTCTTCCTGGGTTCCTTGATCGTTATCAAAGGTACTAACTTAGTGAGTTCTCCACCTCTCGAGCAAGTGCTTTCATTTCTCACTTTTTTTCCCAGAACAGCTTCACCAAGCTGGACCTGGGTGGATCCGTTTGGTCTACTCATTGTTTTCCCTTTAATCTCTGGTCCCCCCCCCCCCTGTCACAATAGATGCTTCTTTCACATCTACCCGACGAAAGTCAATGCAAACTTTAACACAGGGGAAGATTTTACAAGAGTGGGTTTGGATTTTCCGAGAAAAGGGTATACTCCACTTTTTTGTTCTGTCATATGGTAGGACGACACCTCGTACATTTAGATTCAGATTCCAGTAGCCTGAATCCAAACCCACTCTTGCCCTGCTCACGTCTTTTTCTGGGAACAGACGATGTAAGAAGCAAGTCTGTGCTGTGGACCTGGACAGATTCTTAAATTTCTGGAATGTAGATTCCTCGGTGTCTTTATATCCATTGTTGCTCACCTAAATCACACGATTGTTGGGCGGTGAGAAGAGGGCATTTGGGATCCTGTGGAACTGGAGTTACGATCCCACTTATCCCGAGTGATCCGTTTTATGCCACCATGTGTGGTGCTTGTTGGACCTAAATTGAACCAGATTCCTCTGCAAGAGCAGCCCGTTGCTTGCTTAAAGCTTTTTTTTTTTTCAATTTTTTTTTATTGATGTAATATTTTATTATTTTTGTATGTGAGAGACTGTGTACTGCATGCATGCAAGTCTGTGCCCACGTGTCGTGCCATCTAAACGCCGCTGGTGGTCAGAGAGGTGTCTAAGATTTCTCCTGAAACTTGGAGAGATTCTTCCTGCGAATTGGCGCCGTGTTCTTCGACCAGACGGCTCTGTGTGGAGGGCCATTCCGGGTGGCGTGGGGCTCGGGAATCAGAAGAAAAACCCCGGGTTCCTCGTGAAAGAGCCAGGCAGCCATTGCGGAAACCCATAGATGGCCTCTGCTCACAGCCCTCTTAACTGCTTTTAAGGGGGTGGTGGTAAGTTTAGGGAAATGGACCCGTGGCAGGGTTAGGAGGTAGCCCAAGGAACGGCGCGGGCTGTGGTGTGGACTTTCCCACCGACCCCAGAAAAAGCTAGAAACGGAAGAAGGTGGGCCTGGTTAAGGGGAGTCCTAAAGGGGTCCATGGATAGCATGTACTAAGGCTCCAATGACGCTAGTGCTCACCTCTCTTTGATAGCTAGCGAGCGCGCTATCTATAGCTTACGTCGCTCTTTCAAGATGTCTCTTAATGAAGCAGGTTTTTGAAGGGAATCCTTTTGCCATCTCGCTGTCTCCCCCAAGGCCCCATCATGCCATGTCTGATATAATGCTCTGATGCTCTGTCTGTCCTTCAATCAATCCCCAATTGTGATGCTCCAGGAGCAGGAGGCTCTGTCTCTAATAAGCTCATTCTGAAGGGTAGTTGGTATCAGTTGTTTCCAACCGGCAATTGGAGTTGCCTTTCAGTCGCAATTGGGTTATACCAGTGGCGACTTTCTGTTGCAGTCAGTACTTAATGTTTCCAAGACACAGGTATATGGTGCGGCAATACTTAGACCTTGGATGTTGCCTGGAGTCTTCTAGTCCTGTTTGCACACAACAGCACACAGGAAGGAATAAATAAAAGAGTGAAGGGTCACAGACCACTTATTACAGCACATACCAGTTTGTGAATCCATTTAAGAGTGGAGAGTTGAGTCGAGAGGCTGACTGAGGATTACAGGCCTGTTGTTTTGAAAGGGTGCTCTGAGAGGTGCGCGGGGAGGGTGGGATAGAACAGGTAAGGGTTGAATGAAGGTTGAGTGAAATTTAGCTACAGCATTCTGGGGTCGTTGCAACTTTTTGCTTTTTTAAGTATATACGGTCTGCCTTTTTTTTTTTTTGTCAAGGGCNAATTGGGAACATATTTAAAGAACTACAAGATTATGAAAAGCAAACCAAAGAACTGAGAAAAGAGAATGAAGAACTCAAGAAGGATCTAGAGAGAGAGAATGACAAACTCCAGAAGGAAGTAGAAACACTGAAAAGATCCCATGCTGAAAAAGATAAGGAAACCAGCCAGCAAAGCAAAGAGCTGCAGGAAGAGATTGAGAAGCTCCAAAAAGAAGTAGAAATACTGAAAAAATCAGAAGAGGAAATGAAAAAGGAAATCAAACACTCATCCAATCAAGAGGAAAGGAATGGAAAAAGCCTCAGAAACAGAATAGAGGAAGCAGAACAAAGAATATCAGACCTGGAAGATAACACAGAACAACTAAAAACCTCAAGTAAAGGGCTGGAGAGGTGGCCTAGCGGTTAAGAGCACAGACCGCTCTTACAGAGGACCCAGGTTTGATCCCCAGCACCCACATGGCGGCTGAGAACTGTCCAAAACTCCAATTCCAGGAGAACTCCAGTTCCAGGGGAATCCGACACCCTCTTCTGACCTCCGTGGCATTGCACGACATGGGTGCACAAACCTGCATGCAGACAGTACATTCATACACATACATAAATAAATAAAATTAATAAAAAAAAAAAGAAAGAAAGAACTCGCTAACATGTGCTGCCTGCAGGCTGTGCAGGGCGCTTCAGGTTCCCGGCTTTCTGAGCTGTCACCTATGCTGGGGTGGGCTTTGGTGATACAGCTATCTGTGAGTCATTTCTGCTTCTATAAGTGACCCCTCCCCCATAGACCTGTAAGTAACCCCAATAAAACTTACTGGTTCACCGAGTTGGACTTTGGGGGTGTCCTCCTTGGATCTGTCATTGGCTCCCTATCTGGGGTGAGCAGACATTTATTCACATCTCTCAAGGTCTAGTGTCACAGAACATAGCTTTAATGTCATGCCAGCCACAGTGTCTGTTAGGTTGCTGGTGGACTCCTAAAATGGTGACAGCAACTACCAATATTTTAAAATGGTGAGCCCTGGCTTAGGCTGGGCAGGTTCCTCTGCCTGTTGGGAGGCCCACCAACCATGGGCTAAGGCTCCCAGCCTACATCATGGAAAGTTACCCAAGCCCCTACTGCCTATAAAAGCTGCCTGACTTCTGCTGCTAGCTGCTGCTCTCTGTTTGATACTAGCAAGAGCAGCCCACACTCTATTTCCCAACAAACTGCTGTCCCCAGGGAGTTGTCTTGCTCAGTGGTCTTTGCTTGTACCCTCTATTCATACAGGTCTAGCTGGTGGGCTCTTCATAGGTCTCACAGTGAGACTAGTGCACATGTGTGGTTTTCTGAAGCACATATGCTCACCAAAGTCCTCGTGTGGTCTATATACCTTCTATTCCTGCCCAATTCATTAAAAACATTTATTTTAATTTATGTATATGAGTGTTTTGCCTGCATGTATGTAAGTGCACCACCTGCATGAAGGAACCATGGAGGCTGCATCAAATCCACTGGAATTGGAGTTAAGGATGGGTTTTAGCCACCATGTAGGTGCTGGGAACCAAACCCAGGTATTGTGGAAGAACAGTAAGTGCTGCTAACCACTGACCTATCTCTTCAGCCCCTGTTTCCTGACCCTTATTTAAATAGCTTTCTTCTTTTTTGACAAGTCCATATGTGAGTGTTGTGTTTGCAATATTCCAGCTCCCAGTCCTCTCCGACTCCTCTCGTCTCCCAACTCCCTCACAGCTTCTTGTCCTTTTCTTTGATTATTATCACATATACATACCATGTAATTATAAGCACACATCTGAATATAATGCACTGAGTCCCTTTAATGCTGCTGTGTGCACTTTGTATTTAGGGGTGCCCACTTGGGGTTAGATCCTCTCAGGTGGAGAGCTAGTGAACGAAGAAAATTTATTCTCTCTCCCGCCGCCTCCATTCATTGCCGGTATCTCTTTATCTTGAGGTGGAACCCATGAACTATCACCCATAACTGGAGCCGTTGAGCATAAAGCCTGTATCTGGGTCTAAATGTTCAGCTGCACTATGAGAAAATGACTCTGTGTGTGTGTGTGTGTGTGTGTGTGTGTGTGAATTCATTTATGTTTATTCTCCAACCTGCCCACTGTTTTCCACAGAGCAGTGCTTCTTCAACTGAAAGAAAAGACATGCTGAGAACTACACATACATATTCCGATGCTGTGGTATATGATAATAGAGCAGATATGCAGATTTACCTGTATGCCTTACTTATCTGAGCTGAGAAGTGTCTTTTTGCTCACCATCAGGCACCTACTGATATTAGGGTGGGACCTCTTCACTCCCAAATGGCACTTTTAGCAGGCATCCTAATTCTAAGGGTCTTGTTTTTTTTTTTCTCTTTTGGTTCGCGCATTGGCCAATGATCCTTTTAATTCTTTTTACTCAAAATTTAGTAAATTATAATTATAGAATGCTTTTGTGCATTTCATACACTTTTTTCCAATTTCCACACTCTCAATTAGGCTTATGTTCTCGTTTCCCCTCCGCCCATACCCACCCCACCCCAGTTCCGAGAGGTACATGCTTACTGCACTAACTGCTCACTGCAGTTTCTCAGTTTTCTCCCATTTTCTGTTATTATTTTTTAGCTATAAGTGATAATCCATGAGTACAAGCATCCTTCATGCAAAACCTATCTGCAGGCTGTTGTGCCCAAACACCTACAGCCCCACCATCCAGTGGGGGGTGACAGGTTGTTTGTTCAATCAAGTTGATCAAATGAGTGTCCAGACTACATTGCTGTAGTTTCACCATTCACCCCAATCGCAGCCCTTACATTCTACCACGCCCCCTCTTCCGCAGGTTGTTCCCTAGGCTTAGAAAAGGGGCACAGGTGGATGAGAGGTAAAACAGTCCACTCTCTCTGGAGCTGCTGACTTGGACTCTGGTCAATTCTGGCTGTTTCCTTTCATGGGCTGACAGTTTGTCCAGGAATAACCTTTCGATCCTACTGGCCTGGCGCGTTATGGCGTCTCCCTAAGGGTCTTGTTACGTGATGGTAGAACTCTCCGAGCAGAGCCCTATCTATTTGCATTTCCTTCTTGATAGTGGCTTAAGTCTTTGCTTTAAAAAGCTTTATCTCGGCTGGGCGTGGTGGCACACGCCTTTAATCCCAGCACTCTGGAGGCAGAGGTAGGAGGATCTCTGACAGCCTGGTCTACGTAGTGAGTTCCAGGACAGCTTTGAGGATACAGAGCGACCCTTTCTCAAAACGACCAAAAAACAAAAACAACACAAAAAACCAACCTGTGTCTCTCCTCTACAATATATAGAATTGAAGACATTTAGAAATTTCATGATATAGTGTGGATATAAATTACATTGAGTAACAATCTAGACTAGCTTAATGTGTCCATAATCAACTGGGGGTAATATAAGACCAGGTTCTAGAAAGCTTACCTTCTTTTTTCCTTCATGCTGGTCCTTCCTGGGAGAGGTGGAGACACAATTGGGAGGACCATGGGAGGACAGCATAATAACACTGGTCAGTGGCGGTGGGCAGGCAGGGTCTTCGGAGACAGGCTGGAGGCATAGTGTAACGGTTTTGACACTGAAGGCTGTAGTTGATGAGGGTTTGCAGAACACGTAGGCAGGCTTCTCGTCAACATGTGCTTATGTGTGCTAAACACTGTTCTAGGTGCTCAGAACCTGGAAGTGAATAAGACAAAGCCTTGGCCCTCACAGAGCTTGCTTTCTTTTGGAGAGAGGGCTATGACCAAGTATGCGGAGAATACATCACATAGTAGATTAAGAAGGGTAAGTCAAATGGGGTAGGGGTGCATGGAAGTAGTTTTTATAGAAAGAAGCTGGGGAAGGCCATGTGGATAAGCCAGGTTAGAAGCAAGAAAGTGAGGTATATGACAGTCTTCTAAGTGACAGCAGCTGCTCTTGTATGCAGGGGTTGAAGTCTGGTGGGCAGCCACTGGGGTTTCCAGTTACTTATGTACTAGAAGAAGGAACTGAATCAAGAACACATGGATAGTGGTAGAAACAGACAGGTTACAAAGATAGGAAAACATTTCCAAGGTTAGAAGTTCAATGCCCAATGTCTCTGGGTCTCAGGATTCTTTGTTTTTTGTTTTTGTTTTTGTTTTGAGACAAGGTCTCCCTATAGCCCCAGCTGGTCTGGAACTCACTATGTAGACCAGGCTGGCCTTGAACTCACAGAGATCCACCTGCCTCCGCCTCCCCAGTGCTGCCCTGGGTGGAGTCAGGATTTGTAAAGGGTCATTCATGTAGGGCTTGCCTGCTTCCTCATCTGTCAATCACAGCCTTTCTCTGTGATTGCTCTGTCCTTTACATGTGGCCTTTGCTGTGTTCGTGAAGCATTCCAGTCTTTTTCCTCTGTCCTGGTTTTTCGTATGTTCTCGGTGGCTCTCTTTCTCCATGCTGGTCTCCTACGATGACGCCAGGCATTGAGCATCAGCCAGTTTAGCTATAGTAAAGTCTTGTGATCAGGCTGTGGCCTGCTCTCAGTTAATAATTCATAACGCATAAAACAGTGGGCTTTTTAAGGCTGTGTGTTGTCGGAGGAGATTCCATTTTACAAGTAGCTTTTGACTCCATTCTGAGTGAGAAGAATGATTGCAACCCTTGGGTAGACCAAGAAACTGCACCACCTGTCAGACATCCCGCCCATCACAGAATGATAAACGATATTACTGGGAGTAGAAAGGTATAGTAATGACTTTTAAAAAACACATAGAATCTGGACTAATGACTGTTAATTAACCTTGGGAAAGGTAAGCGAGCCATGTGCTCTTGTGACCTGAGCACTTGACCTTGATTTCTAATTTGCTACCTCCCCCCAAGTTAATGAATGAACGTGGATATGCTTGAGAATGAACACATCAGACTACTGAAAGGCAGCATACTGCATCTTCATTGAAAACGACGAGGACTGAAAAAACATGCTTGACATTGTATATGATGAGCTGTTTTAGAACTAGGACAAAAAAGCCAGACTGTCTGATAGAGGTGGATTCAAGCTTGTACTTCCCCCAGTCAAAGCTGGAGAAACGATTTTGAATAAAGTATGGGTGAGGCTTGGCTCAGGAGCAGTTTCAAGGCACAGTTCCAAGGAACACCTGAGAGAACAGGTTCCAACCCACTCTTAAAAACTAAAGTTAAGAATCAGGGTGTTTTATTTGGATACTAGCTATAACATGGCGTGGGAATGCTGCTAAGGGAGCCATCCTAGGTGTTTACTGGGGTGAATTGAGTGTGTTGGAACACACGGGTGCATTAAAATCACATCAGGGAAACCAGGCCCCAGAACTTAGGGGACACACCAGGCTGAGGAAAGGGTGTCACTCCCCCACCTGGACCTTTGGCCTTTCCCTTCACAGCTGACCTCTGTAACTTTATTCTCAAGCTTGGCCCTCATAGCCCCACCAGCAGCTCCCTCTATCACTGGTCTGGTTCACGATCTTATCAGTACAGACTCTTAGCCCACTCCTGAAACCCCTTGAACTCTGCTGCAGCCTCTTTAACTTAAATTAATTCTGTTACCCTTACATATGTGCATACTGTGTGCTGCGTGACTTGAGAGTTAATGTTTGCAATTAGGATGAGAATAAAATAACTTGTGTTCACCTTGGCCAGGCCAGGAAGGTGGGTGAATTTTATGACAAATTCTGTCTCTGAAACCATAAATCCTGTGAATTTATTATCATCCAATATTCCCATGCTGTGGATTGACACAAAACTGTTTGTGTATGTTTACGGCTTATAACACAAAACTGGTAGTGGGTGAAGTCTGGGCAGGTCTTAGAGACTGCGGTCTCTCCCCAATATGTCCACATCATTGTTACCTTCAACAAAAGAATTTACAAAGACAAAATAAGAAATTGGATGTGTGGATGAAAGGAGACTACTCGGGAGTGAGCACAAGAAAGTGTCCCATCACTTTGAACAGCTCATGAGTACATCTTTTTCCTCCTGTCATAACTTGATCATCTCATTAGAGTCTTGAGGGAGAGATAACCTTGGCTTGGTAGTCATGGAAACAAGAACAGAGCAATACAATAATCACTAGACCTCTGGTAATGCTTAATGGAGCTGCTCACACTCACTAGCAGAAGGGGGCGTGTCCCAGACATTAATCTTTCCTGCCGCTTCTTACACTACAGGTGGTCTTGAGAGCATCTCAAGTATGTAAGGGGTGGAAGGTTAACTGAATTTGATCTCTTAGGTTGCAGCTTCTGTGAATTTATTGCCTATGATGGTGTGGGACTATGCAGTGATCCAGTAGTTTCAGCATCCTCTGGGCTGCTCTAAGTACCCCTAACCCACCATCCTTCATGTAATACCAAATTAATTCATTTGAAGAGGAAAAGAAATATACACCATGTGTTTAAAGCTGTTCTTTGTATGTTTAAGATCGTATTTCCTTTTACTTATTGCTGATTTGTTAATTTTCATATCTCACTGTGCTTTAGGACATAATAACCACTTTGTACTGCCTTATTTAGTAAGTGCTTAACTGTAACTGACAGATGAAATAAAACTAATGATAGAGAACACAAGAGGTCAGAAATACCACAGCTTTCTGATGGAACGTGTTTGCAGTTGTCCTGTTCGCTATAGTAGCAACCATAACTTCTGTTGCTAAGAATGTTTAGCTAACTGCCACCACATCGGCTTATTTATTTATTTATTTATTTATTTATTTATTTACTTATTTATATCTTTTTGAGACAGGGTCTCCTTTTAGTCCCAGCTGGCCTGGAACTCACTTTGTAGACCAGGCTGGCCTTGAACTCACAGAGATCTGCCTGCCTCTGCCTCTCAAACCACATCTGCTTTTGAATTCAGGCTTGACCAGTTAACCACACACACACACACACACACACACACACACACACACACACACACAAATCTCTTGTAATTGTCCTGTGATAAACAGGCAACTGTGTCGTAAATGACAGGAAGCCACAGTTTAAACCCACCAATGCTGTAATAGCTAAAATGTGATCTAAAAAAACAAAACAAAAACTACATAAACTGTGAATTGAGCTGGTTTGGGCCCAGAACTTCAGAGCGTCAGCTCCTCTGGGTCCATTGATGTTAATAAGGAAGTGAGTTCTCCACCTCTCTGAGCAAGTGCTTCATTTCTCACTTTTTTTCCCAGAACAGCTTCACCAAGCTGGACCTGGGTGGATCCTGGTCTATCATTGTTTCCCTTATCTGGTGTCAATAGATGCTTGTTCACATCTACCCGACGAAAGTCAATGCAAACTTTAACACAGGGGAAGATTTTACAAGAGTGGGTTTGGATTTTCCGAGAAAAGGGTATACTCCACTTTTTTGTTCTGTCATATGGTAGGAGACACCTCTGAACATTTAGATCAGATTCCAGAGCCTGAATCAAACCACTCTTCCCTGCCACTCTTTCTGGAACAGAGAGTTAAGAAGCAGTCTGTGCTGTGACTGGACAGATCTTAATTTATGGAATGTAGATCCTCTGTGTTCTTTATCTCCATTGTGCTCAACTAAATCACACGATGTGGAGGTGAGAAGAGGGCATTGGATCCTGTGGAACTGGAGTTACGAACGGTCGTTAGCCACCATGTGGGTGTTGGAAATTGAACCCAGATCCTCTGCAAGAGCAGCCAGTGCTCTTAACTGCTTTTTTTTTTTTTAATTTTTTTTTATTAATTTTATTTATTTTTGTATGTGGAGGAATGTACTGCCTGCATGCAAGTCTGTGCACCCGTGTCGTGCAACGCCGCGGTGGTCAGAAGAGGGTCTCAGATTCTCCTGGAACTGGAGTTCTCCTGGAATTGGAGTTTCAGACGGCTCTTGGCTGCCATGTGGGTGCTGGGGATCGAACCCGGGTCCTCTGCAAGAGCAGTCAGCACTCTTAACCACTAGGCCATCTCTCCAGCCCCTCTTAACTGCTTTTTAAGGGGTGGTGGTAAGTTTATGTCCATGGCCCTTGGCATGTAGGCTAATCCACATGAAACTGTGGTGTTGGTGTGGAACTTCCCACGACCCCCTAAAAAGCTATAAAACTTAAGAATTTCCTTTGTTCAGTGGATTTCCTAAAGGGGTCCATGTCATAATTACGACAGGCTCCATGTCTAGTGCTCTCTCTCTCTCTCTCTCTCTCTCTCTCTCTCTCTCTCTCTCCTCTCTCTTTCAAGATGTCTCTTAATGAAGCAGGTTTTTGAAGGGAATCCTTTTGCCATCTCGCTGTCTCCCCCAAGGCCCCATCATGCCATGTCTGATATAATGCTCTGATGCTCTGTCTGTCCTTCAATCAATCCCCAATTGTGATGCTCCAGGAGCAGGAGGCTCTGTCTCTAATAAGCTCATTCTGAAGGGTAGTTGGTCTCAGCTTCTTTTCCAACCTGCTACATCTGAGTTGCCTTTCATCTCATTTTTGTTATACCATTGTGACTTCTGTTTGATCAGTCACTTAATGTTCTCCCAGAACAGTTCTATGGTTGCATTAGCTTGGAGTTGCCTGGATTTTCCTATGTCTGTTTGCAAAAACAGAAGGAATAAATAAACAGGTGAAAGGTCCCATACCACTTCCCGACATACCAGTTTGTGAATCCATTTAAGAGTGGAGAGTTGAGTCGAGAGGCTGACTGAAGGATACAGCCTGTCTGTTTAAGGGTGCTGAGAGGTTGCTGCCTGGGATGGATATTCACAGGTAAGTGTTGAATGAAGTCTGTGAGTGAAATTTAAAGCTACAGCCTCTGGAGTCTGCAGACTCAGAGGTGGTTGGGGTTCAGAGAACAAGATTCCAAGATAACAACTTTTTGGTATAATGAGCAATTTTACATAAATGAAAGGAAAACACCTTAGAATCGATGTTTCTCTGGAGGTTTTTAGGCAGAGCATCTTGGAGGAAGTTGCTATTTACTGAACAGTGATGGACATAATTACAAAAAAAAAAATCACATTTTTCCCATTAAAAGAATAATCACAGGAGTATAACCTTTATAATGCTATTTTATACCCCCCCCCCATTGTAAGACTTTTGTTTACTCAAATGCCCTGCTGCCGTCCTGGAACTTGATGTCCAGATCTGCAGAAGCCTTGCCTCCTTTCCCTTTTCCCTCATTTTCTCAGAGGTAATTCTTTTAAAACTAGCCAACTGCAAAAGGTGGTGAGCTTGGACTCCAGCCAATGGGGAAACACAGTACTGCTGTGTTAGATAAAACCTATCAAATTTCAGGGCGGGAGAGATGGCTCAGCAGTTAAGAACACTAGTTGCTCTTGCAGAGAACCTGGGTTTGATTCCTAGCACCCACATGGTAGCTAACAACCATCGGTAATTCCAGTTCGGGAGTTCGGAAGGCATCCTTTGACCTCCTCAGGCATTGATGACTTTGATCCACTTACCTACATCCAAGTATCACACTCCTACACACATACACACACACACACACACACACACACACACACACACATCTCAAATTTCATGCTTGGTGTGCTTGCTTGTTATTAAAAGCTGCCTTGACTGGCACTTTTGCTTCCTCTACATGTTCTTTGTGTAGTATTTGTGGGGTCCTTGGGCCTCAGATTTTGTTTCTAGCAAAGGGAACAGACATTGGGAAAAACAGAACTGGATTAGGAGTTTGTCGGTACATGTGTGAGTTTGGAAAATCAAAGCAAGTAGGAAATCCAGGTTAGAAGAAATGTGACCCTGAGTTCTGCAAGAGGTTCGGACCGGAGATCTGCATGCGAGAACTGCATGTATAGAACCATGTTTTTAAAACCCCTCTGTACTCAGACTGTTGAGCTTCATCTGGTTTCTCAGCTTTAAAACCATCTAGAAGCTGGAAAGGTGGCTTGTGCCTGCAACCCCAGGACTGTAGAGTCTGAGTCGTGGGATCATAATTTTAGCCTGTGATACATAGTAAAAGCTTAAATAAAAGAAAGAAGGAAGGAGGGGAAGGAAGAAAGAAAGAGACCAAAAAAAACCCCTACAAATCTTAAGACCAAATTAACAAGTAACAGTAAGCAGAGATTCGCGACCAGGGAGGCTTTGCATTTTGTGGACACTCTTTTGGTTGTTTCAGCTAAGGGGGGGGGGGGCACTGCTGTCATTCAGGGAGTAGTGAGGTCCAATACTGTCAGCACAGCTTCCACAGTGATCGCTCAGTGCTTAAGGGCACTTGCTGTTCTCACAGATGACCTGGGGTCCGTTCCCAATATCAGTATAGCACCTCAAAACTGCCTATAACTTCATTCCAAGGTGTGGGGGGTGATGCCCTCTTCTGACCTTCTCAGGTGCCAGGCAGGCCTCTGGTGCACTTATGTGCAAACAGACAAAACACTAATACGTATAAAATAGATACATAGCACTATTGAAAAAGAAATCAGAAACAGAATAGCCGGGGCTTATTGAGAGAACTAGAAATCTTCTCTGTCCTTGATCTCTATTGTTTGAGGGCCATAGGACCCAGATGGGGGTCTCAACTTGACAACAGTGTTGTGGGTGTCCTATGTCAGAAACATAGAAGACGCTTGTGTCATTCCCCAATGTCAGAATTTATTGTAACAACAAGTTCACAGTATGGTGGGTTGAGAGGCAGCAATTTGCCAAATAATCCTTTGTATCTTTGTAATCTGCCTGAGATGAACACAGATTCCTTTAATCTTAATTAGTAATATTAACTCTCATATCATACAATAAATATGTCTCTATTATTTATCTTTCTACCTACTCTCTATCATCTATCTACCTACAATCTATCTACCCACCTACTATCATCTATCTATCTATCTATCTACATACTATCTGTCATCTATCTATATATCTATCTACTATCTCTCCACCTACTATCTGTCTTCTTTCTACCTATTATGTATCATCCATCATACATCATCTATCTACCTACTATCAATCTGTCTACTATCTATCATCTATCACATTTATCATCTATCCATCATCTATTATCTATCTATGAGCTCTCTACATTCTATCTATCTGTTGGTCTGTCTGTCTATCTATCTATCATCTATCTACCTACCTATTATCTATCTCTCTATAATCCATCATCTATCTACCTACTATCTATCTATCCACCTACTATATATCATCTATCTATCTATCTATCTACATGCTATCTGTCATCTATCTATACACCTACTATCTCTCCACCATCTATCTATCTATCTATCTATCTATCTATCTATCTATCTACAAACTGTCATCTATCTATCTACTATCTCTGCACCTACTATATGTCTATCTTCTATCTACCTATTATCATCCATCATACGTCATCTATCTACCTACTATCAATCTATCTACCATCTATCACATTTATCATCTATCCATCATCTATTATCTTTCTATCTATCAGCTCTCTACATTCTGTCATCTATCATCTATCTACCTACCTATTATCTATCTCTCTATAATCTATCATCTATCTACCTACTATCTATCTATCCACCTACTATGTATCATCTATCTATCTATCTACATACTGTCATCTATCTATACACCTACTATCTCTCCACCATCTATCTATCTATCTATCTATCTATCTATCTATCTATCTATCTATCTACCTGTCTATCTATGTATCTATGTATCTATGTATCTATCTATCATCTATCTTCTATCATCTATCTGTTACAGAGTGAATATAAAAGATTAAAAAGACTCCATCAGAGTTTCCAAGATGCTGCTAGAAACCTCAGTGGTCCTCACTGGCGGGAAGTCCAGGCAGCTGTGGGAGAGGCTGCAGCTGTAGAAGCAGGCCTTGTCACACATGGGTGAGAGCAAGTCTGCAGAGGCAGAACAGAAGGTCCAGACGGGCACACGGGAGGGGGGCCATGTCAGCAGCAGGGACCCAGCCTAGCTGAAGCCCTGGGAACAGAATGGAGGTCTCCATCTGTTGGTCCTTGATATGCACAGGGTGTCAGACCTCTTCATGGGGTCCAGGTGATGGGAGTTGCACTCTTTCTTTGGCTCAGTATGTCTATAATTTCTTGGACCTGGTTTCTCTGATGTGGTTTTAACATGCCCATGTGCCCCACTGTCTCAGTTCATCTTGGTAAGTTTATAGGGTGGCACCTTTCATACTCCCAGGAAAAGTTCATCCGTCAATCTGTAGAGCACAGGTGGTGTCAGGCAGATGATGTTTCTTATGTGATCATCCACGTGCGCAGTCATTCTCCAGCCCCAAATGAAGTCTAAAGCTGCTTATTAGAAGGAGCTAACTGCTCTTGCAGAGGACCGGGGTTTGATCCCCAGCACCCACACGGCGGCTGAGAACCGTCTTTAATTCCAGTTCCAGGGGAATCCGACGCCCTCTTCTGACCTCCGCAGCATTGCACGTCACGGGTGCACAAACCTACATGCAGACAGTACATTCATACACATATAAGAATAAATAAAAAAAATAAAAATAAAAATAAATAAATGAAGGAGCTCTAGGTGGCGCACACATTTAATCCTAGCACTCAGGAGGCAGAGGCTGGTGGATGTTTATGAGTTCAAAGGCCAGCCTGGTCTACAGAGTGAGTTCCAGGACAGCTGGGGCTATGGGGAGACCCTGTCTCAAAAAGACCAGGAAAAAAAAAAAAAAAAAG